>CM024245.1:31421464-32021464 GCA_013421045.1 Propylea japonica | reverse complement strand
TTTCACAGTTTTTCTTGAAATTGATATAAACTGTATTTCACCCTTAGAAACTCTCCTAACAAATTATTTTTCCTTTTATTTTCGCTGTATTCTCTGCGTTTTTCAATGAGTTTAATCATTATATTATTATTCGATTTCCATAAATTACCGACTCCATTGCCATTGTTTCACAATGAAATTTGTCCACTCTCTCGATTTATATCATTAGAGCAACCGCTAAAGAAAATATTTACAAGAAAATAAAAGAAGACGGAATGAAACAAGTTATAATAATTTATTAAAAAAATACATTTTCCATACAAATTTTGAAAACTCGAAATATACTCAACTATAAATAAATAAGATAAAAAAAACATTCTTGACTTTCTTCTCCCGATCGTACGAATCTTACGAAGGAGCTTCATTTACCATTCAATACGGATCCCCTGATCATAGATTCAGTTCGAGTTGTAGAACCCGTCTGAAATACTGAAAGAATACCGTTTAGACCTTCAGGAATATCCGGTACTTGGTCTGATACCAGAGAAATACAGAAGTTGAGGACCTTGATCGAATACAAATCGACCTTAATGATGAGTAAAATGCGTTTTCGCTAGATCCTACCGAAAAGGACGATTATGTTTCACAAAATGAAAATGTGTTAGTTCTTTTTGAGGTACTGCTAGCCTAGAAATGTACGAATATCTGACTTCTAGAAAAATGGACAAATATTAAAATATAAAATGTTTTTTATTATGGGTATTAGTGAATAAGGGCGACAAACTTCAGGGGTTACAAGAATTATTGACGAGTTATACGTTACTTTTTTGGCACACTGTA
The DNA here is from genome assembly GCA_013421045.1 of Propylea japonica. NCBI lineage: Eukaryota > Metazoa > Arthropoda > Insecta > Coleoptera > Coccinellidae > Propylea > Propylea japonica. Next base: position 32,020,645 of record CM024245.1, on the reverse strand, counting down.
TGATGCTAAAGGGTTTTCCAATGAGAGAAGAATTTTGAATATTCGAAGAAAAATGCCATTTTTAAAATATGTAAATAATTGAATGTTTATTTCATTATAAAGAAGAAGCTATATGCCGTTATAGTGAAAAATAACGTCAGGCAAATGACCAAACACGACCATGCTCACAGGACCATATCCTTTTAATGAAAATTTCCAAACCAAATCGCAAAGTGTTCTCGATAGCCTCAGGAATTCCATCTTTGAAGTCTTGAATCGACGATGGGATATTGGTGTAGACCTTCTTTATCACGTGGCCCCAAAGGAAGAAGTCGCAAGGTGTTAATCACGAGTCCTCGGTGGCCAATTATGATAACCTCTTCGAGAGATAACTTTTGCCGCAAAAGATCGATGGTTTCTCTGCCGGCTTGAATTCTTGTGTTAACTGAAATTTACAAGCCTTAAGACCCAAATCTTCATGCAAAATACGGTGTAATGACGTTTGTGGGCTGGCTAATTCCAAAGATCGACGAAAAATGGATAAACCTGGGGTTTCTCTTTCTACATTTTCAGCTACATCAGCAATATTCTCGGCTGTTCTTGAGCTGCGTGCACGGGTTTCATTCTTCAAATCGCTTACTTGTCCCAACAGCTAGAATTTCTCCACTAATTTCTTTATTGCGGTCCTACAAGGTGCTTCACGACGACCCAAAAATGTTCGAGTTTACGAACCGTCTCTGCCAAATTTTCACCGTTTTTATTGTGAATTTTAATAATTTCTTTGCGATCTTGAAGCGTGTATCGTTCCATTTTGGCCTAGTTTCTACTTGTCCAATGTGAAAATATGACAGCTTCAAACGTGACGTCATTGTTTAAACAATAGTGACATCTACCGAAATAGCAGGCTATTCAAAATAACACCTCTTATTGGAAACCCTTCATATTGCTGTTTTCAACGCAAGAGAGAAAATGATGAACATTCGTCCACAGGAAATTGTATCTTCAGATCATCAATGATAGACCGAAAAGATAATATATTGCAAAAAGTTGCAAGTAATAAAAATTGAATTATATATCTTTTTAATTAACGTTTTTTCAGACAGTTTTCATTTAATTGTAATGCTTTGATGATTAGGTTAATTGTATTATCATAGATTTCACTCAAATATTATCGGTACCTACACAAAAATGTAGAAATTTATCAGCTTAATTCCAAGCATTCAAAAGTTTATTACTTTTCACGTGAACCAAATGTGGAAGATTCTTAAATGGAAGAAGCTCTTCATTTGATGGGAGGAATCAGTGGTTGAAATTAACCTACAACTAAATAAAAACAACCAAGTGAGCTCCGAATCTTTTGTCCATTTTTCTAGAGGTAGTTTATGGATAAAATTCGGAAGAGTTTTTAATAGAATCAAATAATACTATATCATCTCAACTAGGGAACTAACAATTATAACATACAAGGTGTTTTGGAAAAACGACATGAATTGGGGGATACTGAAGGTTGCCCCATATCGTGAATTTTCTTATCTTGAAACAAAAATAACAGGGTAAACTAGTTTTCTTTGATAGTTTTGAGTTTTGAGTTTTATACGCTAACCTAAGAACAAATAATTGAAATGAATTGAAAGGACAGGTATCATTTTTTGTGGTTGGCACTCTCTAAAAATCATAGGGATTGTAACTATGGCGTCAGCTATAAGTCAAACCATGAATTTTTCATCAGATGTAATACTGTATTGTCGTAAAATCAACAAACACCTTGTAAATTATACAGATGGATGCAGTTCTTATGATCAGGATACAATTTGTTGTAAAACTTATATTATTAGGTACTCACCTATAGGTTTTTTGGGAACGGAGGCACTCAAATCGCTCAAAGAACTATGTATACTTTCCCCGTTGCTATTTTTGTTGGAATGGGGTAAGCCCAATACTCTCGTCCTAGCTCTTCTTCTGAAACAAAAAATATAACTCAGGTTGAATGAAATTCTATAGCGAATATTGCACAAAAACTATCGAAATTACAGAGTTTGGGAGTGAGATTTTCCATAATAATAACCCTTACTAGGGAGTATGACAACACCGAGCATTATTTTTCAATAGAAAAAACTATATTTTTTTCTACATACCATCAAATCCCATAATTAATTGATGAAATTTGGCCACAGATACTAGAGATGAAACAAGGAAATTCTATTTTTGGTTTTTGTCACGAGCCTCCTCAAATTTCGCTACCAAAAAAGTATTTTCTTAGCTCAGAAAACGTTCATGAAGAAAATACAAAATTTTGTACCTACATAGAAGTTTTATGATACGAGTATATGCGAAATATAATATATGCTTCTCATTAATGATTGACCCCTTCACCGGGCTATAGGTATTATCATTGAAAAAACTAATCACATATTTGATTTTCTCAAAAATTGTTAAACCATCAGAAAACCCATTAATTCGATCGAATTTCTTGTCAGCAGAGTGTTTTCATGAAACGATAGGTTTTTCAAATTCCATTGCATATATTTTGAAAGTCGTATGGAAATCAACTTGGAATTCCAGTAATTGATTATTCACATAAAAGAAATGAATTAAATTTTTATCAGAATAAACTGCAGATATGAAATCACATGTTTTATATTTTGCTTTCAACTTGAAAAATTAGTTATTCTGACGGATGCTGAGATGAAAGGAAAATATTATTTTCAGAGGTTAAATTTTAGGGGGTTGCAAATCCTTGCAAGTGTCGAATTTTGTCTCTAGAATCACTGACCAAAGAATCACTGACCAAATTTTGTTGAATTAATTTCAGGACATCCTGTTGAGAAATATTTTGTGCCACTGTTAAATAAGAACGCGATTTCTTCAATTCGTAATATTGATTATACCATCCCAGTAGAACCATCAGTTAGTGAGGAATGAAAATTCAGTTAGTTCTAGATTTATGCTTTTTTGAACCAATTGAGTTTCCAAATATTTAGAGAGTTCAAAACCGATCAATGGAGGTTAGAAATAATGAGAAAGCTTTATGTATGAATTCTCGAATAACCAGTAATAATACATTGTTTACCGGGTAGGAAAAGCTTAACATTCCTGGACGACTGTGAAGATTGCTAAGTCGAGGCGCAAGCCGAGACTTAGCAACACAGAGTCCGGAATGTGGCTTTTCCTACGAGGTAAACATAATATTTTTCCGCAAATCGTTTAAAATTCGACAGATATTGAACATTTTAAAAAAATTCCTGAATTTTTGACATTTCTTAAATTGCATCATTTTTCGATGTCATTCTCATCGGAAAATTAATGAGAACTGTCAGATGTGTTTACGTGAGGGAAGTGCCTGAGAATTTTGGTTCATTGTGAACGAAATAGGGCAGATCCAAATGAAACAAGGTATGAATATCATTTTTTAATCCTTTTATAACGTTTATTACTAAAGGTTTTTGTTCCAGAAACGATAAATTGAAATTAAATGGAATAAAATCGGAGTAAGTGACATTTGTCAAGCGAGTTTACAGTCAAAAAAACCTCTAGGATATTTGCAATTTTATAAGGAAACCCAACAGATTCGAATGAAACAAGGTACGAATATCCTTTTTGAAAAGTTCTATTACGTTTATTGATAAAAATATTTGTTCCAGAAACTCTCAAATTACCATGAAGAACAAATTACTTTTCTATCATTTATGTAGAACAATAACAACTGTACGGAAATATCTTTCCTTACAGTAAGGAAATGACATTTCCTTACAGTAAGGAAGTCCTGACTTTTTCTTCAAGAAATTTTGACAGGAATGATCAAGAACGTGTGAATAAATTTGAAATATTTTCCAAATTTCCGAAATCGATTAACGCAGTGTATTGATAATAATGGTCACCATTTGCCAGATATCACCTTCAAAACTGTCTTAACATAAACTCTAAATACTTGTACTTGATGATGTAAAAACAATTCTATAGCGAATATTGCACAAAAACTATCGAAATTACAGAATTTGGGAGTGAGATTTTCCATAATAATAACCCTTACTAGGAGTATGATAGCCCAACACCGAGCATTATTTTTCAATAGAAAAAACTATTTTTTTTCTACATACCATCAAATCCCATAATTAATGCAATGAAATTTGGCCATAATACTTACTAGAGATGAAACAAGGAAATTCTATTTTTGGTTTTTGTCACGAGCCCCCTCAAATTTTGCTACCAAAAAAGTATTTTCTCAGCTCAGAAAACGTTCATGAAGAAAATACAAAATTTTGTACCTACAAAGAAGTTTTATGATACGAGTATATGCGAAATACATATATGCTTCTCATTAATGATTGACCCCTTCACCGGCTATAGGTATTATCATTGAAAAAACTAATCACATATTTGATTTTCTCAAAAATTGTTAAACCATCAGAAAACCCATTAATTCGATCGAATTTCTTGTCAGCAGAGTGTTTTCATGAAACGATAGGTTTTTCAAATTCCATTGCATATATTTTGAAAGTCGTATGGAAATCAACTTGGAAATTCCAGGTGATTGATTATTCAAATTGAATTGAATTAAATTTTTTTTTTATATTTTGCTTTCAACTTGAAAAATTAGTCATTCTGACGGATGCTGAGATGAAAGGAAAATATTATTTTCAGAGGTTTAATTTAAGGGGTTGCAAATCCTTGCAAGTGTCGAATTTTGTCTCTAGAATCACTGACCAAATTTTGTTGAATTAATTTCAGGACATCCTGTTGAGAAGTATTTTGTGCCACTGTTAAATAAGAACGCGATTTCTTCAATTCGTAATATTGATTATACCATCCCAGTAGAACCATCAGTTAGTGGGGAATGAAAATTCAGTTAGTTCTAGATTTATGCTTTTTTGAACCAATTGAGTTTTCCAAATATTTAGAGAGTTCAAAACCGATCAATGGAGGTTAGAAATAATGAGAAAGCTTTATGTATGAATTCTCGAATAACCAGTAATAATACATTGTTTACCGGTAGAAAAGCTTAACATTCCTGGACGACTGTGAAGATTGCTAAGTCGAGGCGCAAGCCGAGACTAAGCAACACAGAGTCCAGGAATGTGGCTTTTCCTACGAGGTAAACATAATATTTTTCCGCAAATCGTTCAAAATTCGACAGATATTGAACATTTTAAAAAAAATTCCTGAATTTTTGACATTTCTTAAATTGCATCATTTTTCGATGTCATTCTCATCGGAAAATTAATGAGAACTGTCAGATGTGTTTACGTGAGGGAAGTGCCTGAGAATTTTGGTTCATTGTGAACGAAATAGGGCAGATCCAAATGAAACAGGTATGAATATCATTTTTTAAAATCCTTTTATAACGTTTATTACTAAAGGTTTTTGTTCCAGAAACGATTAAATTGAAATTATGAATGGAATAAAATCGGAGTAAGTGACATTTGTCAAGCGAGTTTACAGGTCAAAAACCTCTAGGATATTTGCAATTTTATGAAGGAACCCAACAGATTCGAATGAAACAAGGTACGAATATCCTTTTTGAAAAGTTCTATTACGTTTATTGATAAAATATTTGTTCCAGAAACTCTCAAATTACCATGAAGAACAAATTACTTTTCTATCATTTATGTAGAACAATAACAACTGTACGGAAATATCATTTCCTTACAGTAAGGAAATGACATTTCCTTACAGTAAGGAAGTCCTGACTTTTTCTTCAAGAAATTTTGACAGAATGATCAAGAACGTGTGAATAAATTTGAAATATTTTCCAATTTCCGAAATCGATTAACGCAGTGTATTGATAATAATGGTCACCATTTGCCAGATATCACCTTCAAAACTGTCTTAACATAAACTCTAAATACTGTACTTGATGATGTAAAAACAATTAAATCGATATTTGCATTATTTATAACTAAAGTTAACTTACAACTTGTTGTTCGGCAGCTTCTGGTTGTTAACCTGCCGACTAACCGACTTCTTCACATCATTAGCGGCGTTCGTATTAGACCCAACACCATTAAAAACTCTAGATTTAACCTCTTGAAAATTGGTCTTGCTATCACTTTTCGAAATTTTGTTCATTACAGCATCCCACCTACCAGCAGGTTTCTTCAGGATCTTCTTTTCCTGTTTAGGCGCGTTGTTATTCTCTAAAAGAGTCTTAACTTTGGACTGAACCTCCCTCTTCAACGTCTTGTAGTTTTGGCAGCGTTATCCCTAGGTAGATGCCTGGGAGAGACAGTACTAGAAGTATTGGAAATAGCTGGACTAGGAGTGGCACGTTTTTTCGCATTTTCAGTCGAAATGTCTTTTTTTGGCTTCGAAACTCGCAACATTCTTCGCTATTATCTCTTGTATGTTGCTCTGGCTGTTTTCTGACAGCGTCTTGGTGGAGGTATCACTAGGGGAAATATCAATTTTCTCGTCCATCAGCAACTCCTCGGCTCTCGTGTTGGATTCAATGTCAGTGAATATGCCGCTTGAGTCCATATTTTCCCTATTATTCACGTAAATATCCGCAGCAGCTTGAGGATCAACGCCATACAAGGTTCCATCTATTATCTGAGCCTTCCTATCGCCTTTCAAAACGTTCTCGTCATGGTTATCAGCGTCACTTTCGGTGAAGAAATCAGAATCAGTCATAGCGTCTGCCCTTCTTGGAGGTCTTGGTAAAGGCCTCCTGGTCAGTGGTGAATTATCAGCTCCTCGACTCCCAGGTCTGGACATCTCTCCATCTCCTTGGTAGCCAGTGTCAAGACTTGTTATACTCGTGATACTAGTGATAAAACTGTTCGACTTGGATTTCGAGCTTTCTGCTTTAGTTTCAATCCCAACGATCGGTATAGGATCCAAAGGCAGTTCCTCTGGTGATGGCGTTTCTTCCAGGCGTGTAAAATGGAAATTTTTCGACTTATCCGTAGTATCCAAGGTTAATTCGAGATTGATAGTCGTGTCGCTTATCAAAGTAAGATTTTCTGGTAGCATCAATTCGAAGTTCGAGATTGGCAGTGTTGACACGAAGGGATTTTTCTGTTCAGACATGTCATCGAGAACGAAAGCAGATTCGGCAATGGAAAAACCGTCATTCATCTGACTTGCCGTTAGGATCTCCAGCGATTCGTCAAAGTCTAAAGAGTCGCGTTTGTTTTCTTCTTCTTGCGAACTGAAAATGAAGGTCCTTATGTTTTTTTGTTCTGGTGGTTCCTTAGTCTCTATATTTTTAAAATCTATCGTTGCATCGTCTAAACTTACAGAATGAGATGATTTATTCACGGGTGTTACCGCGTTTGTAAAATTTATTCGTTCGTCTGATTGGTTTGGTTCCCCGTCGAATCGAAAAACACCGCTTAATTGATTGGAAACATTTTTTGAAAAACCGCTGCTATTGTCACTAGTAGTTCCAACAATTTCTGTGGTATTTCTGTTTTTGTTCCAAGACGTTGAAGGGCCAGGAGTTGACGCAACTTGGGGTGATTCGAATTCTTCCCCTTGATAACAGAAACTTTTATCTTCGCTGACGGCTAATATCGAGCCACGTTTCTTGGTTATATTGTTATTTACATAAGATTCGCTTCTTTTCAGTCTGTTATCATTTGTATCATACACAGATGACGTTGGATTGATTGCAGAGTGTCCTTCATCTCTTTTTCCTTGATCAAAAGTTTTCCCCCTCCTTAAAAACGTGAGGGTTTTGTGCTGGACCCGGTCCTGTCTGATATCATAAGTGTCATTCTTCCCTACGGTGCCCGTGTCCACTACAGTCGTATCAATAGAACTCAAAGAATCGTTTGCATCGAAAGTTTCATATCGGGGTAAATTACGGCTAGAATTTAAATATGTACTATCGGACTTGACCATGCGACTACCTCCGTTTAAAATGGTCACTTTGGACAGTGGCGTCATCAAGCCACGGCCTCGAGAACAAGTGAAATACCGGACACCTTCGATCGAGCCATCGTTTTTACCGACATCAGCGTCTAGTTCGATCCCGCACCACACGTCACTGGCGAAGTGAACTTTACCGACGAAACGGAGAATCCTACTCTACCGGCTGCTAAAACGCGCCTACCGACATCTGCTGGTGTGATGGATTGAACTTCGACTTCTTGATTCGATTTCGGCGCCGATCCTGGTTGGGGAATTCTGGTTCCAAAAGTTGGTATCCTTGATGGACCCGGCAACTGAAAGGAAAAATTATTGTGTTAATATGCGGATTTCGGACAAATGAAATTATTAAAAAATGCCCACCGGAAAAACAATGAGCAAAATGGTGAATGCGCCTGGGTTCGCTCTCCTATTTCTATTGCGCTTCTGCCATTTGGTTAACAGAGTTGGTCTTATTGATTATAAGACAACGCAATTTATGAAGCACCAATGAACTATTGTATGTGATTTAGTCACCATTCTATAATATTTCAAGGGTCGGTATTTTCAAATGGTAAATGGGATCATCCTCATATTCAAATTCGACACTCATCTACTAAGGGATCTTTATAAATGATTGTAACATCATTGTTTGAGGACCTTAAACAATGGTAACATCGTAGGCTGCTTTGGAAATGTTTTATCTTATCGTGTTTTATGCAAAGTCTACAGTTTTATAATTCCAGTCATATTATTCAATATCTTTCGGGTTGACCAGCCTAAACACGCAATATCGTTTGTTGAAATTAAAGTTCACTTTAGAATATAAATTATTAAAATGTCCAACTGTAATAATCATTTACAGAGACCCTCTATCATCGATCTATGTTTATATTTCAGCCGATTAATATCGGAATATAATTTTCATATTTTTTCACATGTAATTGAATGGTCTGATCTGTGCGTACTAGGTACTGTATTTTGATCCTACGATTGTGTTTTGTCGGAAAAACTAGGAATGTCCATAACGGCATTTTTTCTTCTTCTGTTTACGAATAGGTACCTAATAAACCACAACTGACATTCTGGTCAATTATGTTTAACTTGCGATAAAAACATTGTACCGACTCTTTTTTCTTTCCTTTTTATTGCATATTCAAAACAGGAATGTTCGCCTCTAATCACTCTACTCAATATACTCAATAACCCGCATAAAACTTGCAATTCTTTTTATTTCTTCATCAAGAATTCCCTGATTTGAAAAAATGTCAACCATTTAAAATTGCAGATTGTGGTCGAATGGCTCAGTAACAGCCTATCTGCATTTCGATCAATAAAGTCCTTCACATGTTTATCTAAAACATATGAATTCCACCTGTCTGTATTTCCTGCATTCATACTCATTATGTAGATGCAACTTATACAACTAATTTTTCAAGCAAATTCAACAACCTCTCTCTATTTATCTTAATCGAATCAAGAACAACAGTGAAGATGAAATTTGTTCCATTCATTACCTTACCTGAGTGATGTGACTCCAGGAACTTTACGAACGAATGGTTCACAGAATCGACGTAATATTCATTTTCTAGTTGATTTCATAAAATAATAGAATGAAACATATTTTCCTTAAAATATTCAGACTTGAATTATCGTTTTTCCAAAATAACAAGCATGCAAAATATCTCCTGACATGTACATGTGAATGATTATAACATGCTTTCCTTCAGGCGATAACCACGTAAAAAAAATATGTCAAAATAATTTTTCATTACTTTATGTGAATTTAACACAAGAATAGCTATGAATTGCGGCGCATTCGCCATTTTGCGACTATTGTGAAATATTTTTTTTCTGTGACGGGAAAAAAATGTGACATTTTATATCTCTTGACAGGTCACAAAATATGACTTTTTACGAGATTGCTTTTTTCCCTGTCAAAAAAATGATTCTCTATGTAGCCAGGAAAAAAGTGAGTACTTTTTTCCCGGGGAAAAAAGTAATTTCGTGAGAAGTTATATTTCTTTCACTATTAAATCGTTGTTTTTCTTGTCACAGAAAAAAATAGTATATTATACACGGGAAAAATAGTAGATTTTAGCTTTCGGTTTTTGTCTCCCTCCGCTTCGCGTCGTACTCACTTTTTTTTCCGGGGAAAAAAGTAATTCGTGAAAAGTTACATTTCTTTCACTATTGAATGGTCGTTTTCGTTTCTTTTTTTTCGTCACAGAAAAAAATAGTGTATTATACACGGGAAAAATATTAGATTTTAGCTCTCGGCTTTTTGTCTCCCTCCGTTTCGCGTCGAGAGACAACATAACCTCGAACTAAAATCTAATACTTTTTTCCCTTGTATAATAAATAACTATTTTTCTTTCACAGGAGAATCGTCTAAAGGAACAAAATATAATGGTGCAGTTTGAAAAAATAACTGGGGTTAGTTTTTTTGGAGTAGTTATCAGAGAAAAAATGTTAACGACGTACTCTGATAGCACGTCTCTGTATGGTTATTGTTCAGCTAAATAAAGTTTCGATTCTCTATAACACGAGAAGCATTAGACCGATTTTGATGATTAAAGGACTCGGGCAAGATATTTCTGCAAGTTTCACGTTTCTAGATCTTTTCGATGGGAAACTACGTTTCGAACTCTGATTCTTCATCAACAAATGCAGTCGTTCAGGACCCCTTTCGACTCAAAGTTCGAAACTTACAGATATTTTGACACAACGATGGCACACTACTTCGTCAAGAAGCAAAGAAAATTGGTTCAGTCGAACGAAAATTTTATACGAAGCAACTTATCAAAATAAATGTAGCTGGTCACTGGCCAGTGAATGCCTTGTTAAAAGGCGTAAAAAATTCTCAGAAATAAAATAAATTACCACATTATTTCCTCATTGGAACGAGAATGCCACATTAGTGAACGTTTTCATGATGTTAAAATCTTCTTTTGCATGGAATACCAATCACTTCATACACCGTATGTTCTAGGTCGTTAACGCAGGTTGAATTATATTAAGCGGAATAAAGACGAGGAAATCTTCGAGTGTTTATCGGCACAGTCGTGGACATTGAAATTCTCCACGACAATTTATATAATACGATTAAAATCGTGTTTTCAGCTATAGGTGGTAAATCGGGAAATTGAGCATAAAATGGCAATTAATTTTCATTATTTTATTGAGAAGAGCGTCTCAGATACTTGAATAGGCGTCAGCTGAAAGGTGCAGGCTACATAGAAAAGGTGTTCTCGAAAGAAAAAGAGCAGAGCCGTATTAGAAAAATCTCCATGGATTATTCAAGATGTCCAAGGGCTGCTGAAATGGTTCAGGCTCAAGTCCGTCCTGTGCGAATTCAAGCGTTTCCGTGAATACTTTGGTTAAGAAACACACATAGAATTTGGAGTAACTATATTAAGTAATACATGGTAGAACAGAGGAACTTACGGATTCGGAAATTCAAATAAACAAAAACTCAAGCATGTGTTTCCATCATCAAGTACAAGATTCAAAGTTTATATTGAGGCGAAATCGGTAGAATGATACTCGACATTTAAAATTTTATATTTCGAATACATATTTTCATAACTGGAGTAGCGATCGTCCCAGAATTTAATAGTCTAAGAGCCCGTGAACCCCAGACCTTCGTTATTTTATAAAAGCTGAAAACTTGTCTACGCATGCTCCCAACACAGGTAAGAACGATGGACCATTATGAAGTTTGGGTTACCCTGGCTTTGGCAGGTTAACGGTATTAAAGGGGTGTAAAATACTGATCTAATTTCGTCAATTATAAAGTGTGATTTTTTTATATTACCTTCAGAATATCATTAAAAATCACGTCATTAATTGCCAGACACTTACTATAGTGGCAACCCCTTGCCAGACACCCTTAATGTTCATTAAATTAAATGTAATTCTACTTACGTTATAGATAATGTTTCCTCATTAGCTAGACATTTTTGATAGTGCCAACCCTTTCCAGACAAGCTTGTAGTTAGGCTGCAGGTGCGAGCGCGAGACAGTATATATGAGTGGGTGCGAGTGAGACGGCATGATTATAATGACTTATGCAAATAAATTATTTGGTATAGATTTATATAACTAATCATTTAGGTGAATCTCAAAAACATCTGAAGAAGAGACATTCGATGCTACGACTAAATTGAATTGTTGATAGAATAAATTAAAATTTTTAACAATTTTATTTAGTTGTAGCATCGAATGTCTTTCTTCAGATGTTTTTGAGATTCATTCGAATGATTAGTTATATAAATCTGTACCAAATAATTTATTTGCATAAGTCATTATAATCATGCCGTCTCACTCGCACCCACTCATATATACTGTCTCGCGCTCGCACCTGCAGCCTAACTACAAGCTTGTCTGGAAAGGGTTGGCACTATCAAAAATGTCTAGCTAATGAGGAAACATTATCTATAACGTAAGTAGAATTACATTTAATTTAATGAACATTAAGGGTGTCTGGCAAGGGGTTGCCACTATAGTAAGTGTCTGGCAATTAATGACGTGATTTTTAATGATATTCTGAAGGTAATATAAAAAAATCACACTTTATAATTTGACGAAATTAGATCAGTATTTTACACCCCTTTAATACCGTTAACCTGCCAAAGCCAGGGTAACCCAAATTTCATAATGGTCCATTGTTCTTACCTGTGCTGGGAGCATGCGTAGACAAATTTTCAGCTTTTATAAAATAACGAAGGTCTGGGGTTCACGGCTCTTGCTCTTTAATATTTATTTGTAAATTCACAGAACATTGGGTGATATAAAATTACGTGAAGATCCTCAGATTTGAAAATCAAAAAAATTCCCAATAAAATCAGAGATTTTCTTGAGCCTGCTCGGATGAAAATTATTTTTTGTTCTAGAAAAAGTACATATTGTTCTATAATTCGCATTCAATGCATAACTTAGAAAATATTTAGAAATATACAGGGTATTTGGTTAACACCGAAAAAAATGAAAGGTGTGATTTCATTTCACGAAAAAAGGTTCCAATAAATGTAGATCCGGAAATGAACTGTTTCCAAGATACGGGGTGTTGAAGTTCTATTTAACAACTGGCTGAAAAAGTTGTACGCCACTGAGATATTTCAAACTAACAATTATTTTCAAATTCTTCGTTTAATCCGTGTAAACAATCTCTTCTGCCTTTTTTCCGTCTCCGTGTGGGGTGACGTTTTTAAGTAAAATTTAAGAAATTTTAATGTAACGTTTTATTACAAATACACGTTAAGATGTTTCATTTTCTTACATAAAAACGGCGCTGCACACAAAAAAGGAAGAGAGATTCTTTGTCACATGTTAAAAAATAATTGTAAGTTTAAAATATCTCAGTTGCGTACAACTTTTTAAGTCAGTTGAAGTCTTCAAATAAAACTACACCCTGTATCTTGTAAACAAGACCTTTTCGGAACTACATTTAAGTATGGGAACCTTTTTTCATAAAATGATCTGGGGAATCTCCTCTTTCGTTTTTTCGGTGTTATTCAGATTCGTCCTGCATAATTCATACATTCTAATCAGTTTCAACAGGACTATAATCGTAAATAGGCCAAAATTCGATATATGATATAGGTGACGCTAATGTAGTTGAAACCAAATCAATTCACAACAACATCATACGATACAATTTCCTGAGACCAATGTGTTTCAACCTATTTATATATGGAATCTATTTTCCTGTTCAAATATTGAACCTTTCATGAAAATTTCAAGTTTTCAAGTTGTTCCCCTAGGAAATTGTTGTGTTTACGGGCAGAAATAAGCTGAAATACCATAAATATCAGCTCAAGCAGACATCAGCAGTAGCAGTGATAGACCATAATTTTGAGACGCCCCTGATATCTTTTTTTGTCAGTCCATAAGTTCGTGGAGAAATTCCACAATGAATCTATCACCTTCTAGGTCAGAAATTGGTAGTAATTTGTCAGATATTACCAGTAATTGGTCATCGGTCACGGTATATTTTTTACGGATATAAAACCGGCTTCTATAATACAATAAGCAGAATAACACACAATAGTTCGCAGTAGTTAATGTTATACTGAATTTAATTTTCCATTATTTGATTCCGCATTAACAGGAGTTGTATAAACCAGTGCCGTTTCTCTGAAACTGTTAGGTACTCCTACATTAAATGACTGTTCGCACTTGAAATGTTATTTTTGGAATATTCATCAAAACAAGAAAATCTCTGAAAGTGTTTCTTAGGAGTCATTTTGGGGAAATTAATTAAAAAACTCTGATGTTGATATCTGATTACTTTCGTTTTTTTTTATTTTGAATAACGTAGGTTTGCTGTAAAAAAATTCAAATATAATTTCACCAATACTTTCGGAATTCAATAGCGTCAAAATTCAATATTTGGCTTTCATAACTCACTGGCTTTCAGAATCGGACATATTTCAACTTTTTCAAAGATTCAAGTTTATTTAGCTATTTTTATCTATTCTTCACAATACTTATCCATAAATTCAGATAGGATTAATACCTTTTTTATCTCAACCAACATTTGTTCAACATCATACACCGAAAAAATCGAGAAATTAGGTGATATTTATTTGACCTATTCATATCTTATACACGGGGTTTCATTCAATAGTGTCCATCCTCAATAACTCAACAACGAATCAGTGAATTTGTGGAAACACTCAGACAGGTTGTTTTTTATGACAGGGGGGCATGAAATGGGATAATTATAATTGATTGAATCCTCTAAGACATTTCACATATTGTATAGGAAGAGTCAGACATACCACTGTTCAACATCCTTAAACAATAGGCATACATAGCTTGTTCCTACTAGCAACTACCTTGGTAGGGTTGCAACCCCATCAGGAATTTGAATTTGAGTAGGGAAAGTGGGTAATTTTGAAGCACAAATGTACTTACAGTTTGTGTTCTATAAAGTAAATATTCACAAAGTTATAGAGCGTTTTCTATGGTTTTATGGTACCGATAAAACTAAATGAAACATTCACTTTGAAGAACAAAAACTGCATGTTCATACAAATTTGAATCCATGCATCATTTTTGTTACAAAATTACGCACTTTCGCTATTCAAATTCATGTTGGGGTTGTAACCCTATTCAGGGGGTTGAAGTAGAATCAAACTCATCTCAGATTATGTCCCGCTGTCATCAAAAATCGACCTGTCTGAGTGTTTTCACAAATTCTGATTTGTTGTTGAGTTATTGAGGGTGAACACTTTTAATGAGACACCCTCTATTGCAACCAAATCAGAAGCGTTTGCAAGCTTATTTATCTTGAGAAAACTGAGACTTAAAATTTAACATGCTGAAAACTATGGATCTCATTCTCTGCATTTAATAATTCAACGTTTTGAGCGCTCGTTCTACTTAAACGATGAGTGCTATATCGTTTTGCCAAATGTCTATAATTTCAAGATTTTGAACAGGAAATGATCTCAAACGATAGGGTTCGACTCCCCGATGACAAATCCGTGGTCAAATTCAATTCAGTGCATGGGGCCGGCCGTTAGCACGATAACTTTCGTAGGAATTGTCCTAGATACTTGAGATTTTCAGGGTGAGTTCGGGTCTAAAACGCCTCGGATAAGTTCTTTAACCAGCCAAATCGTACAGGGTGTTCCATAAAATATGCTCATTCGAAATTTTGTACCTCAATATCTCCGACAAAACGAAACCAATCGAAATGAAATTTTGCGACCACATGCAAGATACACATAAAAAACCCCATGCAAAATTTCGTGGCCATAGTATACACATAACTATAGAAAATGCAATTGGAATATTAAGAAGAGACTTCATATTTCCATAACAGGGTATCCGATTTGGGTGAAATTCATTTTGTGAATGACGACTGATATACTGAATGTTCATTTAAATTTCAAAGAGATCGCATCATCAGAACCATAGAATTTATTTTTTTTAATAATTTATTTTCACATATTTCATTTTCTGAATAGTTTCCAGAATATATTTCTCATTATGCTCAGATTCTGCATCAATAATTTGGTATCAATCTTGAGTGTCATATAAATTTCCGAGGTAATAGTCTTAATGCTCCACCAATTAACGAGCGCTCAAAAACTCCTACCCAGGGCTTTTATTGATTTTTTTTTTCAAAACCTTGCTTGGAAATTTAAAGTTTTTTATTCCGGGAGATATCGTGTTCGAAATAAAACTATTTCAGTTTGGTTCTCTGTTCTCATTCAACTGAATTCAACGTATGTAAATCATATAGTGATAAGGAACGTTAATCATTAATATTTACCACTTTTTACCATCAAATGATCTACATTAAATACAAATACTAATTGTCAAATAATTTCGTTTAATGTATACTGCTATAGTTGAGTGAGCTGGCCCCCAGCAGAATAAATCAATTAACGTCGAAAAAGACAATTAGTAGGTACAGACAACACCTTGATGCGTTTCTGTATGCACCAGAAATGATTATAGAGCCACCATAGATCAATCTGAAGATAAATGAAACATAATATTAGCCAGGCATGGCGACGGACGAAAGAATCGCTAGACTTCCGAGAATACCAACGGTGATCATGCCCGATTCATAAATTTCTTATGCTCTACACTGCACAAAACCATAGAGGTTCTTCGCTAGTGTCTCAACTATGATGGTATGGCGAATTTTTTCTTTTGCGAGTTTTTTCAATAAAAAATATGAAATCATTCTTGAATTTTACGAAAACCTACAGCGACCCAAAAGTGCTTCAGTTTAGCGAACTGTGACTATCAAATTCTAGTCATTTCTATAGTGAATTTTAATGATTTCAATGCATTGTTGCATCAGTTATTACTTTTAGTGATAGCGAAGGTTTCACTTGTCCAAATTCCAAAAAAATGACTGCCTCAAAGGTGACTGCTACCCAGATAGTGGGCTATCGAAAATAAAACATTACACGTCCTCAATCTTAACTAGAATCTACAGGTTGTTTTCTTTTCCGGAGCCGTGTCTCCTTTTTCCCTCTCAAACTTTTTTTCGATAGGCCACTGGTCAGCATAAATTCAATTTTTGATATCTTCGTTTAATTAAGAAACTTCTTTGACACTTGTAATTTTTTCGTATCTTTAACAGTTTTCGAGTAAAAAACCATTGAACGATTGTATGTTATTTGCAGAATAAAAAAATGATAGAAATCCTGGATAGGTATGCCGAAAATTTGCTTTTATTTTGTAAGCTCGTCATCTGAGATTCAACTTGAGCTTATTCAATATAAACATACAATCTTTCAATAATTTTTTACACGAAAACGATCAGAGATTCGAAAAAATTACTGAAGTCAAAAAAGTTTTTAAATTGAACGAAGATATCAAAAATTGATTTTACACTTATCAGTGGCGAACCACAAAAAAGTTTTAGAGGGAAAACGTAGACATGGCTCCGGAAAAGAAAACACCATATAGATTCTAGTTAAGATTCAGGACGTGCAATGATAAAGACTGTTTAAAATAGCTTGCATTCCAAATTTGGACTGAATATCTCAAAAACTGCAGGAGTTATGAAGAAAAACCATTTTTTTTTGTAAATATCAACTCCGTAACAGAGCTTTTACGGACCCATAGTTATATGGACTTTTTTTCTTGAAATTATACGTAGATTCATCCCCTTAAGTTGTGACATACTATCATGTAACACCCTGTATTTGATAAAAAAATCTCCGTTTGTTACTTTTTGATTTATGCAAAATACTTTTGACGATATATGTAGGTATATCCATCCCACAAATGAAAATAGAAAATTTGGTCTTCGTCTCGAACACTACTTTTACTTGTAACCTTTAAAGTTGCTGAGTAGTGTACGTATTTCACTTAAAAGCATTTCCGTTGATCTCCTTCTCCAACAATGAGGTTTCACGATCACAGGTACTACTCACATATTATGCAAATATTAAGATTCATTTTTCAATGTGTTAATTATATGTGTGTTTATATTTCTTCCACTACCGTTAATAATTGTTTTGTGGTTTTTGCTTTAATTTGCAGCGTTAATGTCCAATATATTTTATATTGTCGAACCGTTATTTACACTACAAGATGCATAAATTGCAATGATTATTGTGAAACTTCCGACATGAACAGGTGGATGACTTATAAGTAGAAATTAACTTCCTAAGGGTATGTTGATGGTTGCGCTAGATAAGTAGCTCATAATTCAATTGTAGGCTATTTACTTCGCGAAAGTGACAAAGTGTGAAGGTATTTTAACGAGATAGTTAACTTTTCTTTATTTTCCCAACTAGGCTGCGAAATGCAAAGACGAAAGGAAAGGAAAGTGGATGTATAGGGTATTCGCCAACTAGGAGCCATACTGAAAGATGTGATCGACTTGTCTATAATGGACGTGAAAATCGAAATTGAACAAATCATCAAAAGTCTTGGCCCTCCTGAGTTTCTCAAGAAATAAATAAACAATAAACAACAATGAGGTTTCACGAGCAAGTACTACTACTACATACATACTACATATTGTGCAAATATTAAGATTCATTTTTCAGTTTGTTAATTATACGTATGTTTATATTTCTTGAATATACCGTTGGTAATTGTTTTGAAATGTTGTTGCTTTAATTTGTGTAGCATTAATATCCAATATATTTCAAATTGTTGAACCGTTATTTACACTACGAGATGCATATATCGTAATGATTAAGTTTGAAACCTCCGACATGGACAGTGGATCAGTAGAAATTGATTTCCTAAGGGTATGTTTTTTGGTTTGTGGTAGATAAGTAGCTCATAATCATTGTAGGCTATTTACTTACTTCTCGAAAGTGACAAAGTGTGAAGGTATTTTAACAAGATAGTTAACTTTTCTTTATTTTCCCAACTTGGCTGCAAAATGCAGAAACCGAAAGGAAAATATACAGGGTGTTCTTAAATTGAACGTACAAACGAAAAGGGTGATTCCTTAAGTGAGTTTAAGAAAAAAAGTCCCATAAACATGGGTCGCAAACGTTTCGTTTTCGAGATACAGAGTGTTGAGAGTTTGAATTTTTTCAAGTTTTTTTCTCATAGTATCTACACTTCACAAGATATTCAACTGAAATTTGGCATAGATATTACATTTGAGAATTCTCACCACGTGACTTTCGATATTTCGATAGAAGATCTACAGGGTGATATTTTTTCTGGAACACTGCCACCTGTTCTTCTGCAGAACTTTTTTTTGGTGAGCAACGGTTAATTTGAAAAAATTAAAAAGAAGCTTTTTTCTTATACAAACTTTTCGGTCTCTTGTAATTTTGTCGTATCTACCACGATTTCGAGAAGAAAAAATTTGAACGATTCAAACTGAACCACTCTGTATCTCGAAAACGAAACGTTTGCGACCCCATGTTTATGGGACTTTTTTCCTACACTCACTTAAGGAATCTCCCCTATTCGATCAATTTAGGAACACCCTGTATATACAGGTATTCACCATTTAGGAGTCATACTGAAAAGATATGATTTACTTTTCTTGTTTAATGGTAATGAAACCGAAAATACACACATAGTCAAAAGTCTTGGCCCTCCTAGGTTTCTCAATAAATAAACAAACAATAAACAACAATGAGGTTTCACGAGAAAGTACTACATACATAACACGTAAGCGTGTTACATAATAGTATGTCACAACTTAAAGAAGGATGAATCTAAGTATAATTTTAAGAAAAAAAGTCCATATAAGAATGGGTCTGCCAAGCTTCGTTACGGAGCTACAGGGTGTTGAAGTTTCCGAAAAAAAATTGTTTTTTTCTTCATAACTCCTGCAGTTTTTGAGATATTCAGTCCGAATCTGAAATGCGAGCTATTTCCAACAGTTTCCAACATTGCACGTCCTGAATCTCAACTAGAATCTACAGGGTGTTTTCTTTCAGGAGCCATGTCTCCTTTTTCCCTCTCAAACTCTTTTGCGGTGCGCCACTAGTCAGCGTAAAATTTTTGACATCTTCGTTCAATTTAGAAATTTTTTTGACTCCTGTAATTTTTTCTTATCTCTAACTGTTTTCGAGTAAAAAATTATTGAAATTGAATTTGATATTGAATAAGCTTGAGTTGAGTCTCAGATGACGAGCTATAAAAATAAAAGAAATTTTTTTTTTCGAGTATTTCTATCATTTTTTTTTATTTAGCGTATAAAATAAAAAGTGAAGTGAACGAAGATATCAAAAGTTGATTGATTTACGCTGATCAGGGGCATACTGCAAAAAATTTGAGAGGAAAAAATGAAATGGCTCCGGAAAAGAAAACACCTTGTAAATTCTAGTTAAGAAGCAGGACGTGAAATGATGGAGCCTGTTGAAAATAGCTCGCATTTCAAATTTGGACTGAATACCTCAAAAACTGCAGGAGTTATGAAGAGAAAACCAATTTTTTTTTGGAATTTCAACACCCTGTAGTTCCGTAACGAAACTTTTTCGGACCCATGTTTATATAAACTTTCTTTCTTAAAATTACATGTAGATTCACCCCCTCAAGTTGTGACATAATATTATGTTACTCAGGCTCGACCAGTCACCAGTCTTTGGGCAACGCTGCCGGTTTCCAGAAAAAGCCACTATGCGCCTTACTGAAGTGCGTGGAGTTTTCAAACGTTGCGTAATCTAAGGGTTTCACAAAGCTTTTTGATTAAGAGCTACTATTCTTGTCCGCGGTCAAACGGAGAAATAGGATGTCTTGCCATTTTCCATGGAATATTCTCAGAATAACTCTTCTTATTCGCTAATCTTTGTTTTCTTTTTACACTCCTAGATCCGAAGCTTTTGGTACGAAAATATAAAGGCTAAATTTTTTTAATCTCAAGTCTATTCAACTGAACACCAGTCTGTAATTAATTTTCAATAACATTTTTTTGCTATATTTTGTCGATTACATACAGAAATTTGACACCTGAACCCTATTGAATCATAAAATTTGAAAGATTTTTTTTTCTAGTGGCTGCAATTAGTTGGAAGGTTTGTATTCCGTTAGATATAGCCTTTGAAAAACAGAATAAACCTATAATACCTATGTAAAGGTTCGTTTCGTTACTTTTGATTGGCCAACCCGTATATGCCATGGAAAGTAAAAAATTTAAATGAGCAGAATCGAGAGTAATTTACATCATAGATCGTGCACCTCACCCACCTTGAACTTTCCACCGATATCTCTCATCTAAAAGGCTTAAATCATCTGACTGAAATAACCATCCAATTTGTATTCGCATTAAATAGTGAATTTAATTAATTATTCTCATATCTATCTATCGATCGGCGTATATTACTATCACGTCTATCAAGTTACGTCATCTGTGCACTTGATCTCACGAGAGTTTACTTGTGGCCGTGAGAAATGAACTAGAAACAGAAACATACACTTGGTATCTCACAATTATTTCACGAAAAAAGGAATTTCCCAAGAAATAATCATAATTTGAAATGAGGATGATGATATTTTTTATTTACATTTGTGATTATAGTGCAAGGAATGAAATAGATTTCAATATTATAAATATACCTAAAAATTTTCTGGGATTACCTTCACAACAGGTAACCCAGAATATCTTAATTGTATAACTTACAAATCTGTCAAAAAGTTTCATTCAGAAGCCAGGGCTATTAATCTATCTACTCAAATAACATTGCAAGTAGGTGATTCTAAAATCTACACCTCAAAACAAATAGAAAGTTGCATATAAACGTGAATTCGCAAACGGGTCGTTTCGGAGAAATATGCATTCTTCGGTTTTGAAATCCTAACTACTAGCCAACCAAAAAGAAAGGATATATGGTTTATTTTTGACTTATTGATGTGTTTCACATAAAATGTTCGATATGACCACGGACAATTTCAATGCAGAAAGTACATCTTTGCATAAATGAATTATGTACTCTTTCGAAAAGAGCTGGTTGTGTATGGATTTTTGAATCTCCGTTGATATCATATCTGAAATGAACCGACTGAAAAACATCGTCAAAAGTTTCTTCGAGACTTTCAAAATTACCACGACTATCACCTGGACATCGAAAAAGGACTGAACACAACCAAAACTGGTTTTCACCATGATGAAGCAACATATACTATTTTCGGACGAGTCGCGATTCTGTTTACAAAGTGATAGAATTTGGAGTCATCCTGGCAATATAAATCTTTCGCCATAGAAGTTGTGCCCTTTCCAAGCGGAACAATTATGTGCTAGGGGGATATAATATTATAATTCATCAGACATGAATACAAAATTGAGCACTCTAAATAATCGCATAATTAGAGAGAGCAATATCCAATCGCTGAAAGCCATCTTCAACTTTTCAGGAATTGGGCTTAACCCTTTAAGAAGATGACTTCGTGGGATGCGTATTGGACAGTAGATAGAAAGAAGGAGTGATAATACGAACTATTGAATTGTGGATTAAGTTGTGGAATAACTTTGATTCAAAAATAAATAATCAATAAGTTTTTTCTAATTTTTGTGCGCTCGTTCTATTTAAACGAGTGCTATATCGTTCTGCCAAAATGTCTGTAATTATAAAATTTTGAGCCGAAAATGGTCTCAAAGTGGGCAAATTCAATTCTGTCCGTGGGGCCGTTAGCAAAATAACTTTCGAAGGAATTGTCCTAGAGACTTGAAATTTTCAGGATGGTTTCGAGTCCCAAATGGCTCGGTTGAGTTTGTTAACCAGCCCAATCGTACAGGGTGTTCCATAAAATATGGCTATTCAAAATTTTTGTTAATCAATATCTCAGAAAAAACTACACCAATCGAAATGAAATGTTACGGCCAAATACAAGATGCTCATAACATGCCTCATGCGAAATTTTGTGGCCATAGTGTGAACATTACCATAGAAAATTCAATTAGAATATTGAAAAGAAGAAACTTCATATTTTCATAAGAAGATATTCTATTCGAATGAAATTTATTTTGTGAATGGAGATCGATACACTGAATTTTCATGCAGAATTTTAAGAAGATTGCATTATCTGAACCATAGGAAATTCAATTGGAATATTGAAAAGAAAAATCTTCATATTTCCATAACAAGATATCCGATTCGAGTGAAATTTTTTTTGTAAATGTAAACTGATTTACTGAATTTTCGTGCGAAATCTTGTGGCCATAGTGTTTACAGAACCATAGAAAAGTACTGAATGTTCATACAAAATTTCAAGAGGGTCGCATCATCAGAACCATAGAATTTAATTTTTGTTAATTTATATCTTTCACATATTTCATTTTCTGAATAATTTCCAGAATATAATTCTGATGGTGCTGAGATTCTGCATTTATATATAAGGTATCAATCACAAGTCCGAAGAAAGAGCGCTCAAAAGCTCCTGCTCAGGGCTTTTCTGGAATTTTTCTATTTTGTTTCATCCTGCCCAAAGCAAAAAGTAACAAACAAAGATTTTCTACGAAATATATTGCAGTTTAAATAGAAGAATACGTTTATTCATCTCATTTTAAAAACATAGGTAGATGGTTTATTTCTTGAGAAACCAAGAGGGCAAGACATTAGACCTATACGGCATAAGAGGATCCGCAACTGAATAACACAAAATTTATAAATAAGAGTGAGCAAATTTAGCGAAGAAAACAGGAAATATTATGCCAATTTCCACAAGCAAAATAGAAGTAATCATCGCAAGTGTTAAGCAACATACAGGAAACACTCAAAATATCCTATAAACAAACGTATGTACTCTGCGAGAAAAACAGTCGTCTTATTCTCATTCCATCATGCAACGACCATCAATTAACACATTCATAAACAGGCTAATGAATGTTATGAAATCGATTGTTTGTTCAAAGGCAGCACACTGACTGGTTCTATCAGAATCGTCCATTAAAACTTTAAAAAAAGAATAACATTCAATAAGCGTTTTGTCCGTGTGACGTCTACAGTTTTACAAAACTCGAGTCGAGCTATCGGCTTGTATCCGCTATAAAAAGTAACAAAGCTTGATTTGTTGATGGGATATTCGGTTTTTATTGCAATAATTGTGGGCTGAGTATAATTTTATGTGAGAAATTGTGTTCAATTAAGAGATACGCCGAGAAGATCAGACTTAGGACTAGTTACTGTATGTTGGAAGAAGATTCATGTAGGTGTTGAAAAATACGTGCAATTGCAGGATGTGTATGATTAAATTTTAGAGGTGAATTGGATTCGTTCATCTGAATTGTCTTGAAGTATTTATTCTAGACATCTTTATCACTTTTAGACTCTTTTGAACAAGATAAACGATGAGCAAATACGGAAATTAAAACAATAGCTTTTAATTCTCAAGATTAATTTAAGGCATCAATTCTTCTCGTAATCTTTATCGAATAATCCTTCGGTGAAGCTGAAAGGTTTTTCAATAAGATGTGTTATCTTGAATAGCCCGGTAGATGTCACGTTTGAATCTGTCATTTTTGACATTTGACAAAAAGAAACTACGCCATTAAAAAAATGCAATGATACACGCTTCAAAAACGCATTAAAATTATTGAAATTCCCTATAAAAATGGTGACAATTTGGCAGAGGCGGTTCGTAAAACTCGAACATTTTTGGGTCGTCGTGAAACACCTTGTCGGACCGCAATAAAGAAATTGGTGGAAAAATTCTTGCTGCTGGGACAAGTTAGTGATGTGAAGAATAAAACCCGGGCACGTCGCTCAAGAAGAGCCGAGAATATTGCTGCTGTAGCCGAAAGTGTTGAAGAAACCCAGGTTTGTCCATTCCTCGTCGTTCTCTGGAATTAGGCATTCCACGAACGTCATTACACCGTATTTTGCATAAAGATTAGGACTTATAAAGTTCAGTTAATACAAGAACTCAAGCCTACGTGCCACACAAGCATCGAAACCATTGATCATTTGCGGGAAAAATTGCCGGATCGTGTTATCTCTCGAAGAGATGGCCAAAATTGGCCACCGAGATCTTGTGATTTAACACCTTGCGACTTCTTCCTTTGGAGCTACGTAAAAGAGAAGGTCTACGCCAATAGCCCAGCGTCGATTCAATACCTCAAAGATGGAATTCGTGAGGCTATCGAGGACATAGGGCAGCCACTCTGCGATTTCGTTATGGAAAATTTCTATGAAAGGATTTGTTCCTGTAAGCGTGGTCGTGGTGGTTATGTTGCACTATTAACGGCATAGCTTCTTCTTTAAAATGAAATAAAAATCTGATCATCTATATTGAAAAAAGGCATTTTTCTTTGAATATCAAAATAACACCTCTTATTGAAAAACCCTTTATTATCGATCAAATGTTCATTCGGGAATCACAGATTCAATTTGGTTTAACTTGAGTAACTCATTAGACTAAGATTCAAGACTCATTTGAGGAGTACTCGTGCACTGCGACATGGTCTATTGTATCCCCATACCTTGAGCTATCTAGGTACAGTACTCGTCCTTTAACTCGCCGTCTCGTTCCAAAGTATGATGAATCTCAGAAATTGGAGTGGATTTCTAAAAACCATTGGCCAGACATTCCATTACGAAATGTTCCTGAGTTTCCTCCACTTCTCCATGATATCTGCATTCACCGTTTTCGAACGCACCCAATCTCCTCAGTTGTTTCCTGAGAGGACAGTGACCAGTGAGAACCCCTGTGAAAAGGTGCAGCTTTTCCTTGTTGTATTCCAAGATAGTTCGGGATTTTCCATATTAAACGTTTAGGGGCAAGTTCGAATATTGTGAGAAGTATAGGTTTCATTAGATTAGATCTATGAATTCTACCTTCCTAATAAAATCTTAAAAACTTCGCGATATGTTTAAGATTTGAATAATTTCAGATTTTGGAAAGGGGATGTTGAATTCATAAAGCAATAAGTGGAATTGCTTCTGAGCTCGGATTCAGTTATCAGTTGACCACTCAAGTCTCAGAAACTAACTGAGATATTCAGACCAGTCATGCATCCTCCAGATTTCAAGTTTCTATGTCATTTCCTCATGGGGTAGAAGTATTCGGATCTTCTGTTCGAGAAACCACACAATATGTCATCATTCAACACCTAAATATAAAATTTGAACCCAAGGGGGTTTGTAGTTTTCAAAATATTCACATCCCCCCTTAAATTTCAATCTCTAGCTACTTCCGTTTAAAAATGATTCTACATACAGTTGGTCAGTTTAATCAGAAATATGACAAGAAATCGGCGATATTTTGGTGACTTCGAATTATTCATCTCTTGGTAATAATAATTGAATATAACTCAAAGTGATAGAACTTAAATTTTAAATCCACTTTTATCCACGTCTATTGTAAAATCCGTCAATTGTACGTCACTGTGCTCGCCCTTAATAATACCCATTAATCACAAGGGAAAATGAGACTATAAATCACTGCTGTCAGATGCTTCATAGATTTAGCTTTGATATAATATTCTTTAAATTGTATTCTAAGTACTCCAACTATCAAATATGGGCATACCTTAATAATCAAGGCCAAAAATCTACTTTAATCATATCAATTAAAGCTTTGTTTATTACAAAATATACAATGACTAGTTGTGTCAACTTGACTTTTTCCACGCTTGTCATAGAGGGTCTTACCGCGGTCGCCAAATGTTAAAATCTTCAAGAAATATATTCAGCTATCGTGGATAAAGTATAGTATGCTACTCGCGTACAATGGCTGTTATTTACTCGGTGACTTGAGCCACTCGCCTACGGCTCGTGGCCTAAACGTCACCTCGTGAATAATATCTATCATACGGTCGTTGCATAATATACGGCCGTCGGTTGTGCAAAAGATACTGTCTTCAATTCAGAGCTTTTCTTAATTTCTCAGATTTGAATAGATACGCCGCGTCGTATATCTCGAATGGAATAATTCACCAGTATGCGTCCTAATTATGCAAACCAAATTATCAAATATTTTGATAGCAATTCTATTGTTCTCCACGATTAGCATTTCAATGCTCCATCCTCATTGTTCGAAATCAAATAAGGAGCCCCGCAATTGATATTCAACAGCTTCAATAAGTACCATGCATATTTGAATGAAGACGAATAATATTGTCTATCTCAATATTTGGACTCGATATTATTGTTGATCCCTTATTATGCTTGGTACGGAATAACGAAATCAGACAGAAAATTGAAAAAACCCCTGAGGTAAAGTTAGAAGCTTTTGCGCGGTTGTTCATGTTGGGAAAAAGATAAATCCGATTTGAATAATTTGAGAGCTATTGGTTTCATTCTATTCATTCAAACTTTTCCCTTCCCTGAAAATTTCAATCCAGAAATCGTGTTTACGGTCGGCCGTAGGCCGTGCTATATCTCTCTCTTTTCTGTCTGTCGACTCCGGTGTGCGCCCAGCCTAAAAGAGAAATTTTACAGATTTATTTTTTTTCACATTAGAGTAAGAAAAGAATAAATCTGTCGAAAAATACCCCAGCAGAAGTTAAACTTGTGGTGTGTGAGTGTATGTTTTTTGAGCTTTCGTTCTACACTAGAAGTGCTATGTCCGCAATTTTCGAATTTTGAGCCGAGACTGGTCTCAAACGATAGGGTTCGATTGCTGATGACGAATCCGTGGTCCAATTTAATTCTGTCCGTGGGGCCAGCCGTCCGTTAGCACGATAACTTTCGAAGGGATTGTCCTGGAGATTTGAAATTTTCAAGGTAAGTTCGGTTCCCAAATGGCTCGGGTTCGAAAACCAGTACATTTTTTATCCCCAAGATTCAAATGAAGATTCTCACTTTACTATTATACAGGGTGTTTCCTAATTGAATGTCAATATTTATGAGGGTGATTTTTGGGCCCATTTTTAGAAAGAAACTTCATATGAACATATATTCTAAACGTCTAAACTTTTGAGTTACAGGGTGGTAGTTTTCAAAAATATAGATCATTTTTATTAATATCTACAAAACCACTTCAGATATGAAAGATGAAATCTGTATCCAATAAGAAGCAAATTTGATCTCTTGATTTTTCGTCCGACGCACAGGTTCGATCTGAAAAAATCAAATAAACGTACCTGTCTCTGCATGGTGATATTATTATGATCATACAAAGAAACGGTTTTTATTTTTTTAAGGGAAAACCGTGCATCGGATTGAAAAAAGTTAAAAAATCAGCTTTGGTGAGAAACGATTGGGAATTTCAAAAGTAAATTTTATTTCAGGAAAAATCTGTGGCGTCCCATCAATGTCTGCAAAAATAGGAAGGTCAAATTACGTACGAACGCCACTGGTGGATATTAAAAAATTGTGATACACTAAAAAATGCCTCTGGATTCATAGTACATGTATGACAAATTTCATTAAAATATCTGAAGTGGTATTGTAGAGATTAATAAAAAATGATTTATTTTTGAAAACTTTACCACCCTGTAACTCAAAATGTAAGACATTTAGGGCATATGTACCGGGTTTTTCACTATAATTTGACCCCCCCTTTAACTTTGTTACCGAAGGAGATAAAAAAAATGATTCGTATAAAAGTTTCACGAAATCAACTGAGGTTTTTTGATATGAGTCCAAAAACTGAAATGTATACAGGGTGGCCAACATATTGATGGCAACTTCATTTTTTCAAATGGAACACCCTGTATATTTTTCCATGTTTGGCTAGCTCTTTTTTCCCTGATTTTGAATATGTGACATAATGTTAGTCTTTCTTTCTTATTCTGAGCACCACAGAGTTTCAAATTTCAAAAACCATCTGGCATAGCGTTTTGGAAGTTCGTGAATATTTAAGTAGCCAATTTGATCTTTGTATTGGTAATGGCGCACCCATTTTATGGCCACCAAATAGTCCCGATTTAACACCGTTGGACACGTTTTTTATACGTTCCTGAAGGAAAAATTTACTTCAGCAATAATGACAATCAATGAAAGCGGAGAATAATATTCATGATATAAAATCAACCAATATTAAACCCATAATTCGGAACTAATCCAGTCAACGTATAATGACAATATTGTAATGATTAGAAACAAATTTTGAAGCTTTAATTTCTGACTTGAATCAGAGCCATAATAATGCTATCAAAAATAGTGTAAAATAGACAACTATATGAACTATGTGTATTGAATGAAGGTGGTCATTTTGAGCAATTTCTTTAGTTGATGTTATTCTTACCATACTACCATAGTTTATCATTTTTCATTGGTTAAGTAATTGTTAAGTATTCATTCTAAAATGATACTTTTAAGTAGATTGTTTGGATGTGAAGAATTTCGTAGTTATTTCACATATTTTTTTATTCAGTGTCATAATTCAAAACTTTGAAACTCTGAGAATTGAAGAGACACATACACATACGCATTTGTATTCGAGATCAGGAGGAAATAGCCTATCAAAAAAAGGACAGGGTGTCCCATTTGAAAAAATATAGTTGCATTCAATGTTTTTCACCCTGTATATCTTCCCAGTGACGTTATTATTACTACAAAAATGAGCATTTTCAGTAAACGCACTCTGCCACTTGAAAAATGATTACAGATCTTGGCAGGTGGTTCTTAAAATTTTAAACTCTGTGGTTCTCAGAATAAGAGAGATAGACCAACAAATGTTACATATTCGAAATCAGGGGAAAAAGAGCTAGCCAAACATGGAAAAATATACAGGGTGTTCCATTTGAAAAAATGAAGTTGCCATCAATATGTTGGCCACCCTGTATATATTTCAGTTTCTGGACTCATATCGAAAAACCTGAGTTGATTTCGTGAAATTTTTATACGAAACATTTTTTTGTATCTCCTTTAGTAACAAAGTTAAAGGGGGGGTCAAATTATAATGAAAAACCCGGTACATATGAATTTCTTCTTAAAATGGGCCCAAAAATCACCCCCGTAAATATTGACATTCAATTAGGAAACACCCTGTACTGTTCTACTTTCCAACTGGCACGTATTTTCCGTGACACCCTATCCAGTATCACTTTATGACTATCGATTTTGCCCACATAAGTGGAAAATAACTCGAATCAGTCGAACCAATATAAACGACTTAGATGATTTTTGTCTGAAAGAAGTGGTTTCTTCCCATGACAGAGCACTTTTCATCCATGTTCCATTTATGTTATTTTAACGTGCAAAATATTCAAAAGTAACACAAGTAATGTCACACTCTACTGGAATATAGAGACATAGAAATTCATATAAGGTCAAACGTAAGTTTTCATTTCAATCAAGAATTTATACTCAATTCATAATGCGGACGACGGAAGAAATTTATAATCAACTAGTGCAGTAATCTAGCGATAAATAAACTACACCTTTTACAGTTGTAATTCAGAAAATCAAAGTTCAATTTCAGAAAAGGGAACATGTATTTCAGAATAGGAATATGTAATTCAGAAAACAGAAATTGAATTTCAGAATAGTTAATTCAATTTCAGAAAAGCGAAATTGAAATTCAGATTAGGAAGTTGTATTCAGAAAAACAAAGTTGTAATTCAGAATAGTGAATTGAAATTCAGAAATGGCAAATTCAATTTCAGAAAGGAAAATTGTAATTCAGAAGTTATGAATTGAATTTCAGAAAATGTATAGATATATGTACTATATAACATAGATATAAATAGGTACATATTCATGTTCATTATATCTGAGTACATGCAACCAATTCTGAATTACAATTTCCCATTTCTGAATTTCAAATCACCAATTCTGAATTACAATTTATATTTTCTGAAATTCAAATTACCCTTTCTGAATTACATATCACTATTCTGAAATTCAAATTACGCTTTCTGAATTACATATCACTATTCTGAAATTCAAATCACCATTTCTGAATATCAATTTACTATTCTGAATTACAATTTCCATCTTCTGAAATTCAATTTGCTATTCTGAATTACATTTTACGTTTTCTGAATTACAATTGGAAAAGGTGTAGTTGCTTGAATAACTATTAGTACTCTTCACCGGTTGAGAAATATTCGAGAGTACTATTTTTTTCAAGCTCAAGCAGAAGTTAATGACTGCACCTCGTAGGTACATTATTTATCCTCGTCAAGGTTCAAACGAAGATTCTCACTATCGATTTCTACTTTCCAGCTGACACGTACTTTCCGTGACACCCTATCCAGTATCACTTTACGACTATCGATTTTACCCACATAAGTGGAAGATAACACGAATCAGTCGAATCACTGTTGCGTGCATTTTTACAGAAATTGCGCCAGGTACATGGCAGGTAACGCGGTTCAATGAACCCGTTGAAAACTGGTTGGGAAACTAACTGGAGGTAAATGACGGGAAAACGGATAAATAGTTTGCCATTTTTCATTTAATCAAGGAAGCTATTGCATGTTACATATCTGCATTCGTGCCATAAACAATATATCATTTGTGAAAGCCAATCTTCCTTTTTCACGTCCTTTGATGGATTGCGAACCGCTGGATTCCGTTACGCACCATCCCAAGGATTCATTCAGAACTGGAAGCTGATAATTGAAGATGAGTGTCGTAGTTTATTTGATTAATTCTTCATGTGAAGTACCACAAGCTAGAAAATGCTTGAGGCGAATTGTTACGATCAGATTAAAGATTGTTGAGGAAGGTCTACTATGGCCTTCCCCAGTACTGTTTTGCGACTGCTCTACGCTCTTATTGCAGAGCTTTCATGAATGTCAGAATCTGGAGAGGGCTTCAAGGAGGCTAGATCCACGTTCCTCCAAAATTATCCTGTCCAGGATATGCTTTGCGCAGGCTCGCAATGGCTACCCATTCTGTAACTAAGTGAACAGGATTTTCCTCGTCTTCCCCATATAATCTACATTCGTCCAGTTTCTGTTTTGCCAATTCTCATCATATCTTTCCTTAGACAATAATGTTCTGTTAGAAGGCAAGTGAGGAAGCGTAAATTATTTTACTAGGATTCAAATACTTGCAGTTTACATGTTCCGAATTATCTTTTTGGCATTATACACACACACCCGGAAGATTCCTTCACAGTGATTCTCTTCAGTTCTTCCATCTCCAAAAACTTTTTCCCTTGGTGCATTTGCTTTACCACCAGAAAGATTTGGGCCAGTAAGTGTCGTTTGTGCTCCCTTTCTTGCTAATTTGTTTTGCCTCTTCGTTACCTTTGATTTCTGAATGACCAAGAACCAGAATAAAGAGAACTTGTGTTTTCTTGCCTACTCAATTGAGTTTTTCTTCTTCTTTAATCGAGGAAGCTATTGCATGTTACATATCTGCATTCGTGCCATAAACAATATATAATTTGTGGATGTCAATGGCATAAAAGGTCAGTGCTCTAATAGCAGCTTATCAGAATTATTGACTTCAGAATGGATCAATATATCGCACTCTTGACAACTTTTTTCCAGGTTTCTTTCTATGCATTTTTCGATTGCAAGTATTTCTATGGTCCGTTCACGTAAGTTTGAGCGCATAGTAGGCGTTTGTTTATTTATCTGAAGTTGGCATATTTGTTGTCAAAACGTGAAAAAAGTCAACGTTGCCGAACGTACCCGGCCTCGTCCGACAGCTTCCGAGTTATCAGAAAACTCTATGTTATATTGACACATTGCGTATCAATCTGACAAGAAAATAAACAACATAACCCAAAATTTTAATATACACAGTAGAAGATGCTAAATTGTCATGGCCAACCGACGGCTTAACCTTTCGTGAACGGACTATACATGTAAATACTCGAATTGAAGTATAGCACTTGATTCTTGGTTTATATACTCGAACGCCGCCGGCACCATATCGAGGTCTTAAACCCATAACCAACTTACGGTATCTACTTTGAAGTTTTGGGTAGTGTATTTCCTTTCCCATTCTTCTTTCTCTCATAGCATAGACTTAAAGTTCTTCTCGATAATCACTTTTTTGATCATAACATTATTTCGAATATCGTTTGGTTAGTGCTTCTTTACAGACCTCATAAAAAGTCAACCAGACGATTCTTGACATGCGAAAACAGCAATGGAAATACAAAGCCTGTGATTGTTTGGCATGTTGAGACTATTAATGAATGCTAAATTTGAACGTCTGTTGAATTTTTAGATGAAATCTGTCAGTTAACTGATTAAAAGTGTTGATTGACAAATTAAATATTTAAATTGGAAGCATTTCGTTTTATCACAGAGGCATTAATACGCCGTCGTACTTTTTATTGTGCCCTAATAAAATTTCTACCCAAAGGGTTTATATCCTAGGACCGCCGCCTCTGCTCCACCATTAACTAAAACCCAATCTAAGAGACCAAATACTTATTATCGGTCGTGTATTTAACGCATTAAATGGTCACATTGTCCTAGACCTCGATACCAAACACCATACCACCCATGTCATCAGTTATTTGAGATATTCGAGCCGGTAACATAAACGGACCACTCCCCCACGTTTGTGGAATCAGTGACGTGCATCCAAACTGATTAATTTAAATTCTATCCGCCTGCGTTACGGTTCGTCGACATGATATAATTTTCGTCATATCCTTCCATTACCAGGAAATTTTGAAACGATAACTTTACTCAGGTACGAGGGTATATTGACAAGTTCAATATTGCTAAATGAAAAATAGAGATAATGGTGCTTCTTTATGAAACCCTACTACTACTACTACTAGGTACTAGAGCTATAGCCACAGTGAACTTCTTGCAACACTGAAAACCCCTATTTGCAAAATACTACTCGATGTAGTCACATATAAGGATAGTTTCTGCTCAACATTAAACAGTTGTTCCCGCGTATGTACACTCACCGCCAAAATAATCGATACACTCAGAAAAATGAATGAAGTTTGTTAATTTATAAATATGTCATTTCAAGTCCACTTCGATTGATTTTTTTTTCAATTGTAGGTATGTTTATCCTCAATCAATCATCAATTTCGAATTTCAAGAAAACTCGGCGCGAACTTTAGAACCACCCTGTATTTCTTACTTCATCATCAAGAGACATCCTCTCTGTCAATTTAATTTTCATTTTTACAATAGCTCAATTTTTGTTAAGATACAGGGTTTTCAGAGCAGCATAAAACTCCACTATTTCGCTGTGGCCATGAAAGTACCATCACAGATTTGACCTTAAATCCGAACGTTATGAAAATAAACTGAAAACTAATTGAAAACATAAAACGAGAAGTTTTAGCGCGACATGTTGTTCCGTATGCACCGTTTAGTGAGACAATTTCTTGCTAATGCTTTATAATACCCATCCGCATCAACCGCATGTGGCTAGGATTGCCAGGGAGTATTTAGCAGGGTTGATATCCAAGAATTTAACTGGCCTGATCTAAGCCCAGATTTGAACCCAATTGGACATGTTTGGATGCTCTTGGAGGAAAAATTCGATCTGGCGTACCAACTCCTGAAAATTTTTCAGCAGCTCAGTAATGCTCTGATTGATTCAAAACCTACATGAGGAGATACCGAGACGAACTGCACTTGTTATCTGCATCTGGTCGAAAACACGTTATGTTTTTTGACTAAGTTTTCAGTTTATTTTCATTAGGCCAGAATTTTAGGTTGAATTCGTTGTATTGTTGTAGTTTTTAGCGAAATTTAATGTTTTAATCTTTATCAAAAATGAACTATTGTTTGAATGAAAATTAAATTATCAAGGAAAGATGTGTCTTGATGATGAAATAAGAAATCACACAATGGAACAACTGTAACACACAGGGGTGATTCTAAAGTTGCGGTAAAAAAACATATTATGTTTCACCCCTGTTTAAAAGGACGTTCGCCAAGTTCTCTGGAAATTTGAAATTGGTGATTGATTAAGGATGAACATAACTATAATTGAAAGAAAAATTCAATCGAATCGGACTCGAAATAACATATTTACGAATTAACAAACTTAATCGATTTTTTGGGTGGATCGATTATTTTGCTGGTGAGTGTATTATATTTTACAAATAAAAGAACCTGAAAATCACAAGGACTAGAATTAATATCTCTAGAAGAATGACTACTATAATAGGACTTATAGGGTGAGAAACAGCCAAGAACCAAGAGAGTTTGTCGAAAGATGCACAGATATAATCCTGGAAAGAAACTATCAACGGTTTTGACAAAGTGATCCATTATTCTGATAGTCGAGCTGCTATTGAAGCACTGAATCCTATGTCATTGACTCAGGGATAATGTGGAAGTGCTAACGAAAACTCAATTAGATGGTCTCTTTAGTGTGGGTTCCTAGTCACTAAGGAATCAAAGGAAATGAAAAGACTAACATTCTAGCCAAAAAGTGAGCAAAAACGATACTAACAGCCCTAGAACCCTTACGTGTAATATGCAAATGCACCTATAAGAAATAGTTTTTGAAGAAGGAAGAAACTGAAAGGAAAGCACTCTGGAGAAATCCTCCTGAAATGGATCATCCGAAAAAAGTCCTTCGGAACTTCAAAACTGCAAGTTCCAAAACGTTTGTCAAAAATGACAAACACTTTCGAAGAGTGACCGATGAAAGTTGCTTTTTAAAAGTGTTTTCCTGATGACGACTGGCGAATGCTGGCCAAAACGTTGAATACAAGAAGCATAAATGATAGAAATAGCCCAAATAATATTCCAATAAATGTTTCATCTTCAAAATTTCCATATCAACAACCACGCCACATTCTGAATACTTATCAATCTGCCCTTTTAGGTAGTAACTTTCTGCTCTTTCGGCTCTAACCAGTTGTACCTGTTTGACGTTAAAATTCAGCACCTTATCAAGATTCACAACATGGTTGGATCGTTTTAAATTTGACCGTGAATTTGCGAGTAGCTTGACTGCTGGAATACTGAATTATGGACTTTTCTAGTCTGGCCTATTGAAAATGAATTTTTCGGTGCGAAGTTTGAATGACAGTGGCGTAGACGAGTTCAGCTCGAAGCTATTGTCAATGTTTCATGTTATGTCATAAAATTGGATCTGAAAGGTTTTTTCAAATTGCGCGTTCTTTTTAAGAATACCTACATAAAACACATATAGTCTGTTCACGAAAGTTCGAGCGCATAGTAGGCGTTTGTTTATTTATCTGAAGTTGGCAGTATTTGCTGTCATAACGTAAATAAAGTCAACGTTGCCGAATGTACCCGGCCTCGTCCATCGAGCTTGCGAGTTTCAGAGAACTCTATGCAATATTGACAACATTGCGTATCAATCTGACAAGAATAAACAACATAACCTAAAATTTTATATACACACAATATTTCGTGAACGGACTATAATTTGCATTCATTTTCAAAAACATTTATTGGTAATTGAAGTATCAGTTATGACATTTAGGTACAAAAAAATATCTTTCGAATGACCTCCTCTTACACTCTACAGGCGTCCACTCTTTTTTTGAAATGTTCAAAGACATTTCGACAAAATTGAGGCAATAATTTATTTATTTATTTAATAATAAACGGACATGCCATTTTACAAATATTAGGGAATGAGATATACATTAATAATTAATATAAATTCTGTGAAAAGAACGAACAAACAAGAACAAAATCTGAAACTTGTGCACAAACTATTGTGATACTTCAAATATCGCTTAAGTTGGAAGATTAACATGAAACAGATCTATATCCACCGAACCAGCAGCCCGTAAAGCTCTGTCAAGAGGGTTGTTGATTAAGTAATTTGTTCTACTGAACCTAATTCTGAACAAATCCCAGGCCTCAAGTTTCGTTGAGGAACATTTATTGCAACATTGTCTAGGAGGTAAGGACAATCTATGAAATTATGTAAAATCTTATAATCAACATAATACTAAATTACGACGCCTGGTTTCGAGAAGAGTGAGAGACAGATTGTTACGAAGAATTTTATAATCAATGGATTCGCGAGGGTGACCCTTTGTATGCTATCCATCTTAAAAATTTATTTTGTACCCTCTCTATGGATTCAACATGAACTCTATAGAAAGGCGACCACACTACACATGAATATTCCAGGATGCTTCTCACTTGGGCAATATATACAGTTTTTATCGTAGCAACTCCAAAATGTTGCATATTTCTCTTATAAAGCCGAGCATTCTAAGAGCCCTAGCAGTCATATTTTCTATATGATGAACAAAATTTAAATTTACGTCTAAAAATACTCCGAGATCTTTCACTACATTAACCGCCTTTAAACCGAATCCGTTTATCGAATAATTGAAAATATTGGTGAGGTATTTCTATAAAACCTCATAGTCTGACATTTATCAACATTGAGTTCCATGTCATTTGCAGAACACCATAATAATATTTCCAGATCTCTTTGTAACAACAGACAATCCTGCAAGGATCTGATAACACGGAACAACTTAAGATCATCCGCAAATAGTAAGAAAAGACAGTATATTATTACGGCTTTAATGTCATTAATAAAACATAAGAATAAAAGCGGTGATAGAGCGGCGAGCCCTGTGGGACTCCCGAGCTGACAGCTATGCATCCGAGCAAACGTCCGAAATGCGAACGTAGTGTACTCCCCCTCTCAGACGATCCGAGATCCAATCCAACAGTGGTGAACTAATGCCCAGTGCCCTGAGCTTAAAGTCGCGTCCACACTATGCCGAACGACATCATTCGACACGTCGGGGCGACACGTTTGATTCGACAATCGGTGTGGACGTGTCGAACGATAAACGGTTCGACTCAGTTGTGAGCGAGCATTGAAAGTGAAAGGAAGTTCAATTTAGAGAGAGAATATAGATGATGACGCTGTTTTAGCAGCTACTGCTGCATTAATAATCGGAGTTACTACTCGTCAGCGACGCCCACGTCCTCGTCGATTTTGGGTTGACCGAGTATTCGGAAAGTTGTACAAATACTTCCTGATTTGTTATGAAATAAAATGGTTAAATAAAGCAAAGAGTTCAGTCGACTACCTTATGGTTCAATAACGTAATCGAGCGAAAATGAAATCAAAAATTTAAAAATTTTAGAGATCGCAATTTAGAGTTTGTTCATCCGTCCACTCCATTTCACTGATAAATTCTATATCACCCTTCAACAAGAACGTCTTCGTCACGGAGCCGGAACGCGGGAGAAATTCAGTTCAAATCCGAATCCGACGGCATGTGAATACGCAGCGCTTTTGAATGCAACTGAACCCCATTCGCCCATTCGACAGTCGACACGTCCAGACTGAATGATTCGATTCGACTTCCTTTGATCGGGACCGCGCTCAGTCGGGTTGGAAGCGACATGATTCGATTCGACTTCTACAACGTCCAACACTTATTCGACTTTGTCGAACGACACAAGTCGAATGATTCGTTCGGCATAGTGTGGATGCGACTTAATGATCAGCCCAGTGAGGAACTCTATCAAAAGCTTTGAGAAGTCAGTGTAATTCGCATCAATCTGTAATTTGTCTTCCATCGCAGACAAAATTGTACCTGTATAACATAGAAGATTCGTTGATACCGATCTACCTGCAATAAATCCGTGTTGTTCGTCAATAAAAATTCGTCTGAGAATGGGTGTTATCTTATTCGTGATGAGCGTATCGAGAATTTTTGGTATATTAGAGCTCTTTGTCACTGGCCTATAGTTCATCACATCACTCACATCACCCGACTTCAATATAGGAGTGATATAGCTGAATTTCCAACGATTTGGGTATTTACCTGTACTAACAGATAAATTAAACAGGAAACATAGGGGTTTCGACAAACTGAGCAGCATCTTTTCAATATATACCGGAGACCTTTCAGGTCCATAATCGCTTTTTTCAGGTAGTGACCGAAGGACTTCGTGGACTTCCTGTTCAGAGAAACAACAATGCTGAATATCAATTGTTTGATCATAGTGTACCGTTCGGTTAGTGTCAACATTTGGCCGTTTGTAAATACCTGAAAAATATTCTCTAAAAAGTTCCGCAGTGCTGACCGTATTGTCTGCAGTTTTTCTCTCCGTAGACATAGTCCTCGGCAGTCCCTTCTGAGTTTTACGATCATTAATGAATTTCCAAAATATTTTGGGTTACTAGAAATTTCAACTTCTACTGATTCTATGTATTTTTTATAGCATAAGTGGGTCTCTAGCCTGCACCTATCTCTGAGCTTTTGAACAGCAAATAATCTTCGGCATTACCACCCTGTGTTATATCTTTTATGAACTTGTTTTTTTCGGTTATCATTTTCTTTAACTCGTTAGAAAACCAACAGGAAACTTATAAACTTTTTTTAATCTTTTCGGGAACAAATAACTTTATTCCATTTAGAAGAACCTCGTAAAAGAGATCGGTGCAGCTTTCATATCGTTGCTTGCCAATAGAGGTGACCAGTTGATACCTTCCAAATATGTTGTTAGACCGTCATAGTTAGCATTTTTGAAGTCAAAGAAAGAATGAATTGATTGTTCAAGATCGGGAATCTCTACACTAGAAACAGAGAAATACAAGGGTGGATGGTGTAAATCACATGTAGAAGGAACTCATCAGCCATTTCGACTTTTATCTTAGAAGGATGACCGAAGACGAGGTCCAACGTGACGTCATTACAATTTTTCACCCGATTCAGCTGATCCAAACACAACGTTGACATTGTGGCAGCTACTTGAGACTGATTATATGAATTTTTACCCTGACCCATGCTCGAAGAAGCATCAACTCCCCAACTTGCACCAGGTAAATTATAGTCTCCGCAGCAGATTAACTCTGCGGAAGAATACTGATCCAATGTATTTTCAAGATCATCACAGTGCATTTCGTATTAAGCCGAGGTGCTGTTCGGTGGGATATAGACGTTTGTAAATATAATGTTTTTGACCCCAAACTAACAGTGACAAACAATTGTTCGATGTTGGAGCAACCAACAAGTAATTGACGGGATGACAAACATTTTTTAACAGCAATTAAAACTCCCCCACCTCTCTGCCTATCACTGGTAGTTGAGTCTCTATCTTTCCTATATATACATAATTATTCAATCCTATTCAGCATTTTAAAATCAGAATTCAACCAAGTTTCTGTAAGCAAGATAACATCAAAATTCACGTTTAATTGAGTTTGCGAGTTCAACTAATTTTGTTCGCAAACCCCTTACATTTTGATAATAACAGTTTAATTTATCTTTATACGAATGACCAGAGTGAAATCGCAACCTAGGAGGAAACCTCCCATCCTTCGGTCCGAAATGGCCTAAGGAGCATTCCCTCAGGCCAGTGCTTTGCTTGGAGCATTTCTTCCAGGCTCAGGTCTCTACTTCCCAACTGAATGACTTTTTTGACCGTTTTGATTTCAGGTCAAAACATAGGATGTCGTTATGTGGCCATATTTCCTTGGCATATGACACTATGCTTTCAGCCTTTGTTTTGCTATCAGTCCTCCCAACCAAATCCAATTTCTCCCTTTGGGAGCAAGCTGAATTAATGTGTTCGATTCGCCTGTTCCTTTGGTAAGCGATCCGCTCATTTTCTTTGGTGGCCCCTCCACAGATGCAACCTTCCTAAGTGGTTTTGGTGCACTATCTTCGGACCTTGCCGGGGCTTCTTGATGCTCTGGGTGTTTTCTCTGGCTGAGCCTCCGACGTGACCTGAATTGGAGCCGCTCTGTATTTCCGCACTTTTAGGTGCTTCTTGAACTTTCTTTGAATGAGATGGTATTGCAACCATCTCATTCGCATTCGAAGCCGTATTATCCTTACGAGAAGTAAGCAACCTAACTAGATCAACGTTACTCTCCTTCAGAATGAACTTCCTCACTCATCTCCTTTCTAAATTTGGAGAATTCTTCCTCCATTTTACACATGACTTGCTCAGTTGTCTTAGACACTATCTGTTCGATGAAGTCCGACGACCCAGTCAGACCGCCATGAATTCCAGGATCGGAAGTTGACAAATTTGATAGCTTTGAGTTCACAGCCGGAATGCAATCATCGCAGAAAAATCTCAGATTTTTTGAATCAGTCAAGCTTTCATTATGGGATCTTTCATGCGTAACATTGTACATGAATGTGGAGTGAACACAGATTGCACTGTAGGATTTGTTATTGACAATGAAATTGTCCTCGCAGATGGGACAATTTTGTGTTGAAGCCATTATAACGTGAAATTGTGACCTCCTTTAGTTTTCAGATATCAATTAATCGCAAGAATAACCAGATGTTTGTTATCTAATTTGTGTAATGAAATCAACTCACCGATGAAGAATAAACAACGAATTCAGTTCGATAATGATTGTTGCAATTGCTTGAAAAATTAATAAATCTCCAGCGGAATCAACAGTGGGTTTTCCAAAACCACGAATGAAAACCGGAAAAATCGACTTAATATATACGCAAAGTAACTAAACTTCGAAAGAACGTTGGATGCACATATATAATTTGATCATTCAGTTCAGAAATCGATTGTTGGATTATTATTACAGACCTGGTTTTTCACATAACCCAAGGAAAATAGTCCAACTGTGTCAAATCACATGATCTTAGTGGCCAATTGACATCACCGTTCCTGAAGATTATTCGTTTAGGAATTTTTTGTCTCAATAATAAATGATCTGATGGCATTAGTCCCTGTGTTATTTATTCCTCATATGCCTTCAGAGCTAAATCCTTGTGTAAAATACGCCATGTTGTGGATACACTAAGTCCAACTTGTTGTGAACGTAATGGACATTTCAGGGCCTTCAGCAATACGTTCACGAACCAAATCAATATTTTCTTGTGAACGACCGCTACGACAAAATTTGTCACTTTTTTGATCTTACACCTATTGAAAATTTTCAATAATTCTCAATAGTGCTTTCAGATGGACCATTATGTAAACCATAATATTCACGTCATTTTCTGCAAACACTTTTCCCAAAATGCTGATTTTCAAAAATAATCCAACAATTTGAAAGCGTTTTGTGTCGTGTACGAAGTAATTTTTATAAACGTCATACATCACACTTCTTAAATGCTGATCACATTTCAATACCAATATGAATTCTAAGATTTTTGATAGCTCTCATGAAGTTTCTTTATACATTGGAAAAAGTTAATTCGATGATGGCTTCATTATTATGGCTTTTTCCGTTCTCGTGACATACTGTACATATACGTGGTACTCTCACTAACTGATAACTAGGACACACCTATAAAAACAAACAAAACCTAAGTGTCACAATGAAAGTCGGCATATGCTACCAGTTCAAACATAAAACAAATATTGAATGAATGAATAAGAAGCCTCAATTATTAAAAATGAAAAATACATCATTAAAGTTGTTCGAACAGTCGAGTAAAAGTTCGCTAATGATAGGTTCTTTAACGTAATAACATTTTAGATGTATAATTTATACAGAGGAGGGTCAAGAAGAGAAAGTTAATATTATTATCAATCGATGTTTAATCGATACCATTTTTCAGCATCACATGAAGAAAGTTGTAGTAAGTGAAGGAATCTAACATAAATTATAACGTGAGCAATAGTTAATGATCTATTTCTGTTTTCTCTGGAAATAATAAATAGAAATAACAGGTATTTATATTCAGAGTCCATCAAATGGTCAAATCCATTAAATCAGACTTATATTGGAGTTACATTCTCCCAAAATTCACAATATCATACAGGGTGGGCCATTCATAACTTTCCACCCCGAATTATGAGCTTTGGGATAGAATAACGAAAAAACGCTCGGACAGGTCCAATTTTGTCGAAAGGGGGACAAATAAGGGTGTTCAAATGAGTTTGATATCACTACCCCTCTAGTCGCAACCCCTAACAGCTCTCATTTTTGAAAAGAAAAAAGACTAGAGCAAGACTTTGTTGGAAAAGCCATTTAATTTGCTGAATAAGTGTATTTTTCAACGAGTAAATCGTGCGCTTTCGTTTAAATTGAAATAATTGCTGTTAGGGTAGCGACTAGAGAGTTAGTGATATCAAACTCATTTCAACACACTAACATATCCTCGAGCATGTGCTCCTGTAATTAAAATTTTACTTTTTCGAGTGTTCTCCCATCTCAAAGATCCAAATTCGGCGTGTGAAAGTTACTTATGGAATACTGAGTCACTCTGTGAATAAAGCGATGACAAAAATACACTCATGCAGGAAATTGAATTTCCTTTCTAACAAGGTGCTGCTCGACCCCTTTTTCCTATTCAAAAATGAGAGCTGTTAGGGGTTGCGGCTGGAGGGGGGTAGTGATATCAAACTCATTTGAACGCCCTTATTTGTCCGCCTTTTAACAAAAATTGACCTGTCCGAGCATTTTTATTCCATCCCAAAGCTCAAAATTCGGGGTCGAAAGAAGTATTGATGGAATAGGTACTGAGTCACTCTGTATAATAATATAGCTATGAAAAAATACACTCAAGCAGGAAATTGAATTGCCTTTCCAACAAGGTGCTGCTCGACCCCTTTTTCCTATTCAAAATGACAGCTGCTAGGGGTTGCGGCTGC
This sequence comes from Propylea japonica, assembly GCA_013421045.1. Classification (NCBI taxonomy): domain Eukaryota; kingdom Metazoa; phylum Arthropoda; class Insecta; order Coleoptera; family Coccinellidae; genus Propylea; species Propylea japonica. The sequence continues at coordinate 31,977,540 of CM024245.1, read as the reverse complement.
AGGGGTAGTGATATCAAACTCATTTGAACGACCGTATTTGTCCGTCTTTCAACAAAATTGACCTGTCCGAGCCTTTTTTCGTTTTTATTCTTACCAAAGCTCAAAATTGGGGGGGTGGGGGTGAATTTATGGATGGCCCCCTCTGTATAAAGAAATATTTTTTCCGTCGATCTCAAAATAAAAGGTGATTTTAATGTGTACGAAATTGATCATTAATGACCCATTTTAATGCCCAATTTCTGCTATTTTAATGTGCAATCCTCATGGAACCATTCACAAAGTATTCAGAAACACTACGAGATATGTCAAAACTCCACTGGAACATAGTAGATACATAGAAATTTTATCATGTCAACTGTAAGTCTCGTGCAAAATGAGAATGTATTTCGATGAAGAATTCATACACAATTCAGATTGGAATCGTCGGAAAAATTTTGTAAACAACTCGGTATCAATCGAGCGACTAATGATCTCGAACTATTAACGAGTTCGCTTCGCTCACGCATTAAAATCTCGACCATTAGTCGCAGTCTTTAATAACCTAGTTAATTAAATAACTATTTCCGCCAACCTCAAAATAAAAGGTGATTTTAATGTGTTCTAATTAAGCATTAATGCTAATTTTTTAGCCATTTCAATGTGCAATCTCTCATTGGCAACCGTACACAAAGTATTCAGAAGCACTACGAGAAATGTCAAAACTCTACTTGAACATAGAAACATAGAAATTCCATTATGTCAAATGTAGTCTTGTGCAAAATGGGAATGTATTTCAATCAACAATTCATACACTATTCATGTTGAGATCGTCGGAAAAATCTAGTAATCACACGGGTTCCTAGCGACTAATGGTCTCGAACTATTAATATCTTAACCATTAGTCGCTGTCTTAAATAACCTGTTGATTGAATAATTATTAATGAAATTTATCAGGTATTTGGAGCCAATTGTTCAAATTTTAACTGATAGTTGGCACATACTTCACATTGGTACTGCCTGCAGGACATAAGTATTGAACTTAATTGAGCAATAAATTTTATGTTATTCCATTTACAAGATAAACCACTAGATTCATCGAGCATTTCCACGGATTTGATATGTACTGTTTCTTCAATCTGTAATGTGCAATAATCAGATAATTGATGGTACTCAAAAATCATGTTTATGAATCGAATACCTCGTTATTATTGCACAATTTATCAGTCGATAAGATCAGAAAATCAACTTTTATATTGGGAATCAAAAATAGTAATCACATAAATCATAATAGCGAATTTTATCGTATCATAATTATATCTTATGACATAGTTTCGAGATAATTTTTGTTTCCAAATTATAGTTCTAGTGAATATCAATACGTTTATCTTGAAGAAAAAAATAACATAAATTTATGATAAAATCAATATTCTCCATAATATATTAATGAATTTGAAATTTGAATGAGTGTTACTTAGAGAAATTTCTCATTAAAATATAAAAAATTTGCAGAATATTCTGTAGTTGCCACCAAAAATTATCTTTGGATATCATAAAATCTCACGTTATTTCATTTTTATTCCAGACATGTTGTTTCAAAACGAACACGGTAAAGTTTATCACCACTGTATACAGGATGTTCATAAATTGAACTTACAACACAAACGAAAACGAGATTCCTTAGGCAAGTTTAAGAAAAAAAAATCCCATTAACATAGGGTCGAATCGTTTCGTTTTCGAGATACAGGCGAGGATACAGGGTGTAAAAGTTTTACTCAAAACCTGACTAGTAGTACGCCACTGAGATATTTTCAACTAACATTTTTTTTAATTCTTCATTCAATTTAGGATGAAAAAACTCTTCTGCCTCCTTCGTATGGGGTTAGGTAAAAATAAAAAACATCTGGATGTACCGTCTCCACTAGATAATGTATCGAAGATGTTTTATTTTCTTACATAAACACGGCGCCCAACGAGAAAAAAAAGGCACGGGAGATTTCTTGTTCTAAATTGCACAAAGATTGAAAAAAAATTCAGTTCGAAATATCTCAGTGACGTACTATATTTGTAGTCAGTTTCTGAGTAAAACTCGAAACCCTGTATCTCGAAAACGAAACGTTTGCGACCCCATATCTGTGGTTTTTTTTCTTAACCTAGATACTTAAGAAATCTCCCCTTTTCGCTCATTTAGGAACACTCTGTATTTATACGATAAATTGTCAGTTTCAAATAAAATGGAGAATAGATTTTTCAAAATATAAGGGGACTCCTGCATTTGACCGATACATAAATCATTCACAACTGCTTGAATCAGGCCTTCATCTGAATTTAGTAAACTTAAAAGATGAACCAGATACCAATGATATATTTAATAAAAATAAAAGTACAAGAAGTGCATCTCGAGAGTCGCCTCTACTTTTTTTTATTCAATTTTCCGTTAATCTCAAAATAAAAGATGATTTCAATGTGTAGCAAATTGATCATTAATGACCCATTTTGCTGCTCAATTTCTGCTATTTTATTGTGGCAATCCTCAAGGCAATCGTTCACAAAGTATTCAGAAGCACTACGAGAAACGTCAAAACTCTACTGGAATATAGGTACCCCCGGTTTTTCACTATAATTTGACCCCCCTTTAACTTTGTTACTGAAGGAGATACAAAAAAATGTTTCGTATAAAAGTTTCACGAAACCAACTGAGCTTTTTTGATATAAGTCCAGAAACTGAATATATATACAGGGTGACCAACATATTGATGGCAATTTCATTTTTTCAAATGGAACACCCTGTATATTTTTCCATATTTGGTTAGCTCTTTTCCTCCTGATTTTGAATATGTAACATATGTTGGTCTATCTTTCTTATCCTGAGCACCACAGAGTTTCAATTTCATTAACCATCTGGCATAGCGTTTTGGAAGTTCGTGAATATTTAAGTGGCCAATCTGATTAACTTTAGCAATAATGACAATCAATGAAAGCGGAGAATATATTAATGATATAAAATCAACCAATATTAAACCCATAATTCGGAACTAATCCCGTCAACGCACAAAGAATAATGATAATATTGTAATGATTAGGAACAAAATTTTGATGCTTTAATTTCTGACTTGAATCCTCGCTTGAATCAGAGCCATAATAATGCTATCAAAAATAGTCTAAACAACTTGAGACAACTATATGAACTATGTGTATTGAATGAAGGTGGTCATTTTGAGCAATTTCTTCAGTTGATGTTATTCTTACCATACTACCATAGTTTATCATTTTTCATTGGTTAAGTAATTGTTAAGTATTCATTCTAAAATAATACTTTTAAGTAGATTGTTTGGATATAAATAATTTCGTAGGTATTTCACATATTTTTTATTCGGTCTCATCATTTCGAAACTTTAAAACTCTGAAAATTGAGGAGACACATCCACATACGCATTTATATTCGAGATCAGGAGGAAATAGCCTACAAAAACAGGAAGAATATACAGGACAGGGTGTCCCATTTGAAAAAATATGGTTGCATTTAATGTTGTTCTCCCTGTATATCTTCGCATTGACGTTATTATAACTCCAGAAATGAGCATGTTCAGTATACGCACTCTGCCACTTGTAAAATAATTACAGATCTTGGCAGGTGGTTCTTAAAATTTGAACTCTGTGGTTCTCAGAAAGAAAGAGATAGACCAACATAATATGTTACCTATTCGAAATCAGAAGAAAAAGAGCTAGCCAAACATGGAAAAATATACAGGGTGTTCCATTTGAAAAAAATAAGTTGCCATCAATATGTTGGCCACTCTGTATATATTTCAGTTTCTGGACTAATATCAAAAAACCTCAGTTGATTTCGTGAAACTTCCATACGAAACAATTTTTTGTATCTCCTTTAGTAACAAAGTTAAAGGGGGGGTCAAATTATAGTGAAAAACCGGTACATAGAAATTTTTTATATGTCAAATGTAAGTCTCTTGCAAAATAATAATGTATTTCAATCAAGAATTCATACACAATTCATGTTGAGATCGTCGGAAAAATCTTGTAAGCAACTCGGTTATTAATCGAGCGACTAATGATCTCGAACTAAAAACGCATTCGCTCCCCTCACGCGTTAATAGTTGACCATTAGTCGCTGTTTTAAATAACCTAGTTGATTAAATAACTATTAATAATTTCAATTAATGGTTCATTCTATTCCTTAGAATATTTCTAATGAAATTCTCAGTATAATGAATGTGTGTATAATATTTTGACATAGGTACCTTGTAAAAATTGACTTGAGCCTATTAGCGTAGAAAGGGTGCGATTTATCACACCCCCTAGCGATCGGCTATCACACTCCCTACTAAACTAAAGGGAACATTCACTCATCCCGGAAAGCAAGTATCAGGGGGATTGAGCTCTGAGGTGTTCGGTATTATTATTATTTTATTATTTATTTGTTTAAGAAATAGAAATATATTGATTTATGTGGTATGGGGTATTTTTTACACTCTTACTATTTATTATGATTAGCTTCCATAAAGAATAAATGATCGATAATAGTCAACAGATTAATAATGGTTTTTGAATTGGACCAATTTACGCAGTATAATATTTCGTGTACTAATGAAGGTTAAGTGAATTATGACCCCTATCATTCTTCACGTTCAACAAGATATACATATAGTCATAACAAGCGAAATGTCTTCTTTACAACTTACTACAAATCCTCAAAAATGTTTTCATAAAATATGAACCGTTCTTGAAAAAAACAAGTACATATATTACATTAATCAAAAAATTTTAATCTTAATAATTTAATATATTCATGTCGATGTCCCAAATCTATCGTAAAAGTCAGAAATTTGTCGGTTCGCATCGAACAGATAGAATATTGTCTTGGATTTTTTTAATACGTAACACGATACTCACGCAGTTTTGCAGAAGTTTTTCCGTCATTTTTCTCCTTGAAAATTGCAAATTTCGATTTATTAGAAAAAGTCGGGAAAATAATGAAAAATTTCGAATGTCAATAACTCTACAAACCAACGATTTGACCCGTAAACAACCTTAGCAGCGTTTTTTAGATTCTGAACGACTCTCGGCTGGTAATTCGAAAATTACAGACATTTGGGCGAAACGATAGCACGAAACGCGAAAAAACCACACAACTCACTTAACTTCAATTCTGTAGGTACTTTTCAAAATTTCTTGTTCACACATTCATGATTGTGAACGTTTCCAAAAAATAATAAGGCAAAACAGATATTTCCTCATAGGTACAATCATAGACATCCTTAGTCTAAGGGTACAATCCTCTTGTCAAAGATCGTTTTGCGTTGATCATTATATCACATTCATACTTGAACTTCAAAGCGGCATGATCAACTGACTATTGTTGATATTTATTAGCATGCAGAATAAAATTGATCAAAATAAATAACATTGTCGAAATAATGATATTTGAAATTAATTAATCGTAATTCTGATGGGTCAATTATTACATTCATTGCGATAAACACAAACAGTATGATAACCGATTAGGAAAGTAATTTTTCATGTACAATTTTTGCAAACTAACGTGTTCATGTTCAAAATAGTAAATTATAATTACATAAAAGTGTAATTATAGTTGAAGCAGCAAATACATCGATAAAATAGCACATGACCATAATTTTCATTTGAGACTGATAAGAAATCGAAATTTCGAAGGTTAAATGTTTTCCATTTTCCAACAAGGACTTACCTCATTTTCTGCAATAAATGAAGGTTATTTTTTCTTTATAGTGTTTATTACTCGAAAAAGTATAATGGGCAATTCGGTTGGATATGTTAGCGATAGAAAAACTAATGTTTTTCTTCTGGTGGGCCAGAGTTATGGGATGACCGTTATAAACATTTGATTTAAGCTTTCCTCATAAAAAATCGCATGTGGGGCTAAATCAAGCGAATGTGCCTTGCTGAAAACGCCAGGAAGGAAAAATCCTGAATCATGTGAACATAACGGTCAGAAGTCACACTGTACCCAACAAAATACTTCATTTCTAAAAAACTTTTTAGGTTTTCACTCCCAGTCTCTGAAACAGATAATCAAAAAAATTAGACAATCAGACTGCAAATTAAAAATCACAATTCCGAAGATTTAACAAGTTTGTGTGAAGAAGGTGTCTGATATAGACTGACAAATAAGTTCAAAGATTTTCGCAGGAGCACTTCATCTTAATTAAAAATTTTTAATTATTTCTGTTTCAGAGACTGGGAGTAAAAACCTAAAAAGTTTTTTAGAAATGCAGAATCCTCCCAGATTATATTTCAATCGATATCTAATATACTTTATGCTTAATAACCGAGTTTATAACAATGTTTCATACTTTTTTTACTTGTTTTCACAAGTAACCAGTAAGAGCTGTGGAAGACTTTGATATTTTATAAAAATAGTTTTGTAAACGTTCTCAGATCATTCATAAAACATCAATTATTAGTTGGGAACCCAGTATATATAGTGATTTAGAGATTTTCGGTTTACAAATCAACTACTACCGCAACCGAATGCGATTCTTGATTTATTTCAATCTTTGGAATATCTTGTTTATTAAACTTGTAATCAAAATGTTTTTGGGTCGGTTCTTGAAAAAAATTCCAGCTGGTATCAAACATTTGATTTTCATATGTGGTTTATGTACTTTTATTCGATATTTTGAATTCGAATCGAGTTCTTTACTTTTTTCCTCTTTGTTGTTCAGGAAAAGTTCTTACTCCTGAATTTTAAATGGTCATAAGGAACATTTCCTGTAATTTTACAGGAGATCTTTTGTAATTGATGGTATTTGATTGCCTAGTAGTTCGAATTGACAACCGAAAATCGCTCAAATTGGCGGCCTACAATTATTTTTTAATATATTGGAACGTTATTGGAACACCCAGTATAAAGGAAGCGTTTATTGTAATCCTTTCAGCTATGAAAAGCATCTACTTTATATGGTGATCAAGAAGTTCAATCCTTAAGGGCTATACACGAAGTTATAGAGTCGTTAATGAATTGGGTTGTTAATTGTAAATCGATTTAATAGAGTTTCAATAATTTTATTTTTATGTTCCTTCTTTCTACTTCGATTTTTTCGTTTCAGATTCAGAATTGCGAAGAAGAAATCCTTCAACATTCGAATAGTTTTTAAGTGTTATTTTTGTTGGAACAGCGAGACAAACTGGAGTTTTTCCCTGAGCTCTGGTATCATACGAAAAAATTGTATGGCACCCCGTTTTGCATTAACCTCAGTTAGGGATTTTTGTTTTCTTTTTATGTAATGTATTATGTTAGCTCCTGATTTCAAAAGAATTTCTGAATTGTTTTCAAGCCAACTTGCCTACCGCAAATTAAATAAGTTCAAATCGTGAGCGTCCACGGCAATAACATCCACTCTGCACTGCGACCAATGAGTTACCACCACACTATGTAGCCGGTCGCTCAAAAAAATGTAGCAGTGTCAACTCACCTAAGAAGATGTTTTGATAATCCCTTATAGTATATCCAAAAAAACAGCAATTCGAACAAAAACAAGCATCGTTATACGATTCGGAAATTCGAAAATTGTCGTTCGACTAACATGTAGTCGTCGTCTCGATCGTGGTAAACATAACCTAGAGCGGTCGCGAACGCGGTCACTAATTCAACCGAGTTTACACACTGACTGACTGAGGAGAATCGTTTTAAAAAGTTGATTACGTTCAACTATTCATGTTGGGATGGGTTATTTGTTCAAACGTACGCGCCGATAGAATTGTTAGGCAGGGGCGTGCTTGATATGTAGGGTGCCCGTCATTGGCGTATTTGAGGGGGTTCCTCTGCCCCCCTGAAAAATTCTAATCAAAAACTACATAAATAATCTTATTTATAGAAATAGGAAAGGTTCAAGTGCGGAATGCGAGAGGTCCTTTTCTGCCATGAGGAGGATTTTGAATTGGATGAGAACGACTATGTATCAATACAGACATTCAGATTGGCTTCATTGTTCTTTGAGAAAGATGTTCATATGGACTTGGACAGTGTTGTAGATTGTTTCAGAAAACACCGTTAAAAATTATTGTGTAGAGAATTATTATCAGTTATTTTAGTATTAATCGTTAGTTTTTTAAGTTCATCAAATATATTGAAATATTAAAGATTTTTACGCTTTATCTTAGCGAATTTTTCCCCTCGCACGCACCGCATGAAAAAAATATAGGTATATGTATACCAGGGGCCGCGACCCCCCTGAAAACTGAGGCTAGATACGCCTATGGTGCCCGATTTCAATGTATTAGATCCATATACATGGTGTCTAGGCGATTGACGTCAATCAATTATTTTTAGATACCTCAGACATGTAGCTATACAAAAATACCCTATATGTATGTAATGCGATTTTTTGTAGTTCTCGAGTTATGATTTTTTGAGTGTTTTTTCAATGTATTTTGCCAGCTAGGTTGGAATAATTCATATCTTCCTATGTAGTAAGTATTTTGCGGTTTTTATTTTTTTAACATGGTCGTCCTGAATATTGCTTCAATAAAAAAAATATTTACCTTCCTGAAATCACTGTGCAAGCTACCAAAAAAGGCTTGAAAGCTATAGAACTTCAGTTTCAGTAGGATGTACTCAAACATTTTCGATTCAGAAATAAAATAAAGTGGTTTTTAGCTTTTGGCTCAGTTTTAAAACTTTGCGGAGTCTGGAGCTACGAAATCATACAGAAAAAAAGGCACTTACTTGATCAGACAGCCTGAAAGGCAGATGAACTGAAAATCATTGAAACTCGATAAAATTTGTTTTTCCTTTTTTTTCATTGTTATGGTAAATTAAACTTAAAGATGGGATTCAAAATTGATTTTAATTGAAATCTCTGTGAAACAAATGTAACGGGTTATCCATTTCGCGGTTTCAAAAGTATAGGGCTGGAATTCGATATCTTTCAAACGAATTTTTAAAAAAAATTTTTTTTGTTCAGTTCAAAGTCTGACATTTATGAAAATGGATCGCTTGACTATCGCACACACGCATGAAAATTGTAAAAACCTAATACAAAAATGGCGATTCTGTCACAGCCACATATCGTGCTTTAAGAGCAGATTTTGGTTTACATAATCGTCCAACTACGCAGCAATTGGTAAAATTGTGAAGAAATTTGAAGAAACTGGATTGGTTACAGATATAGTAAACCCTGTGCATCATCGTTTTGCTCGTACCACTGAAAATATCGCTACTGTAAGTGAAAGTGTTGCCGAAGACCCGAATCTGTCGATTCCTCGTCATTCTCAGGAATTAGGACTGTCTTACGGCACATTATGGCGTATTTTGCATTAAGATCTACACCTACACCCATATAAAATCCAGCTCACACAACACACTGAAGCCAGCCGACCATTCACATCAACATCGTGGATACGTCGAATGGGTGCTTGAACAACCGGCGGTGGACGGCGATATCAACTGGCCACCAAGATCATGCGATTTGACACTGCTTGACTTTTTTTTGGGGCTACGCGAAATACCGTGTTTATGCAGATAAACCTTTAACTCTTGAGTAGTTTAAAACCAATATTCGTCAAGTTATGGCTGAGATACCGCCCAATATGTGTCAAAAGGTGGTCGAAAATTACCTCAAAAGAATCGATGCTTGCAACAATTCGGGTGGTTGTCATTTAAATGATGTAGTGTTTCACACAAATGTCAACGTTCAAACTTAATAATAAAAAAGAAATATCATGATAAAAAATGTTTATGTGTTTTATTTACGTTTACTTTTGAAACTGCAAAATGGATAACCCTGTAGTTCGTGTAATTTATACAATTATTTTCGTCTCACCACTGATGTAAATGTTAACATTTGTCAAAATTGCTAGTTGCTAAATTACCTGTTTTGTGATAAAAAATTAGGCATTTAATAATATTAAAAATTACTATTCACTTCAATAATTTCTAAAAATCCGTGCCTCCAAAGTGTATACATTATCGAAAATGTTTTGAAAGTGACGTGTCAATTACTTGAAGCTACTCGATTTTTTTTGTTTTATTTTCATCCTGCTTCTGAAAGTTTTTCACTCAATTCTGTTTCGTCAATTTCGTTCAAATTGGAGACACGGATTTTGATGAATTATTGAAGTGAATAGTAATTTTTAGTACTATGTGCCTTTTCTTTTCTATCCCAAAACCGGTAATTTCCCAAATAGCAATTCTGACTAATGTTAACATTTTCCATCAATGGCGAGAACAAAATTATTTTATAAATTATACGAGCTTCATTTAATTCACAGGAATTTCAATTGAAATCAATTCAAAATCCCATCTTTGAGATTAATTTACCACAAAAATTAAAAAAGAAGAAAAACAAATGTTTTCGATTTTCAATGATTTTCTGCCTATCCGCCTTACAAGGCTGATACAACAAAAAAAAGTCCGATCAAGTACCATTTTTTTCCTATGATTTTTGTAGCTTTGGACCCCACAAAGTTTCAAAACTCAGCCAAAAGTAAAAAAACGTCTTTTTTTATTTCTGAATAGAAAATGAATGTTTGAGTACATCCTACTGAAACTGAAGTTCTAGCTTTCAAACCTTTTTTTGGTAGCTTGCAGCATTGTTTCTCATTGTTTTCTCCTTAAACAATGCTTGCAGTGATTTCAGGAAGCTGAATATTTTTTTTACTGAAGCAACATTCAGGACGGCCATGCTAAAAAATTAAAAACTGCAAATACTTACTACATTAGGAAGATTTGAATTTTTCAAAATTGTATACATTCAAAAAACACTCAAAAAATCAACTCGAGAACTACGAAAAATCGCATTACATAGACATAGGATATTTTTGGATGTCACAGGTCTGAGGAATCTAAAAATATTTATTGACGTCAATCGCCTGGACACCCTGTATAACATTTGTCCGCAAATACTCCTTTTTGGAGACACGGAGGGGGTTAAAATTTTTTCTCAAAAACTGACTTAAAAAAAATTAAACGCCACTGAGATATTTCAAACTAACCATCATTTTTGAATCCTTCGTTCAATTCGTGACAAAATATCTTTGTCTGATTTTCTTCGTATAGGGCGCTATCTTTTCCACTCGTGAGTAAAATATAGTAATACATATAGGTTGAGGATGGGATTGTCGGACACTGACGAGTGTAGGTTTTGTGGGGAGGAGGAAGAAACCCTCATTCACCTAGTCACGGAATGCCTTGGCATTACGAGCCTGAGGAAGGAATGCCTTGGACTAGAAACTTGTAAGAGTGAGGAACTAGCCTCATTGAAGCCTTCACAGTTATTAGATTTCATTAGGTCTCTGGGACTGGAAGGCGAGCTATTAAGGTTTTGGCCAGAACAGCTCTGTAAGGGGGCACAATAGACCTTAAGGTCGCAGTGAACTGTAACCTTTCTTTAAACTAAAGTAAACTAAACTCAGTAAAATATATAGATTTTTTTGCTGCTGAAAATTAATATTTAGAAATCCTGAACTAAAATATTTCATTTTCAACCTCATAAAATTGTATACGATATAATATTACAATAATTCGTTTTCCAATCTGAAAAACTATTCCAGAAGAGACGAAAAGATTCAAACAAGATGCCGAGCAAGATACAGATACCGAAACTCCATAGACCGTCACTGTGAACTTAGGATATTACCTGAACCGAATCTAATGATCTTATTATTTTTATACTTTCCAGACGTAGTCTGAGGTATTATTATAATTGTTTTGGAATAGTCGCACCGTAAAAATATTATGAGACATATCATTGCTAACTTATCTACTTGCAGTTGAGATCACAGATTTTGGGCGATATACAAAATGTTCCATCTGAGACGAGGCACACCGTAAATTGCTTATCCCCATATTTGAACTCCTATTCTTCATCACTCAGTCCAACCAAGTTGTTTAATACCACTCCTGGCTCAAAATTCGAACCTTGCAGATATTTGGCAAAAAGTGAAAATTCCGAACCTAAATCTGCTCTATTTTGTAGATCTTGTTGGAATACAACAATGTGGTTCTATGGTCTCCAATCCACCCTCTTCTATGGTTTCATTTTGGCGCGATGTTTTGGCTTTCTCCCTCTACGATGCGATGATAAAATTAAGGGCGCGGTCAGCAGCTGCTTAGTTAGTTCGTCCCAAGCCATCGACCGGTGTACGTCTTGTCTTTGTACTAGTTATAACGCTTTTTACGTATTGTTCATTTTATCATTCGCTTACAATATCATACAATAATCACTGTGTTACTGAATAAACTTTATATAGACTTTCTATTAACGTTTTTCTATCCCAAAAGTTATGGGCTCTCTCTCTCTCTCTCCTTGTGTGACTATTTTCGTGAGTGAATGAACAGTTTCGAGAGAACAAAAAGTTACCAAGCAGTATAGAACTTTTCGTGTTTAAGTGTATCAGAAAACATGGGTGAAATGTATCGTTCTTCCATACAGAAGTTGAATACGGATAACTACGGAATATGGAGTAAGAAAATGGAACTGCTTCTCATAAGGGAAAAAGTCTGGGAAGTTGTAAGTAAGGAAAAACCCATATTTAAGACAAATGAAGAAGATAAGGAGCAGGCATGGCAAGATAAGGATGATTTAGCAAGATCATCAATAGGTCTTCTCATTTAAGACAGTCAGTTTTTACATATACAAGATTGTAAAACTGCAAGGGAATATTGGGACAAACTCAGGGAATATCATCAAAAGTCAACATATGCAGGTATTATATATTTATACAGAAAATTGTTTAATCTTCGTCTGCAAGAAGGAGATAACGTTGAAGATCACATCATACAGGTACTTACCCTTTTCAATAAACTTAATGCATTAGGAGAAGAATTGAAAGACAAGTTTAAAGCAACGTTACTTCTTACAAGTTTGCCAGAATCATATAACTCACTTATTACTTCTCTAGGAGATCAGAAAAATGAAAATTTTACACTTGATGCTGTGAAAAGCCGAGTTATTGATGAATACAGTCGAAGAAAAGAAAATACAGCAGGGAACAGTGAAGCAGTTCTGAAAACAGTGCAGTTCAAAGAAAAGGATCATCAAAAAAAAGATACAGCATGTTTTTTCTGCAAGAAGCCAGGACACCAGAAAAAAGAGTGTTTTGCTTATAAGAAGTGGAAGAAAAATCAGAAGAATAAAGAAAAAGAACGAGTCAGTGTAGCAACAGAAGCGACAGAAGAATTACTTCTAAGCAAGTATTGTAAGGATTCTGTAAAGTGTTCAAATGGATGGTGTTTGTAGACTCAGGTGCCACAAGTCACATGACAGGTTCAAAAGAATTGTTTCACTACCTAGATGAAACGCAGAAAGGATGCATACAGTTGGCAGAAGAAGATAAGATTTGTAGGATGGAAGGTAAAGGATCAATACTCATTAAATGCTTTGTTGATGATCAGGTGAGTGAGATACTTTTGAAAGATGTTCTGTATGCACCATCCCTCAAATCTAGTCTATTATCAGTAAAGAAACTCGCTATAAATGGCTATAAAGTAGATTTTAAGGAGAATGTATGCAACATCAGGAAAGATGATAGAATTTTAGCAAAAGCATATACAGGTAATAGACAGGAGGATCTGTACAGGGTGGACACAGTTACAGAAAGAGCTAAAGCAGCCATGGACTCTGAGAAGCATGGTGAAAACTGCTACCACATCTGGCACAGGCGTTTCGGCCACAGGGACACCAAGGCAATAAAGGATTTAATTAAAAAAGATTGTTTCAGGATTAAAAATTCGGGACTGTGGACTAGAAAGCATCTGCGAACACTGCCTGGAAGGAAAGATGGCAAGAAAACCATTTCCACGGAAAGCGAGACGAAGACTCAAGCTATACTTGACCTAATACACACAGATGTTTGTGGACCTATGCAGACAGAATCACCTGCTGGAAAAAGGTATGTGATGACAATCATTGATGATTATTCAAGATATACGTTTTTGTACTTTTTAAAACAAAAAAGCGATGCCGGAAAGTATCTTAAAGATTTCATCGAAGAAATGAAAACACAGCATAAAAAAGTTCCAAAATGCATCAGGTCAGATCGAGGACGGGAATATGTAAATTCAGATCTTATAAATTACCTAAAAAGTCAAGGAATAAAAATTCAATACACAGCTCCCTACTCACCACAGCAAAATGGCGTGGCTGAAAGAAAAAATAGATATTTAATAGAAATGGCAAGGTGCATGCTATTAGACGCAAAGTTAGAGAGAAAATTTTGGGCAGAGGCTGTTAATACAGCAATTTTTTGCAAAATAGATTGCCCACCAGAACACGGGAAAAGACACCTTACGAAATTTGGCATTCAAAAAAACCTGATGTAAGTTATTTTCATATTTTTGGCTGCGAGGTTTATGTCCATGTCCCACAGGAATTACGACGAAAACTAGATGTTAAAGCTGAAAAATATATTTTTTTAGGATATTCAGAACATTCTAAAGCATACAAACTTTTGAATAAGGCGACAGGAAAAATAAAAATTAGTCGAGATGTTGTGTTTCTTGATAAGTATAATAACACTGATGAAGAAATTGACAATAATCTAGTTGAAATTGATTTTCCACAGATAGACACTTCTGTTAAAGAAGTGACAACAGAAAGGGATACAAGTGATGAACCTGCGCAGGACCAACTTCAGGACGAACCAGAATGCAGAAGGTCAACGAGAAAGAATCGAGGTGTACCTCCAAGTCGTTATCTTGATGTATCAAGTCTAGCTGAAGAAATAAAAGAGGACCCAAGAACAAGGAAACAGGCACTTAACAGACTGATAAGGAAGAATGGATAAAGGCAATGGATGAAGAGTTATGTTCTCTGGAACATAACAAAACATGGACCATTGTTGAGGCCCCAAAAGGTGCAAAAATAGTTAGCTGTAAATGGGTATATAAAACAAAAAGGAATTCGAAAGGAGAAGTCGAACGATACAAGGCAAGACTTGTAGCTCGTGGTTTCTCACAAAAGTTTGGCACAGACTATGATGAGGTATTTGCACCAGTTGTTCGACAAACAACATTGAAGGTTTTACTTACAGTGGCTGGAAGAAAAATTTAACCATCAAACACTTTGATGTAAAATCAGCATTTCTTAATGGGAACTTGCAGGAAGAAATCTACATGCAGCAACCTGAAGGATATGCAGTGGCAGGAAAAGAAAATTATGTTTGCAAGCTTGAGAGGGGGATATATGGTTTGAAGCAAGCTGCAAACATATGGTATGAAAAGTTAAGATATGTTTTAAGGGATTATAATTTCAGCCAGAGTAAAGAGGATCAATGTTTGTTCACCAAAAAGATGACAGATGATACAGTTTACTTGATTGTACACGTTGACGATTTTCTGATTGCAGCAGAAAAGGAAGAAAACGTCGACAAGTTGCTGTCTACTTGAAGACAAATTTCGAATTAACTGATCTTGGAAAAATAAGGAAATATTGGGAATAAACATCAGGAAAAATAGTGAAGGATATTTCTGTATGAATCAATCTGACTATATCAGGAATATTTTGACCAGGTTTGGGTTGCAAGAAGCCAAACCATCCAACATTCCTCTAGATACAGGATATCAAAAACACAGGGAAGAAACTCCGTTGATGCAGAACAATGAAAAATACCAACAACTAATTGGAGCATTGTTGTATTTATCTGTCAACACCAGACCAGATATAACAGCTAGCGTCTCAATTATGAGCCAGTTCAACAAATGTCCTACAGAAATGGACTGGACCGAGGTAAAGAGAATATGCAGATACTTAAAAGGAACTATAAACTATGAACTTTTACTTGGTGGCCACAACACTGAAGGGAACAATTTGGTAGGATACTCGGACGCAGATTGGGCAAGTACGAAGGTAGATAGAAAATCCAACAGCGGGTATGTTTTCAAGCTATGGAACTCTACAATTAGCTGGGGTTGTCGCAAACAAGCTTCAGTTTCCCTATCATCAACTGAGGCGGAATACCATGCCCTAGCAGATGCAGTTCAAGAAGGTATGTGGATAAATAGATTACTAGGTGATTTTGAGATCTCTCATAATAAATTTCGTGTCTATGAAGATAATCAGAGTTGTCTGAAAATTATCGAAAATAATAAATTTAGCCACAGGACAAAGCATATAGACACAAAATTTAATTTATAAGGATTTAAAAAGAAAAATCTAGTAGAATTACAGTACTGTCCCACAAACAAAAAATATAGCAGACATGTTGACAAAGCCTTTGGATAGAATTAAGCTGCAGAGAATGGCTGAGGACTGCGGACTGATGGTGCATCCTCATTGACACCCCATTTGTTGAGGACGGGTGTTGGAATACAACAAATGTGGTTCTATGGTCTCCAATCCACCCTCTTCTATGGTTTCATTTTGGCGCGATGTTTTGGCTTTCTCCCTCTACGATGCGATGATAAAATTAAGGCGCGGTCAGCAGCTGCTTAGTTAGTTCGTCCCAAGCCATCGACCGGTGTACGTCTTGTCTTTGTACTAGTTATAACGCTTTTTACGTATTGTTCATTTTATCATTCGCTTACAATATCATACAATAATCACTGTGTTACTGAATAAACTTTATATAGACTTTCTATTAACGTTTTTCTATCCCAAAAGATCTTCGTGATTGAATCTTAGTGCTATTTTATGGAAATCATCAATTATCTGTTAAACCCCTATTACAACATGCCTGACCGATTCCGCCTGAAATTCCATTTCAACGAAATGCTCATGCGCACGGGGACTTGCAATATGTAAATAGAACCGGTTCTAAGGCTACTGGCGCCTGTGAGCAAAAAAATAATTTCGACGCCGTTAAGGCATTTGGATTTTTTTATTATTAGGTGGGTAGGTAGCTATAGTCCGATCACGAAAGGGAGCCGTCGGTTGGCCATGACATTTGACATATTCCACCGTGTATAATAACATTTTAGGTTATGTTGTTTATTTTCTTGTCAGATTGATACTCAATGTTGTCAATATAACACAGAGTTCTCTGATAACTCGAAAGCTCGTCGGACGAGTCTGAGTACATTCGACAACGTTGACTTAATTATACGTTATGACAGGAAATACTGCCAACTTCAGATAAATAAACAATATACTATGCGCTCAAACTTTCGTGAACGGACTGAAGTTGCCATTTCCGATGTTTATTTGTTAATTAATCAGTTTTTTGCTGTTGTTATTAAAATTTAATTATTGAAGTGTTTTGTTCTCTTTAGTGTAAGTAGGAACTTTGGCGTTTCTGGACTCTGCGTACATCATAACTTTTCGTTGCATTTTAACCGGAAACCGTTGGTCCTAGCGACTTCAACAAAGTATACCTTTTTGAAGCAAACAAAACCGCTTTTCTAGTCGAGAATGACACAGTGTAGTGTAAGGCAAAAAAGTCAGGGTTGATTTAAATGAGGAGGAATCAAAAATATTCTTGTGGAATATCTTTGGAGGAATCTGTATGTGGCGCCTTCTATTAGTAATCTGAAAACTGATAGAATATTTGGATTCTGCATCATACAAAACCTCCGCATATCACATTTTGTTCAATTCTTCTTAACACCTTGTATTTCTTAAAGAAACAGTTTTGGATATACAGGGTTATCCATTTTGCAGTTTCAAAAGTAAACGTAAATAAAACACTAAAAAATATTTTTTATCATGATATTCTTTTTTATTATGAAGTTTGAACGTTGACATTTGTGTGAAACACTACATCATTTAAATGACAACCACCCGAATTGTTGCAAGCATCGGTTCTTTTGAGGTAATTTTCTACCACCTTTTGGCACATATTGTGCGGTATCTCAGCCATAACTTGACGAATATTGGTTTTTAACTACTCAAGAGTTGAAAGTTTATCTGCATAAACACGGTCTTTCGCGGTAGCCCCACAAAAAAAAGTCAAGCAGTGTCAAATCGCATAATCTTGGAGGCCAGTTGATATCGCCGTCCACCGCCGGTTGTTCAAGCACCCATTCGACGTATCCACGATGTTGATGTGAATGGTCGGCTGGCTTCAGTTGTTGTGTGAGCTGGATGCAAAATACGCCATAATGTGCCGTAAGACAGTCCTAACACCTAACACTTTCACTTACAGTAGCGATATTTTCAGTGGTACGAGCAAAACGATGATGCACAGGGCTTACAATATCTGTAACCAATCCAGTCTCTTCAAATTTCTTCACAATTTCACCAATTGCTTGCGTAGTTGGACGATTATAGGTTTGTTCCAACAGCTGACTTTTGTACGGTAATTTGACGTCACGAACTGTTAGTAATCGATCTTATGCGCATGTCTAAACTTTGACCGTACAAGAACCGTCCAAACAGTACTTGCTCCAGACCAGGGATCGAAATGGCGATCACAAAACCGTTCCACTCACGGTCCCGAAGCAGGATGGAACAAAAACGAAACCGTTCTCAAACGATACATTTTCAGTTGGAAACACACTTTTATCTATTGCGCAGAATCCTGACGATCATTGTACGGTCAATTCTTGAGTTGGAACAAACCTTATGTAAACCAAAATCTGCTCTTAAAGCACGCTATGTGGCTGTGGCAGAATCGCCAATTTTGTATTAGGTTTTTACAATTTTCATGCGTTGTGCGATAGTCAAGCGATCCATTTTCATAAATGTCAGACTTTCAACTAAACAAAAAAAATTTTTTTTAAAAACTTCGTTTGACAGATATCGAATTCCAGCCGTATACTTTTGAAACCGCGAAATGGATAACCCGTTATATCCATGATACTTTTCTCCATATTTTATGGTCCTCTATCGCGTGGCACTATGCATGGTACTTTTTTCTTGACACCCTGTATATTGGAAAGGCATTTAAGAAAATAAATGATCACCAGATTTCAGAGAAGATCTCGTGAGTTTGACATTTTTCATCAACGAGAAAGAGAAAGATAGAAAAAACAGTATTCTTTTTATGTTCTTTTCTCCCTCAAAATTTGCAGGCCTCAGATCAACGAAGAACTTCATCTGAGTTTTAATTCAATTTTTAATTTTTGTAAGAAATTTGTATTGTAAGCAGACGATTGTCCTGCTTACGATGATTTGTTAATGTCCTATATCTCTGTTCTAATTTTGGCAGATGTAGAATGCAGATATTACCCAATTCGCGATCCAGCGCATTGGAACTGTACGGTGCGTCGACGAATATAAATATCCAACCCGGAAAATGGAACGATCGATGTCAGCTGCACTTCTTTCGCCTTTTGTTTTATGGACTTCTGTAAGAGGTCCCAGTTGTTATTCTGAAGATGTAATAGGAGCGGAAATTGAATGATTTTCTGCTCACACTGGGAATTTTACACGGCCGTTAAGGGCCGGTCGTAAATAATATAACAAAAAAAGTCCTGAGCAGGAACTTTTGAGCACTCGTTGATTGGTAGAGGCCATAACTTCAAAATTTTGTATAGGATTTGAGATTGATACTTAATATATAAATGCAAAATCTCAGCACGATCGTAGTTCAAATTATTTTCGATTGCCTTTGAATACACTTTTTCTTAAACTGCTTTCCAGTAAAAAAAAGTCCAATGGATTCAAGTCCGGTGAACGGGCCGGCCACGAGATGGACCAGAACGTCCGATCCATCTTCCGGGAAAAAATGTTACCAGAAAAAAATTCCAGAGATAATAATTTTTCCAGGAAAAATTTTTCCGGAGAAATCTCTTTGGAAATTTGTTTTTTCTGGTAACATTTTTCCCGGAAGATGGATCTTCGTTCTGGTCCAATCTCGTGGCCGGCCCGTTCACCGGACCTGAATCCATTGGCCTTTTTTTACTGGAAAGTAGTTTGAGAAATTTAACAAGTATTATACCATTTTGGAATCCTTACTAAATGCGCCAACTTTTGACAAAACATGCCAAGTTGAAAGTAGGCAATTGTTTATTTTGATTTTTTTTTTTTTTTTTTTGAGAAGCAAGCCCTATTTTTATGAAACCTAGAGCAGCTGGTATCCAAATTTAGATTACAGTTTGACAAGCAATATTCAAGGTTACACATCAAAAAAGTTGGAAAAAGTTGATATTTGTGGCAACAGGAGGAAAAGACTGTCACAGGGTGTGGAATTTTGGGTGTTTTTATTAAATGCCCATTATTTTAAAATCATGCAACTTAGATTTTTTTTATATTTTTCTGACAACCAGCATTACTTGCCGTTTCACCCGGTTACGGGTTGACGTCGAGTTTTGGGACACCCTGTATACAATGCATTCATATTTTTCGAAAGAAAATTGCTACCTATTTCCCAAATTGTTAGATTGGCTGCAGATACTAGAATGTTGAAAACATCTTGTCACTTTACTTGTTCTCGTCTACATACAGTCATAAATATCCTTTGATTCACTCATTCAATTTTGAGGTTACCTGAGTAATAGCAATTCATGAATGAATTTTAATTCATTCGTTTTCGGAAAATTGAGACGTTATAAGTATACAGTCACAGTGCGCGTCAAAGTTATGGAACGAATTCATTTTCTGCGGAGAAAATATTTGGCAACAATATCCTGAAACATTTCAATTTTTGTTTCAGTTTTTAAATTTTTTTATGCATTTTTGAGGATTTTTGTTTCACCCCGTGCCATTCCCATCAGCCGTCTAAATTTTTTGAATAGGGAAAGTGGGTCAGGTGGAATTTTCTGACAAGGAATTGTATCTTCTTTACAGGCGTGCAGACATTTTGAAGAAAAAATTGTTTTTCATGAGGTAGGTAGGTACAATCGTCTCAAAGTAAATGTTGTGAAACAAAAATTGACCTCTTTCATCAGGATTTTGTGTGCCAAATATTTTTCTTCTGAGTAAACTAATTTGTTCCATAATTTCGACACGTATTGTACCTATAAAATTTATATCCACTGTGCATGTTCATCTGATTTACTCTCATCTAAAAGGAAAAGGGGTTTGTACTGATTGTCAGTTCAGTTTAACATTTTTCAAAGAATAAACAATATTTCAACAATCAAATGAATTCGATCTCTCGTGAAGCATCAATATCAATTTAATGAGAAGTCATTGAACTTCTTAGCAAGTATGTGAAAATTGTTCTGTAATATACCATAAAGTGCTTCAAGACGGTGATTATTTATGACATAATAGGTCAAATCCTAGTTCTGCATAAGTACAATGTTTCCACATCCATATACTTTCGAAATGAAAATGTTATTATTATGAAAATTGTTCATATAGAGATCGACTGCAGATTTTCTTTATTGCTACCAAATCTTGATCAATACCATCCTGTCACTTGACTTCTTCAACAGTCCAGCATTATGGAAACAATTATGACCTATACATCTCTGTTCATCCGATTAGAATCGTTGATATCTCATTTTATAAGTTAATTAATTCTTCTCTACAAATGCTCCATTGAATACTTTCTTCTATAACCAAGTTTTTCAAAATTTTTCGAATAAACTTGGTAGCTGATGGAAAACAACATTTGTTCATCTTTCGTTGAAAACAAATTTGGCAGTGTTCAACCGATTAGAATGATTGATACCTCATTTTATAGGTAAACTAATTCTCTACAAAGAACCTACTGACCACTTTCTTCTATAACCTTCCGTTTTCAAAATTTTTCGAATAAACTTGTGCTTAGTCACTTCTTGCACTCAACTGGTCTTTTAATATACAGGGTGTCCTAAAAATACCTCGCGAAAGTGACACTGGAGATAGATTGGCATTAGGTCTATCAGATAGCATTAACATGACCTCACTAAAAGTCCGCTGGTTTTCGAGATATCACCACTTTTGTGTAAAATTAAAAATCTACCGTTTTCGGTCTTTTATCGCCTAGCATTGCTAGAAAATACTTCAAACTCATGTTTTTTTTACCTAGGCTATCCTCAATAGTTGCTTTAAACAATGAAGTAATAACTTCACCGAGAACTAAAACAAAATCCTTCAATAAATGTCTAACTTGTTGTATTTTATGCCGAAGTTAAAACGTTAACTTGAGTTTGACTGACTGCTGTGAAAAAAAATTATATCAGACTGAATTGACGAATAATCTTCAAAACTTGTCCATTTCATGCCATTTTTAAAATGATACAACACTACCAATTTTTTCTAACCGAAAACTGGAGATTTTTAAAAAATACACAAAAGTTGTGATATCTCGAAAACCAGCAGACTTTTACTGAGGTCATGTTGACGCTATCTGATAGACCTAATGCCAATCTATCTCCAGTGTCACTTTCGCGTGGTATTTTTGGGACACCCTGTATATAAGCTCTCTTCTTCAAGTGAGAGCGAGAAATACACCCCGAGCAGACTAAGCTGGTAGCAGATGAAAAAATACGATATTACTTCGGGCAATGAGAAAAGATTTTTCCAAGCCGAGTTTTGGAGTGTTTTCAGTGTTACATATTTTTGAATTTTCTGACTTTTTTATACTGTCCAGATCTCGGGAACTTGATCTAAATAATACCTTAGTAAGGAATAATATAAATATAGAATAGATAGATAGATTAAGGAAAAAGAAGACAGCAAATCTCAGAGTAAAAAATATACACTTACTTTTTTACTCTGACTTAGAAATATTTTCGATTGAAAGAGATTAAGAGTCTGGATTATTATGCTGATGATAGAAAAAAAGGTTTTTTGAGTTTTAGGACATATCATATGAATTTTTGTTTTATTCTAATTTTTCATGATCTTGTTTAGGATTTGTTTTGTTGTGGAAAGAAATATTGATTTGTGTTTTGTGCTAAATATTCTCCTTCAACAAGAATATTTTTATTTGTTATGGACAAATCGAATCAAAATTGCGATAAATCATTTTGAGAGATATTGAAAAAGTAGATGTGGCCCCAAAAATTTTGCAGCGTGGGGAACCGGAAATCTTCGATCCTCCACTGCAAATCACTGAACTTCTCTGCAGGTCGGTATGAGATAATGGTACCATAAAAGTGCTTCAAAAAGGTTAATACCCATGACATAATAGGTCGAATCCTACTTCTTTACAATAATATTCCATACTTCTAGAAATGAATTGCCATTTCCCATATTGTTGATAAACCAACTACAGATTATCTGTATTTAAAAACACCCTATTGTCACTTGACTTCTTCTAAAGTTGGGCATTATGGAAACAATATTAAAAGTACTATGTAGGTACACAATAATACATTGTTTTGCCTACCTTCGACATTTTGGCGCCTATGTAATCCCGACACTGCAGAAAACAACATTCACAAAAATTCACATTGCTAGGTTCGCGTAGAAAACGATCTTCAATCATATTTTGAACAGTTAGTTAAAGGTCACACGATATACTTCGGGGCAGTATAGATATCTCGATCAATAAAAGCAGAGCATGCAGAAGTTGAGTTCTACCGCGCATCGATTCAAATACGACGTGGGTGTCGAGATTCCCGAGAATACGCGAAATTTGACTGACACCGGACTCCGAATAATTGTTGGCAACGAAATTTCCGGTTTCCCACAAAATTTAGGGGCATCTTCAATGAATTTGTCAGTTTTTAAGGGTGAATTTTGCGTATTTTATGTACAGGGGTATTCACTTATCTTGGTAAACTAATTTTTCTCAAAAGGGTTGAATATTTTTTATTATGTTGACGGTATTTGGTATGAGTCAATGTTGACTTGAGATGTGCAAAAAAGCCGGAGAAATAATAAGATGCCAGGCGTCGCGGCGCTATACCTAACTTTTTTTCCAGGAACATACTTTTTTATTGTGTCATTCAAAAGATAATTTAATTCTGAATGTTTTCTTCTGAATACCACCTCATCGTGTTTTATGTTAATTCTATTCCATTTAATTATTTCTGTATTGTGACGTATGCCTTGATTCAGACTAATTTAGAGATATTTGTGTTTCTTAAAATCTAAGAGACTTTGTAGCAAACTATTCTGAATAATTTATTTTCATCATATATCATATTTTATTTCAATAAACATTTTTTTAATACTTAATAAATGCAACCCCACCTGTCAAATAATATGTTCTATACAAGGTGTCCAAGCGATTGACGTCAATAAATCATTTTAGATACTTCAGACCTGTGGCTATCCAAAATACCGCATGTATACTCCGTTCACGAAAGGTTCAGCACATAGTAGGCGTTTCTTTATTTATCTGAAGTTGGAAGTTGGAGTATTTGCTGTCATAACGTAAAATAAATTCAATGTTGCCGATGTACACGGCCTCGTCCGACGAGCTTGCGAGTTATCAGACAACTCTATGCAATATTGACAACATTGCTCATCTGACAAGAAATAAACATCATAACCTAAATTTTAATACACAGTGGAATATGTCAATTATCATGGCCAACCGACGGCTCAACCTTTCGTGAACGGACTATATGTTATGCGACTTTTTGTAGTTCTCGAGTTATGATTCTTTAAGTGTTTTTTCAATGTATTTTGCGGAGTCCTGAGCTACAAAAGTCATACGGAAAAAGGTGCTTGATCGGCTTTTTTTGTTGTAATCAACCCTGGGAGAGGAGAGGCTGAAATCATTGAAACGCGATAAAATTTGTATTGCTTCTTTTTTTAATTTTATGGTGAATTAAACTTAAAAATGGGATTTCAAATTGATTTCAATTGAATATCCTTGAAACAAATGTAGCTCGCACTGGGCGCCAGGGGGGGGGGGGCTTTGGGGCTGCAGCCTCCCCCCCAAGATTAATCTCTTAATCTCTTCGTTATATATTTCTTCTTCATTTTTTGCAACTTTCGTTTTCCACTGTATCATCAGAAATTTTTCAGTTTCAGCCCCCCCCCAAAATAAAATCCTGGCTGTGCCACTGGTAGCTCGTGTATTTTATATAATATTTTGGTCTAGCACCGATGAAAATTTTCAATATTTGTCGAAATTTTTAAGGACCCTCAAAATATATCAATACATTTGCCCATTTTTAAATAAAAAATTTCTTAAACTGAAATCCCGTATCTCGGTACACATAACGAACAGTTTCGAACTCATGTTTATATGAACTTTTATTAAAAAAAAAGGCGTGAATTCTTTTTTTGCGTTTGATGACGTTATTCTGAAACACCTTTATGTTCCTTGAACTTGTAGTTCACATAATATGGAACGTCAATGAAATAAGTTACGAAAGAATCATCTCTCTAACTCAAGGGATTTTTAATTCGAAAATGAGACATTATTTGATAAACAAGAGTGAAAATATTCTTTACAGGGTTTTTGATCCCATCTTGTGAGTGAAGTTGCATATCGAAAAAAAATAAATTTTGTTGGAAACATTCATAGTTTTTATAGAATATCAGTTTTACCAGAATCATAATCCAAAATCAAAGAGAATTGATATTTGATGAGAGTTCATTCAAACATGATGCTAGCCTGAAACTTTTGCACGCTTGTGTACATCTGGATTTCGCATCCGCCAAATAATTATAAAATAAGACACAGTGATCGAAGTCGATTTCCTCATACCAAGTACACCCAAGATTTTTCGCTCATCGAGTATATTGGTGTGTTTTGAAAATTTAAAGTATGTTTTACCTGTAGCGAATGGCATGCTCAAAAATTCAGTGAAATATAATTGTTGATTTCAGATTCCACTTAGGCAACCAAACATACAGACATGGAGATTCAACAGGTCAATAATTTTCTACCGTGATACTGGGCAACACCGCATCTAGAGAACAGTCATGCAACAGCGCAACAATACGCCAAGTCCGAACAAAATTTCATGGCGGTCAGCGTTTTCTAAGTGTAAAATTGTTTAAAATAGTAATTTATTAATCAGTTATTGCTAATTGGTTATAATTTGATACAACATATATTACGCTTTGATTTCAATTGCGGTAAGTTCTGTTTTATCACAAGTTACAGCTTCTGGTTGTGTTGTTATTGTTTCAATGGCTTGACCCATGTCCGTATCTGGTTTTATTTTTGTTGACTATTAAAAAACAACTCTCCTTCCTTCTTGATAAATACTGGGATCCGATGTTATAACAGTTAGTAAATAGGTTCGTTTTGATTAGAATAGTTCGTGGATACATAACGTTTGGTTTTATAGTGTTATTATGGATTATCAGTACTTTCTGACTCATTTCAACAACTTGTGAGTCATTTTGTTTTAACACAGAACCACATCAAATTGTTTCAACTTTAAAATGTGCCTCAAAAATTTGCATGTGCATAATAATATTAATTCTTTCATTCATAAGAATTCTTGATGACATCCAGTAAACAGGAAGTAGGCACTTGATATCTTAGTTGAACTTACATGCTGTTTGCAAAGAATCAAGATAAAGGTTTTTTCATGCTAAGATGGAATAATGTTGCTAGTTTGTAGTGCCTATTATGTATATTATACAGAAAATACTGTATTCTTGTGAATTTTAATGTTTTTTTTTCTTTCAGGGTGAATATGGACATAGAGGAGGGAGAGTCTTCAAGTAGTGGTCCATTATCAACCCTGAATAGTCTTTTTTCATTCACAAGTCCAGCAGTCAAAAAATTACTTGGCTGGAAACAAGGTGATGAAGAAGAAAAATGGGCTGAAAAAGCAGTTGATAGCTTAGTGAAAAAATTGAAAAAACGAAAAGGTGCAATTGAAGAATTAGAACGTGCCTTATCATGTCCTGGAACACCAAGTAAATGTGTTACGATCCCAAGAAGTTTAGATGGAAGACTTCAAGTTTCACATCGTAAAGGATTACCCCACGTTATTTACTGCAGGGTTTGGAGATGGCCAGATCTACAAAGTCACCATGAGTTAAAACCGTTGGAACACTGTCAATTTCCATTTTCTGCTAAACATAAAGAAGTGTGCATCAATCCGTATCACTATAAAAGGTAGAAAGTCCAGTTTTACCCCCTGTTTTGGTTCCAAGACACAATGATTTTGTACCTGGTCACTCATTGCTTCCTTTTCAACAGCTTGTAGAGCCTAACATGCCCCAAAATGTTAGTTACTCTTCAAACGGTTTCAATTCCAATCAGATGAGTCCAAGTTCTCCATTATCAAATGTACCTTCTCCAGGAAGTGTTTCATCTAATCCTCAATCTCCATACGCTAATCTAGCAGAAACTCCCCCTCCTGCGTACAGCCCTACAGATGAAAATAACGTAAATCCAAACAATAATCAGAATCCTGAACCGACTTTGGCTAGTGATGTTCAACCGGTAGCTTATCAAGAACAACCGTTTTGGGCCTCAATAGCCTACTATGAATTGAACAGTAGGGTGGGTGAAGTGTTCCATTGTCATTCCACTTCCGTCATAGTCGACGGATTCACAAATCCTAGCAACAATTCAGATAGATTTTGCCTTGGCCAACTGAGTAACGTCAATCGTAATTCTACAATTGAAAATACAAGGCGGCATATTGGAAAAGGGGTACATTTATATACGTGAATGGTGAAGTTTATGCAGAATGTTTGTCAGATTCTCCCATATTTGTGCAATCTAGAAACTGTAATCATCACCATAATTTCCATCCCTCAACTGTTTGCAAAATACCTGCAGGTTGTTCATTAAGAATATTCAATAATGCGGAATTTGCTCAGCTTTTATCACAGTGTGTGAACCATGGGTTTGAAGCAGTGTATGAACTGACCAAAATGTGCACCATCAGAATGAGTTTTGTGAAAGGATGGGGCGCTGAGTATCACCGCCAAGATGTGACGAGTACCCCTTGCTGGATAGAAATACATCTCATGGTCCTCTGCAATGGTTGGATAAAGTGTTGACACAGATGGGGGCCCCACACAATGCTATTAGTTCAGTTTCATAATGCAGTAAGTGTAACAATAGTGATTTCTATCCTAGCACCAAATTTTATTTTTTAGACATGTAGTCGTTATTTCTTTGTACATGATAATTTTAAAGTTCTGCATTAATATTGTACTGAATTTACAATTTTAAATATTGCATCTTTTTGTTGTTTAATTTTTAAGATCAATCAAAATTACTGTATTTTTAATATAATACGGGGTTCAAATTCACTTGTAAATATTCCGATTCTAAATTTACACTCAAGTCTAGATCTGGAAAGTTTATAGTTTATTTTTGAATATTTGGATAGATAAAAAAATTAATTGCTCACAATTTTTTTCACTAACAATTTGCCACCCCAATGTTTTTTGTTTAATGTGCAATATTTATTTTGAATTGTAAGGATTCTCTATAGTGATAAAAACTTAGAAATTTATTGTCTAAAAATTTTTTTTCTGGGGCGATTTTAAATTACACTATTCATTTTGATAAATGAAATATTATTGTTATATTCCGAAATTTTCTGCGAGCAGTCCAATAGAATTTTTATCAAATCAAATGGCATCTAAGAATATATATCTACATTTAAATTTTCAAAATAAAATTTTCCCCAGTTCATAAAAGATAAGCCCCTAAAAGAAGAAAAATCGCAAAATCACTCCTAAAAAGTATTTGAAATAATTGGTTGCAGCTTTTAAACACATAGTATAACCCATGTATCTTCACTCCATTCTTTCTATTTTAAGTTTTTCTAAAGGTGCTTTTATGATCTCTTAATTGAATTATTATTAATGTTAAATGATATATCGAGAGGCCATATTTTCTCATTGAATTTTCATATGCCAGAAGCCAGAATGTAAATTTGTAAATAGTCTCTATTTTCTTGACTATGGCAAATGAAAATAAGTAAGATTGTATCCATGAGAAATTACAATAAACTAAAACAAATTGAATATCTTGAAGTTTGTTCTCTAATACACATTGTCTTGTAATGATAATGATTTGTCAATGAAGTTATTTGAGTTGAGAAGAAGATAGATATTTATAGAAAAATATTCCAATATTTTGGTTGAGCAGTGTAAAGAAAATAGTATCTATGTATCTAGTACCTAAATAGTTCATGTTACTCATCTCAAGAATAAAAAATATTTGACAGGAATTATTATTAAAATTTTTGAATTCAGAATGGTCATGAATTCTAAATTAATGATTTATATTGAATAAACAGTGATATTCAAAAAGTATAGGGAGTTCCGTCGATTTATAGTGAATTTTGATAGAAAATTCATTACTGTGTGAAGAATTTGAAACTGATGATCTAATTAGTTTTGCTTATACCAGAAGTTTATAGTCTCTACTAAATCCTTCTCAAGCTGAAGTAACTTACAATAGCAAAAAATATTGTAGTTCGAATTATAAACAGAATAATGTTTCCTCCTCTTCTGAAATATAATCAAGAACTTTGGACAAATAATATTTTTCTGAATATAATTAATGGAAAAGATGAAATAAAATTTTATGGACGCATTTTCCAAATCTTGAACTGAAAATACACTCACCGGAAATTTTGCTGAGTTATGTTGTCCAAGAACTGTCATTATTTTTCATTGATTTCAGTTGTTTCTACGCAAATTGAAGATGAATTCTTTGGTATTAAAAGAAACTGTTGATAGTATATTTACACAGGGAGAAATAAAACCCTGTGGAAGCCTTCAGGAAATTTGTAGGGTTTAGGCTCAGTTTATAACAAAGACCATTCTTTTTGTCATCTTTCAGTTTTTACTTTGATATCTTGATTTCTTTTGAAAATTTATTTATTTATTTAGCGTATGGCAACATCACAGGTAATTACATAACAAGAATAATAAACTGCTTTTGCCATCTATGTTGAGGAGGCAGATTCGTGTACACTTGGTTCGAGTTTTCTTGTCAATTGGTTCTTAGAAGAACAGTATAATGATTGTGTCATCATTTGTTGTGCCTGTGATGCTTTTGCCAGGGGATCTCAAGATAAACTGAAGATAATATATTCAAACAAAAACCCGGAATTTTATGAACACGTTAAGCTTTTAAGGGGAAGTATCCTCGAAAACTGCACTTACTAATTCATCATTTACTCTTTTAATTTTCCACGTCAAGTCTCGATTTTTGTTTTAGAATAAAGTTGGAGGGCATCTTGATGTGAGTATATAAAATTTTCGATAAAAACTTCTAATTTTCTGAAACTACAGCTCACTAGACGAAATTAGAAGATTTTGTGGAAAACTCAGTATTGGCACATCAAGATATTCTTCGAATTCAAAACGAAAATCTAGTCTTTACTTGAAAAATTGGAAGAGTAAATGATGAATTACATGTTTTTTTTCCACCCTGTATGAATATACTATCTACAATTTGGCGTAGAAACGATTGAATTCGATGAAAAATTACAAAAGACTTGGACACAAACTTGGCAAAATATTAGGTGGCCTAGTTTTTTTGCCCATGGGTGTAGTTACCTTTCACCAAAAAATTAATTCAAGAACTTGAACGAAAAATATGGCAATAACTATTCAAATGCAGTTTTGTTACAAAAAAGAATTACAAACTTCTGTCCTGCTTCGGACAACATCCAAAACGATGTACATGTATACCATTACATAAGTAAAAAAACTGGACTTAATTCGAAGAGACTATTCTGAAGAAGAAAAATAACCTTTTCCGTCGATCTCAGAATAAAAGGTGATTTTAATGTGTATGAAATTCATCATTGATGACCCAAATTATGCTATTTCAATGTACAATCTTCATGGCAACCGTTCACAAAGTATTCAGAAGCACTAAGAGAAATGTCAAAGCTTTACTGGAACATAGGTACATAGAAATTTTATTATGTCGAATGTAAGTCTCGTGCAAAATGAGAATGTATTTCAATCAAGTTTTCATACACAATTCATATTGAGATCTTCGGAAAAATCTTGTAATCAACTCGGTTATTAATCGAGCGACTAATGGTTTGGGACTATTAACGCGTGAGCGGACGGTAATGGTCAAATATCTTGATCATTAGTCGCTGTCTTTAATAACCTAGTTGATTAAATAACGATTACAGCGAAGCTAGAGCAGATTCTTCCTCATTCAGAACTCCTTTCAACTAATTGAAGAGATAATTGTCCACACATTGATTTAACACCCTATACACCAGTTCTTTAACCTTGATACAAAGAAATCCACTACAGATTTACTCTCTGTATTCTTTACGATGTAACATCAATGAACCATAATATTTAGATCTTGAGTACATTACGTTAATTGATAAAAATATTAAACCTGTTGTATATGTGAACCTAGACTGGTTTTGAAGCAGCCGTAACAAGATTGGAAATTTGCTTGAGATCTCCAATTATAACTGTACGTCTACTGTAGTAATATGTAGATTGAGTATGAGTACTTTATATATTACTTGATGGTCAGCATCCTCTTCCTGATTCTGCCAAGATACAGGCTGATTAATCTACACCATTTCCAAGTGTATTTCAGAACCCGTCATTTGTAATTTAGAATAGGATTATTATTTTAATTTCCAAATATCACAATTATCTCGATTTCAGTGTGGTCTTGGGACTGAGGAGGATTTAAATGAACCGTATTTAAAATGGACAATTCTGCTATATGTAAATGTGTGTACCTATAAATTGAATTTCGAATGACCATTTCCGAAATACAATTGACGATTTCTGAAATTGAATTGAATGATCTGAATTACAAGTGATGTTTTCTGAAATGCAATTGATGATTTCTGATATACAATTGACTTATCTGAAATACAAATGACGCTTTCTGAAATACAATTGACTAATCTGAAATACATTGACTATTCAGAAATACAATTCACGCTTTCTGAAATACACTTGGAAATGGTGTAGTGTTTGAATATTTACAAATGTAATGTACTTATTTCAGTACATTTGACTGCAGTTTTTTTTCATTGAATTTTTATTTTCATCAATAATAATGGTACAACTGATTTGTTTGCAATATAAGTGTGCATATACAGGGTGCCCGAATGAAAAGAATCCGCACTTGATATTTCTTATAATACATTGCATTTCTCGCAAAAATTGAAGGAACAAAAAAATCAAATACAGTGGAACTTCCCCATAACATAAGCGCTAAATCCTCAAAAAAAATTCGTTATAAAGAAAATTTGTTTCTATAGTCGGCAATGTCGCAGTCGGCTTCACTGATGAATTAAAGTTTATCATTCAAACTTATAAGCACTTCCTTTTAGACATATTCGTACAACTTACACTAGCGTAATGGTTAGATTGAAACCAAACAGCCTGGGGTGCATTTAAAACTGTTTCAGAAGGATCTCTCTGACCACCGTAATGATTTAGTTTAAGGTCGGGTTTTATTACGTATGTCCGGAAAAATTTCGGAAAAAAACCACCCTTATACCTTCTTAGCAATGTTCTTCGAATATTTCGATATTTCGGGTGTTTTTAACATGGAATTTGGATTCAAGGTGCAATGTCTTGTACGAAATTCGTTATAGGGAAGTTCCACTGTATTTGGGTGATTACAAACAGTCTTTTAATGATCCCACAGGAAATTAAAAAGAGCCTCCTTTGAAGCATATAAAAAAATGTTCACATCTTTAGAATGATATACAAAATTTGCAAATATACTTTTTGCGCTTCAGCAGTGTATTACAAGATATCGGAGCTCTTAAAAATTTTCACTCACAAAATATTAGAACTAGAATTTGCCAACTTCAAGAGCTTCATTTTTTATTTCCTATTCGAATATTTTTCTCTGAAATACAGCCGTTGAAAGTGACCCAAAAATTTGGAAATTATTTTGTTCCCTTGATTTTGTGAGATTTGAAATAATGCAATTTGGGACGAAAGTGTTTTCCTGACGAATACTGACCAAAACGTTGAATACAAGAAGCAAAAATTATGGAAATAGCCCAAATAATATTCCAATAAATGTTCAACACGGATTTCGAATCAACAGGTAGTATTATGGTATGGAAATGAATAGCACTCTGTATAGATAATATAATATTATATTCCCACCAGGGAAATCTTGTAATGATTCATTTCCTTTGTTGGGTTTCCTAGCATTACGGATTAAAGTAGGGTATTTGAGCGTCCAATCAGAGATGGTGTTTTCAATTAATGATGTTTATGGTTTATGATATCCTCAGCAAAGTGTACTTTCATCTTGGACTGACATCTTCTCAGTACAGCCATTTACAAAACAAAAAAGGGGTAAACGCAATGATTTTCGGAGGGTGCATTATTTCTAAATGGATTTTTTCTGGAAATGTCCATTATACAGGGTGTTACATAATAGCATATCACAAATTAAGAGGATGAATCTACGTATAATTTCAATTATAAATATGGGTCCGCAAAAGCTTCGCGTTACGGAGGTATAGGGTGTTGGAAATTTACAACAAAAAAATTGTTTTTTTCTTCATAACTCCTACATTTTTTGAAATATTCAGTCCAAATTTGTAATGCGAACTGTTTTCAACAGTCCCCACCATCGCACGTCCTGAATCTACCGGAAGTTATCTTTTCCGGAGCCATGTCTCCTTTTTTCCCTCTCAATCTTTTTTGCGGTACGCCACTGGTCAGCGTAAAATCAATTTTCGTTCGATTTAGAAACATTTTTGGTTCCTGTAATTTGTTCGTTTCTCTAACCGTTTTCGAGTAAAAAATTATTGAACTTTATAAGTTTGATATTGAATAAGCTAAGTTGAGTCTCAGATGTCGGACTATCAAAATGAAAACAAATTTTGGGCATACCTATCGAGTATTTCCATTATTTTTTTTATACAATGTTCAATAATTTTTTACTCGAAAACTCGAAAAAATTACAGGGGTCAAAAAAGTTGTTTTTGAATCGAACGAAAATATCAAAAATTTTAAGCTGATCAGTGGCGTGCCGCAAAAAAGTTTGAGAGGAAAAAAGGAGACATGGCTCCGGAAAAGAAAACACCCTTAAGATTCCAGTTAAGATCCAGGGCGTTCAATGATGGAGACTGTTGAAAATAGGTGGCATTTCAAATTTTTACTGAATATCTCAAAAACTGCAGGAGTTATGAAGAAAAAAACAATTTTTTTGGAAATTTTATCACCCTGTAGCTCCGTAACGAAACTTTTACTGAACCATGTTTACATAAACTCTTTTTCTTAAAATTACATGTAAATTCACCCCCTCAAATTGTGACATATTGTTATGTAATACCCTATATAACACAGAGAATTGGAGCCAATTAGACTCCATACACTTTCTTGGGGAACCCCAGCACAGTGATTTGAAAAAATAAATGTTTCCACAAATGTGCTAACTCTGAGACAGATCATTCAATACAGTAGAACCCCGATTATCCGTGCCAGTCGGGACCAAGCCTTCGCCGGATAATCGAAAACACGGATAATCCAAAGACCTAGTTTTAATTTTCAACCATTTATTTAGACAGAGCTATGTGTCAAACAAACAAAAATACTAGAAACATGCAACAATAAGAAATAACAGCTTTAATATTTAAACATAATGTCTAAAGTACATTGAACAGTGTCTATTAGCCTATTCGTTTTGAGATATTTCGTGCTCCTGAGTAACTCAAAAGCTCGAGATACGGCTTGCCATTGGCTGCGCAAAAGTACTGGAACAGCTCAGGAGCACGAAACTCCACAAAACGAATACTGTATATTTATGTCACATTGAAAAATCGCTTGAAAAAATCACCGATTTGTGTTTGTTTTTGGGCTTCGTAAATTCTACACTTTATAATCTCCCTCATTTTTCTAAGCTTCTAAGCTGTCAGAATACCGCACGGAGAATCCGCCGCCCGGATAAAGCGCGCACGGATAATCGAGGTTCTATGTATATTTTTTTAATGATGAAAAGAGAAATGATTTTTATGATACTGCGGCTGCTTATGCAAATACATTTCGTATTTCATTCGATATACAGTAAAAATTTTAAATGTTTGTAAACCAACAGTGCTCTACTGAAAGTGCCATAAAAATTATGTATATTATACAAGATACAGAAGAACTTACAAGTTTTCGGCGGGCATATTTTATAAAAAGTTTTCTCTACAAAAAAATGATTGGTAATTTTTCGATGTCCTTATTGTTTGAAATAGAAAATAATCTGTCGATAGATTTAGCTTTAACAAACAAACGTTTCTGTAATGAAATTAAAGTGTTAAATCAATCAATCAAGGTTATTAGGTAATTGTAATAAAATTTCATTCGAACATGTTAAACAATATACACAACAATTAATATATGGGAAATGATGTATTTGTGATTTCTACTACCTGTATATTGCTACATTATTTTTATTATTGGAAAATAACCGCGATTTAAGCTGAATTATACAATTTTGTGTGGAGTGAACAAAGTCCAAACTGTATAAACGTGATAATTTTGTAAAAATTCTGTGCCTGCTTAAAACATTTTGAGGCTTTCATTGCTGTGCCTTCAAAATTATATGCCTATACCAAAAAGATATTTTGAGCCTTGGGGAAAATAATTTCCTCAAAAGAACCACATTCTAAACTGTTCAATTGCTATTTATTTCTTGAGAAATTTGAGAGGCCATAAATATATTACACTGATTAACATGAAATTGATTGTAAAGATTCATTATTGTGACAATTAAGATTGTATCAATGTCTTATGTTATCGACTTTAAAATTATTGAAAGTAATACCAGTGTTACAAATTGACCATTTTAGTATATGTCTATTGTTGAGAAAATTGTGTCAAATTGTGAACTTTCTGTTTTAGTTTAGTGTAAATTCAGAGACTTTCAAATGAGTGATATGTGTTGCCATTTCTTGCTTGATTGTAATGCAATATAGTCGTTTCATTTGAATTTTTGTTTCATACACTGTTATCAATGTTTTATATTAATGGAATATATACCTACCAGTACAGTTTTTTTCTGATTACGCCGAAATATATACTTAGGAAAGGCGGTAGTTGAAAGGAAAACATGTATCTGTCTTCTGGAATACATATTCAACCCATTCTATTCAACTTCCTTGGCGAAATTAGTCTCTTGCTCTTCAACTACCACTTTGTAAACAGAATCGTGACTCGTCCGGAAGAAGTACGTTACGCCATTGTTGTAAAAGCCGCAGTCTTAGTGGTTCTCTGCCATTGCCAACTTTTGAAGGTCTTTTTTACCTTATATTTGAGGAATGCAACGATCTCCCATCGTTTAAAATGTGCGATTTAACAGTCTATCCTTGTAGATGTTACTCTAGAGGCGTGTTCGGATACTTAGTCGGGTTAACTCGATCTCTAACCTTCGCGTTCCTAACCCGAACATCCAACCCGTGTTCGGAAAGTACGATGCTATTTACTCGATCACTGACTCGGGTTGATCTATCATAACCCTACATGAGAGCAGGGTCGTAGAGTCACCGCAAGCGCACTGCAGTTAAATTTTGTATTTGAAAATGGCGGAAATAAGTATTTTACTCTTTTCTTAGTAATTTCATATATTCTAATTCTAAAAATTGTGGAAAGAGAAGAGAATTAGGCTCAGTGTAAAATGTGTGGTTCCACAAGCTGGGAGGTAATGTGAACCTTCTTCATAACTTTGTATGCAGATCCTTCTGCGTTAAAGCTAAAGCCTTCTTTACTTCTTCAACATAATATAGGTACTCAAAGATAACATTGAACATGCGAGGGCTAATAATCCAAGCAGAGCTAAAGACAATCAGTAAATAACTGGAACTGAAAAAATTAATTTTCTTTTTCTCACAGGTACTCGAAAATAACATTAAACATGGAAGAGAACACCAGAAATTTTTATAAATATTTCACAAAAGCAATGAATCCAAGCAAAGCTAGAGACAATCCAAAATAAACTGGGATTGAATAATAAATCCATAAAATATTTGGTTATATCATTGATACGGCTGTCACTTCAAATCCTAAACCTGTTCGTAAACTTAGAACCCGGGTTCGTGATCCGAGTAGATCCGTCACGTGACCCAATGGATCAAATTAGTAACCCTGAGTAAGTTTCCGAAAACGCCTTAGGTCGACCAGGCACCAGTCAACGCTGCGGTTTCCAGGAAAAGGGCCACTATCCGCGGAATATTCGAATATTCCGCGATCTGGTGGTTCAACAAAGCTTCTTGATATAGGGCTACTATTCTTGCCTGGTCAAACTGAGAAATTGGATGTTCCGGTATTTTCCAAGCAATGTTCTCAATTTACATTATAATCTACAACTACAGTTTTTCGCTGAAAACTGATTA
The DNA here is from genome assembly GCA_013421045.1 of Propylea japonica. NCBI lineage: Eukaryota > Metazoa > Arthropoda > Insecta > Coleoptera > Coccinellidae > Propylea > Propylea japonica. The sequence goes on along the minus strand of CM024245.1, from coordinate 31,940,567 downwards.
ACGAATACACGTACGAATTATTATTATTGACTAATGCCCGTACTCATAGTCGATGCTCCGTCAGATCTCGTACTCAAGAAGATCTTAGGCTCGTATTCATTGTTCGTCCTTTTGGGGGTGAGTGAAGGTTTGTATTGCCCTTATCATAAAGGTGACCTCAACTCAAGCTAAGGGCGATACAAACTCTCACTCACCCTCATGGGCGAACTATGAATAAAGCCGGGTTCTCAGAGCTTCGACGTGTAGCTCGCGACACTTATTCCAACCAATCAGAGAATATAACACTGTGTTTATATTCTCTGATTGGTTGGAATAAGTGTCGCGAGCTACACGTCGAAGCTCTGAGAACCCGGCTTAAGAGCCTAAAGGCGTTTTCGGATACTTACTCGGGTTACTCGATCCCTAACCTTGGCGTTCGTTTACCTAACCCGAACATCCAACCCGTGTTCGGAAAGTACGGGGCTATTACTCGATCACTGACCCAGTTTGATTTATCCTTAGATTATTTACAACCATTTAGAATTTGTAAATAATCTAAGGATTTATCGTACCCCTACTCGAGAGTAGGGTTCTGGAGTCACCGCATGCGCACTACAGTTCAATTTTGTATTTGAAAAAAGCGGGAATAAGTCTTCTACCCCTTTCTTAGTAATCTCATATATTCTATTCCTAAAATTAATGAAAGAGAGAATAATTTGGCTCATTGTAAAACGAGTGGTTCCTTGAGCCGAGAAAATAATATGCAACAACTTCTTCAAACTTTGCAGATGCAGATCTTTCTGCGTAAAAGCTAAAGCCTTTTTTTACTCTTTAATATAGGTACTCGAAGATAACATTGAACATGTGAGGGCACACCAGAAATTAGAAGAAAGATTTACAGAAGCCATAAATCCAAGCAAAGCTAGAGAAAATAAGTAAATAATTGGAACTGGAAAAATAAATTCTCCACTTCTCTAACATAGGTAGTCAAAAAGTTATTATACATGGAAGGGCACACGAGAAATTATAAGAAATATCCTACAGAAGCCAATAAATGCAAGCACAGCTAGAGACAATCCGAGAATAGACTGGGATCGAAAAAATAATTCATAAATTTGTTTGGTTATGTATTGATACGACTGTCACTTCAAATCCTAAACCTGATGTTTTCGTATACACAGAACCCGGGTCCGTGACCCGAGTAGATCCGTCACGTGACCCGATGGATCGAGTTAGTTACCCTGAGTAAGTTCCGAAAAGGCCTTAAGATGTACGAGATCTGAAGAAGCATCGACTTTGAGTACGGCCATTAGCCACTGCAGCTGCGACATCGTGTGTATGTTCCCATTGTGAGCATCCATCTTATACAACACTCGATTCATCAAAGTTCGCCAGAAAACGTCTAAGTCCTGATTGATTTAAACAGAAACAGAGCCTCCTGATATGGAACCTAGGACACTCAGGATCGAGATAAACTTGGAGGCCACTAGCCAAGAAGGGTCAGCGAATCACAGGGATAGGACTGAAACTCTTCTGTGATATATTAGGTGTACAAATAAGTTTCCGCGGTTTTTTATAAAAAATTAGGAATTTATTGTAAAGGAAAGTACATTACGTTTTATTCAAAGTATTTTCCATCATTTGCCACTACTTTTCCCCATCTTTCTGGCAACATTCGGATACCCCGTCGAAAAAACTTTTCATCTTTTGACGCTATCCACAAATCTACCCAATTTTTGGTGTCTTCATATGATGTGAAGCGCTGCTCAGACAGACCATGTGCCATCGACCGGAACAGGTGATAATCAGAAGGGGCTAAGTCTGGTGAATACGGCGGGTGGGGTAAAACTTCCCAGTTGAGTGTTTCCAATTATGTTTTTACCGGCGCCGCAACATGTGGACGAGCATTATCGTGTAAAAGAATAATTTTGTCGTGTCTGGAGTAGTAATGGGCGCGTTTTTCCTTAAGTGCCCGACTCAATCTCATCAATTGTGTTCGGTAGAGAGCTCCAGTAATGGTTTCGCTTGGTTTCAGCAATTCATAATACACGACACCAAGCTGATCCCACCAAATACACAGCATGAGTTTTTTTCCATGAATATTCGGCTTAACTGTCGATGTTGATGGTTCGCCGGGCTTAACCCATGACTTTCTCTTCTTTGGATTATCGTAGTGAATCCATTTTTCGTCACCAGTGACTATACGATGCAAAAAACTCTTTTTTTTATTCCTGGCAAGCAGCATTTCACTCATGCATAATCGGCGTTCAACGTCTCTCGGCTTTAGTTCATATGGAACCCAATTTCCTTGTTTTTGAATCATTCCTAACGATTTTAAACGATGTGAAATTGCTTGTTGAGTCACTTGTAGAGTAAGTGCAAGTTCTTTTTGCGTTTGGGACGAATCTTCCTCCAATAGTGCTTCTAATTCCATGTCTTCGTACACTTTCGGCCTTCCACTGCGTTCTTTGTCTTTAACGTCAAACTCACCGTTCTTAAACTTTTGAAACCATTCCTGACAACTTCTCTCACTTAAAGCAGCTTCACCATATGCTTCTAGAAGCAATCGATGCGCCTCAGCTGCAGATTTTTTCACATTAAAGAAGTAAATCAAAAGTTCCCGCAAATGATGCTTATTCGGAATAAAACTTGACATTTTTGCACGAAAAAATTACGTGATGCTGATACGGAATCACTAGTACTTTAAGGTTATGGTGTTGCCAGATGACTAAACTTGGGATATTACGTTTTACATCTGACAATTTCTCCATAACCTTCTGGTGGGGCCATCTTTTGACAAACCGCGAACTTATTTGTACATTTAGGGGATATTCATGGGTTTTTAGGACTAAGCAAAACAAAACTATTGAAAACAAAGTCGACGTTTCGTCGATAATTTCGACTTTATCAAGACGGAAAATTGGAAACAGAACAATAGAAAAAGCACACAGTACAGTACACCTATAGCTAAAAACCCATATAAAAGGTTGAGGAACACAATAGCCTATTAGGTCACAATACACAGAGACTCCTTTGATTGAATCATAAACCTAAAGGTCGTATGAATGAGGAAAACAGCAAATACCTATAATAACTCATTTATTTCAAGTCTAAAAGAAAAACATTATCGACTCAAGTATTATGCGTATTTAAATACAAAAAATACCTACTTTGCACATATTAACTCTGAATAAAATTCAATTTAATTAAAAAAAAATGGAGGATCCTTCAAAAGTTACTGCTTAGAAATGGTAGTAGATACATTCCTAACTACTAATGAAGTACCAACTCTTGAAAATAATTAAGTTAAAAATTATTTTCCACAAGAAGCTCAGCTCTAATGTATGGCTATGAGACCAGAAGCTAGCAATTTTTGAATTTTGGCCGCAATATCTGGATTTTAGATGGTCTTGCAGAGCCCTAGGATCATTTTGCATCTGTTCCAAAATGAGCCTCATGGCAGGGTCTCTCAAAATTGTTGAATTTCCGGATCACCCATTGCTCTCTGTCTAACCTTCTCAGGGTCAGCACCTACACCGGCGCTTCTAAAGTGCAATTTCTATAACCAGACAAAGCCTCGGAATTGTTTGGATCTAGCTCTAATGCCTTTTGAAAGCTGCAATAGCCTTGCTTGACTGATGCATACCTTGTAGAATGTGACCTTTTCGGATCCATCCCTTAATGAACATGGGCTCTAATTCTGTGCATTTATCGCAATCTTTAAGCCTAGGTCGAAAGCTGCTAATTTGGTGTAACAAGCAGCTCGATTGCTGTACAGTTTAGCATCTTTCGGATTTCTTCTGATGGCTTCTGAATAATGCTTTACTGCTGTGGCGTAGTCACCCTTTTTGAAAAATTCGTTTCCTGCAAAATTTATTTATTTATGAAAATAAACTATAAAGCAGCATGAAATGCTGATAACATAGTTGTTTATAACACAGGATGTAACCACAATATAAACATAAATATCTCATACAGTAGAACCTCGATTATCCGTGCGCGCTTTATCCGGGCGGCGGATTCTCCGTGCGGTATTCTGACAAGCTTAGAAGCTTAGAAAAATGAGGGAGATTATAAAGTGTGAAATTTACGAAGCCCAGAAACAAACAAAAATCGGTGATTTTTTCAAGCGATTTTTCAATGTGACATATAGACACTGTTCAATGTACTTGTTGCATGTATCTAGTATTTCGTTTTTTTTTGTTTGTTTGACACATAGCTCTGTCTAAATAAATGGTTGAAAATTAAAAACTATAGTCCGTTCACGAAAGGTTGAGCCGTCGGTTGGCCATGGAAATTTGGCATATTCCACTGTGTATATTAAAATTTTAGGTTATGCTGTCAATTTTCTTGTCAGATTGATACGCAATGTTGTCAATCTTGCATAGAGTTCTCTGATAACTCGGGTACATTCGGCAACGTTGAATTTATTTATGTTGTGACAGCAAATACTGCCAACTTTAGATAAATAAAGAAACGCCTACTATGTGCTCACCTTTCGTGAACGGACTATAGGTCTTTGGATTATCCGTGTTTTCGATTATCCGGCGAAGGCTTGGTCCCGACTGGCACGGATAATCGGGGTTCTACTGTACATTGAATCCATCAATCAGCTTACAAGTAAAAAAAATTAACAAAGTTAACTACAATCATTTTTAATAATGTATTGTGTCGAAAATATATTGGAGAATATTCATGATGTAATAATCTCAGAGTAAGAAGTAAACTTATGGCGTTTTCGGAAACTTACTCGATCACTAACCCGGGTTATAAATTGACAGCAGTTGAACTGTTTATCCGTCAATTTGTAACCCAAGTTAGTGATCGAGTAGGTTTCCGAAAACGCCATTAAAGATGCCCCTAGGAGTGAAAAGTAGGGCATTTTAATCAACCAAGCTCTAGAGTGAGATGGAAAGCATTTCACTACCACACTGGGGTGAAGTTGTGAAGTAAACAGTAGGTTAGATTTTAATTTCTACAATTCCTGAATATAATACATTTTATTAATTTTGCAATAGCTATAAATCACCCAAATACCCTTGAGCAACAATAAACTGCCGCCAAATCAGTAAAATTTTCAGTTTATGAACCTCAAATCGAATGAAAATGTAAACACGCCGAAAACAGGTAAGTAAACATCGACAGATAATGTTGCCAACTGACAGAATTGTCTGTAACAGACGCTAGCCGTTAGTATCAAAGTAGGGGACCAATTATCTCAATACGGATAAAAATACGGCACAAGTTCGCAACGCCGAATGTTGTTCGCGTTCATAATCAGTTTCTACTTGGCTGCGCAAACAAATGCTTGAAGGCATCTCTAGGTTTACTTTTAACTCTGAGGTGATAATGGACATTCCTAGTATTTTATAAAACGATAGTTTTTTTTTCATAGTTGCCCAAGAAGCAGTACTAATCATTCAATCACTCTCAATTGTATGTTATTGATTTTGTTTGAAATATGGAATCAAAAAAGGGAAGATAAATCACCCTGTACACATTGAATATGCTGATATGGTAAAACCCATAAGAAACATCCCACATTCAATGCTCAGAAGAGAAATGAATGATCAACAAACAACACATTATTATAATGCTGTTGCTTAGTTCAAGCAGAAAGGTGAACAACCTAAAGTATCATTCGTCGTAATCGTTAAATCTTCTACATACCGATTTGGAAATTCACATCGAAAACATACGATATACAATGCATCAGACAAGAAATCTTCCCTCCAGTTGCACAGATGAATAGGCGAGATAATCAAGTGCGATAACTGAATGAATTCAACTGTCTTACTGCAATAATCAAGTCTTGTCTCTCTCTTATCGCAGTATGGTAGGGAACCCGCACTACACGAATAGAATTTTAATTTGTCAGGCTGCCCGTAATACTCGATTCAAGTATTTACTGTTGCCTACCATACTAAAGAATTACGCTCCTCTAAACGATAAGAGAGCGACAAGACTAGAATAATGAAGTAAGACAACTGAATTCAGTGTGTTACAGCAAGTGATTGTCTAGACTATTCATCTGTGCAACTGGAGGGAAGAATTCTCTGTCTGATGCATTGTATATCGATATTTCAGATGTGAATTTCCAACCTGTATACCTCTATTAATCTGGATAGTAAAGGTTTCTGTCGAATGCTTTGAATATCGGAGGTTTTCGATGTGATTTTCCACACTGGTATAACCTCTATTAAAACTGGGAGGGAACGAGGAGACGAAGAGGCAATTTACTTGCCAAAGAAGGCGCACGAATGTCACTCATTGGCCCAGAACCTTCTGTGGTATATGTAAATGTACTTATAAAACGAGTTTCTGGAGAAGGAGAAAGCGGAGAGGAAAAACTCTAGCAGAATCTCCCAGGATGGATCATTCCACTGAGTTCCTTCGGAACTTTGAGACAGCGGGATCCAAAAGATATCTGGATTTGGTAAGAAGCAATTACACCTCCTCACTGGCTTTCTTACAAGACATTGTTGTCTCAGGAAGCATCTGTTGAGGGTGGGATTATCGGAATGCCTGGGCAAGAAACTTGTAAGAGTGAGGAACTGGGCTTGTTGAAGCCTGGACAGTTATTAGAGTTCATTAGATCTGTGCAACTGGAAAGCGAGCTGTGAAGGATTTGGCCAGAACAGCTCTGTAAGGGAGCACAATAGACCTTAAGGTCGCAGTGAACTTAACCTTTTCAAACTTAACCTCTATTGGACAGATAAAGTTTGTAGATGTAATTACTGCCATTTCACAATGATGTTAATAGTAATGTTAATGTTGCTATGATGATAATGCCTAAATACTATGCGCTTAACATTACCATTGATGCGAACAGTATCATAGTATCTCTATTACCTAGCTTTAACATCGCAGCTTAACATTAACACGACTATTACCATAAACATCATTGTGAAACGGCAGTTAGTCACATTTCATTTCAGACTTTTCGAAGCAAATATGGCAGTGTTTGAATACGTGAAAAGGTTAGAATTGATAGGTCTTTTCAAAAAATATGCCACTAATAAGAAGTAACTTTGACTGTTTACTACCAACTTACCTAATTCTTTTTCTTTTTCTGCTAACTCTGGATTGATATATGCTCTTTCTTCTTCTTCCTTGATAACTTTCTCAACATCAGATAACAATGTTTTGATTTCGGGAGTTCTATGCTCTGACAACGATTTTTCATAATAAATTTTAGCATTCTTATAATCTTTCAGCTTTTTATAAGCATTCCCAATTCTCATAAAGGATTTGGCTATCAACTTGAAATCTGCTCTATTTTCTCTACCAATCTCGATAGCCCTCTCGCATTCTTTTATGCTCTTTTCATACTCTTTCTGTTCGAAATAAACTGCAGCAAGGTTATTATAAAATGTGATATCTGTAGGATCGTGTTCAATGGCTTTGGTGTAATGTTGGATAGCTTCATCAAATTGCTTTTTCTTGTAAAACTCATTTCCTTTCTCTTTTTCTTGCTTAGCTAATTTTTTATTTTCTGGCAATTCAGGCTCTGAGCTTTTTTTGGGTGGTTCTTGTTTTGGTTCTGGTTTTCTAGGAGGGGGTGAATAGGATGGTTCAGTATCCATGGGTTCTGATTGAGCTTCTAGGTCGATTCCTAGAAGAACGCTCAATGTTGTGATTACCCTTGGATCTCCAGCCCTTGCACCAAGACTGTTAGGGTTGGCTTGAAGTTCTTGCAGTATGTTCAAGTATTCAGGGTCATCCAGAAAATGCTTGGTTCGAGGATCGTTCCTTAGTTTTATGAATAAATCTGCTCTAGAGAAAGGATTGCCAAACCTCTGAGAACCTGCAGATTTTTGGGCCATCACCTGGAAAAGATTATATTATTTTTAAAACTTTTCTTATTGATTGAAAATTTCTTTTAAATTTGACAGGTTAGGTACACTTTAAACCCCCCTTTTTTTAAGCAGAACTTTTGTATAGATGATATCTAAATATATACTGCTTTTCTTTACCCTTAACCTTCAGTCATTAGAAAAAATCGGAATATTCTCAGATATAGTTTGTAAACTGGTTACTCATAGAGATATGATTGAAGTGTTTTATTTAAAAGATATAACAAATAAGTGGACAAGAATTGTCATTTTAGGTCTACCAAATCCTCACAATCATGAACAAGTAATCATTTTAATTGGTACCAATTCCTTACCTGGGTTTGTGCTAAAGTTAGTTAATAAATAGGCCTATATTTCTCGCCTCCACCATACAAGTTTGATGAAAAAGGGCAAAAAGTGAGCTGAACTAGAGGAGGGAAGCATTTGATGCATGTAATATTTGCATGAGTTTTCAAAGTAATTATAGTCCATTCACGAAAAGTTGAGCCGTCGGTTGGCCATAGAAATTTGGCATGTTCCACTGTATATATTAAAATTTTAGGTTATGTTGTTTATTTTCTAGTCAGATTGATACGCAATGTTGTCAATATTGCATAGAGTTCTCTGATAACTCGCAAGCTTGTTGGACAAGGCCGGGTACATTCGGCAACGTTGATTTCATTTTACGTTATGACAGCAAATACTGCCAACTTCAGATAAATAAACAAACGCCTATTATGCGTTCAACCTTTTGTGAAAGGACTATACCTAACTTCAAAATTTGTAAAAGCGCAAATATTAAATAACGATTAGATAATAGAGTTTTAAACATCGCAGTCAAGGACAAAGAATCCTTATCTGGAGGAACAACTTGGAGAAATCAAAGTTTTAGGAGAATCCTTCAATTTATGAAGGGATGAAATGAAAGCAATTGTTTTCAGGATATATAAATTAGAAAGGTTGTTTTCCGAATTAGAGTGAAATATTTCAACTTCACAAAATGAATATTCATTACTATCCTCAATTGAAAACAAGAAAAACTATTCCACATGAAAGAAAAATCTATCAATACAAACATTGGACCATCAATCATTATTTCCTCAAAGAAAACTTCATATTACGACTTGTCAAATTGAAATAACAACTCACCTCTTTTACTCCTTCATGGATCGAAGCATTTTCAGGGTCCAATTTTAAAGCCTCCCTATAGACCTCGAGAGCTTGATCATACTTGCCTAAAAGGCCAAGGCAGCACCCTTTCTGGAGTAGCCTTTAACCCAATCAGGCTTGATTTCCACCGTTTTTTCAGCATCTTTCAGAGCTAAATCATATTTGTTAGCTTTGGCATAAGCAGCAGATCTATTAGAATATAAAACGTGATTATTTCCATCTAAATTGATAGCTTCTGTATAGTATTGGATAGCTTCTTCAAATTTATTTTCTTGTAATGCAGCATTTCCCTTATCCTTCAATACAGCTACCTACAATAGTGAACAAGAATATTGTAACAAAACAAATTTTTTCAACAATTTGTAGGTAAAATGGTGCTTGTGGTAAAACTTACCTGATTTACAGACATTTTGAATTGCTTTTATTGAATATCGCTGTTTTTTTCAATATTACTTGAGAACAATTACAATAGAACACTACCAACTTATTGATTATCAATTCTTACTAGAAAATAAAACACGCGTTTTCAAAAATTCAATTCATGTAGAAATCCAGCACATTCCAGAATATTCGCGAGAACTCTTTCTTTTGATTCATCCACTGATACCGGCAAGACAAATTCTGTGTTCATGTTTTATGGTGGAATTTATTTTCATACCGTGAAACTGGACCATCAAGAAAACTGAAAATCCCTAGGAAATCACCAAATGTGAAAACAGCTGAGATATGTCAAATGTTAAGTTGAAGACTGAAGTTCATGTTTACAGTTTCTTGAAAATCGAAAAAGGCGATCTGATTGTAATTGATATTGAATATTTTTCGAAGAAATCAAACCTATAAGGTGAAAGCTATGAAGAATTTTCAGTGTCGATGATATTCCTTCTGTAGTAGATCCAATAAAAATATGTGTTGAGGCAATAAAACTATTCAAATTTTTTCTGCGCAATGTTTATCAAACCAGAGGAGGTGTTAGTTGCTAATGCATTCTGGTAAGATTTCCTTATGGATAGTCAAAATCAAATTTATCTTTTAATGCTTTTTAGGGAGACAGAAGAGTCCTCCTTGTATTTCGTTTTGCAACACAGAAAAGGCCATGGAAATTCCAGAGGACTCAGCTATGCTTGTCGGAACTATTGATAGTATATTCGACACAAAACCAGCCTTATAGAATTCTCCATCAAACGCCATCTTCAGAAGTTTATTATAGTAAGTGAAAATTAAATTCCTTCCTTGTCATCAATCTTATACAAAATGTTTGTAGTGGTCTCCTGTGCAATGACACATAAAGAGATTTTGGAAGAAGACTGGCATTGGCTTTTCGAGAATGTTTCTGATACCTTGAGTCATTTGAGAACGAAGATGAAATCACAGATTTTGTCCAATGTAAGATTGAATCAGTCATAGCATCTAGGCAGAACCAGTGGATATTGAAGGTAAGTTGAACACAGTTAAAATAAATTCATTCTATATGAGTATTATTTAGAGTCTAGAATATCAGTAAAATTGAAAATGAGGAGCTATTAGTGGGTAATGAGATTAATGAAAATAACTGCTATTCAACACATTGACTGCCACGGCAATTTTACGAATTCTGGTCCAAAATGCCAATATCAGTTGATCATATTTTATTATTCAGAACTATGATTTTAGTTGAAAATTAATTTTTTTTCTGAAAAAAAAGGCTACAATCCGTAGTTTTGTTGAATTATAGGTAATATCTGTTTCTTTATGAATGAATTTTCAGTCATGTAAGCTAGCATTGATTCCCTGACGAGAAGATATCTATGAGTTATTTATATTATTGAGAAAAATGGTTTTTTTATTTACATCTCTGCAGAATAAGTTTTCTTCATGCTCTAGTTCATTGTGTAAACATTTAATTGGAGAATCTGTTGCTAGAAATTAAGGGTTAAATTTAATCATCATATTGTTATCATTTCAGTTTTTCTACATGTTTATCAAAAATGTTTATAGCAACTACAAGTTGCAAATAATGTTATCTCTTGATGATATAAAACAATGAATTAAGGAAATATTTTATTTTTTAAAGTTATGAACCATGAATTTTTACAATTGGAAAATATTTTTTATATATATAATTATCAATTATACAGTTTGCAGACAAAAGCAGGATAAATCCAACAAAAATATACATGTCCTATATGATATTTTTTTTCTTCTGCTGCTATGTATATGTATTATTCATTGAGCATTATTAATCTTTGAGTTTTTTCATATTTTCTCCAATTTCTTCAAGAATTATTTTGATTCTTAGGTTTGTTGATATTTATATGTAGAGTAAAAGAGCTATTTTCACCAGAATTTCGTGGGAGTCGCCACTCAATAAGAAAGTTCACCGCGCGCATTCGGAACTCGAACCAACTCTCTAAATTTCAGATCGGTAACTTAATCCGTTCGAGAGTTATCGTGTTCACGGCCGGCCGGACTTTTCATTGAATGTTTCCCTAGGAACTAGCGCGCAAAAAACTAGGTCGTAAATCACAACATAAGGGGCGTTCGGCAATTACATCGGACTGGTCGGATCGCTCTGAACCGTTCGTTTATTACATCCAGGTAGGGTTGCCAGCTGCTGAACATGAAATGTCGCAAAAAATTACAATAAAAATCGCTAGGAACTTTTCGAAATTAGAGACTTTTTTTGGCGATTTAGCGACATTTAGGTTACTTTTTTATTTTCTGGGATTTTATATCGAATGGAAAATCATGAAAAACTTTTATTCATAATGAAAAATAAAATCAACATCAGCCTTAGATGTAACGATATAAAAAATACCTAATTCTCCTAAAAACATTTCATTAGGAAAAGGGTAGTATATATTCTTTGACTTATTAAAAATATTTCTTTGGTCGCACACATTTATTAATCCAGTCTCATATCATATTTCTAAGGCTCTGAAAAGGGGAGTATACCAGACAGCCATGCTGGGTCCAACCACAGACTCGAAAAATTACAGAACAATTCGAATGAAATGAAATCTGTAATCGAATAAATGCTTATGCTTACCTGTCTAGTTTCCAACTTTATTGTTTCGAATAAAAAATCAATACTTTATATTAACTATTCTTCAAAAAGCACGCAACTAACAATAGAGCACAATAACTGAGAAATTGACATTACCATCTGTAATTTTCGAGTCTATGGTTGGACCCAGTCGCCTGTCTGGCATACCTATCTTTCTAGTGTTCTAATATTTCTATATGTTCAACGTCACTTAGATCAGGTTACTCATTTCATTGATATATGTTGCATTGGTTCCAATGAGTTTCAATACTGATTTAGGCAACATGAATTTTTACAACAGGCATTACCATTTTTTAAACCATATCGAATATACAAAATATCATTCAGAAGTGGCAGAAGCATCCGATTCTGAGTTTTTTTTTAATTAAGTTCATTTGACAGAATACTCTTTCGATCAGCATTTGAATGTGACAAACACAATATTTGAAATGCAAGTTTTACCAAGTCTACAGGGTGTCCCATTACTCGACGTCAACCCGGAACCGGGTGAAAAGGCAAGTAATGCTGGTTGTCAGAAAAATATAAAAAAAAATCTAAGTTGCATGATTTTAAAATAATGAGCATTTGAAAACACGCAAAATTCCACACCCTGTGACAGTCTTTTCGCTCCTGTTGCCACAAATATCAACTTTTTCCAACTTTTTTCTTTGCTGTGTAAACTTGAATAATGCTTGTCTAAACTGTAATCAAATTTTGATACCAGCTGCTCTAGGTTTCATAAAAATAGGGCTTACTTCTCAGAAAAAAATTCGAAATAAACAATTGCCTAGTTTCAACTGACTGTATTGAAAAAAAATGTACTACGTAGGTTTGGCATGTTTTTTCAAAAGTTGGCGCATTTAGTAAGGATTCCAAAATGGTATAATACTTGTTTAATTGTAGCTGCCGTAGTTCAAATTTATTTTCGATTATCTTTGAATACACTTTTTTCGTTAACTGCTTCCCAGTAATACAGTCCCATGGATTCAAGTCCGGTGAACGGGCCGGCCACGAGATTGCACCAGAACGTCCGATCCATCTTCCGGGAAAAAATGTTACCAGAAAAAAAAAATTTCAGAGAATTTCTCCGGAAAAATTTTTTCTGGAAAAATTATTTTCTCTGGAAATTTTTTTTCTGGTAACATTTTTTCCCGGAAGATGGATCGGACGTTCTGGTCCAATCTCGTGGCCGGCCCATTCACCGGACTTGAATCCATTGGACTGTATTACTGGGAAGCAGTTAACGAAAAAGTGTATTCAAAGACAATCGAAATAAATTTGAACTACGGCAGCTACAATTAAACAAGTATTATACCATTTTGGAATCCTTACTAAATGCGCCAACTTTTGAAAAAACATGCCAAACCTACGTAGTACATTTTTTTTTCAATACAGTCAGTTGAAACTAGGCAATTGTTTATTTCGAATTTTTTTTCTAGAAGTAAGCCCTTTTTTTATGAAACCTAGAGCAGCTGGTATCAAAATTTTGATTACAGTTTAGACAAGCATTATCAAGGTTACACAGCAAAGAAAAAAGTTGGAAAAAGTTGATATTTGTGGCAACAGGAGCGAAAAGACTCTCACAGGGTGTGGAATTTGGCGTGTTTTTTCAAATGCTCATTATTTTAAAATCATGCAACTTAGATTTTTTTCTATATTTTTCTGACAACCAGCATTACTTGCCTTTTCACCCGGTTCCGGGTTGACGTCGAGTAATGGGACACCCTGTATGAATGGACTTTCTTAAACCGAATTTTGGCATAGAAGAAATTCATTCCAGTATTTTCGGTATCTTCCTTCTCACACCATTCTATCATTGTGAATATTTGCCCACTGGTTCTCGATTTGTGTAATAATCAATGGATCATCAACAAATGCTTTGGCTATTTGGGTCACAAATTCATGTGGTCGAAATATCTCCATGAAAATCGCTTAAACTCTTGTTAAAACGCTAAAATTCCGACGCGTCACAAATCGAGTTAAAATGTCGCATTTAACCAGCCTAACACTCTAGATTTAGAGACAAAACCGCTGAGTTGGCAACCCTGCATCCAGGCCCCGTATTCTCGAAAAGTGATCTTTCAATGCATATACGAACTTCATTGCACGGTGTGCTTTTTGCAGGTAAAAGAGGGACTCGCGCGATGAAGTTTGTATACGCTTTGAAAGATCACTTGTCCAGAATACGGGGGCCTGATTGAGGGGAGTACCATTTGGACCTTTCGCAAATAAATCTGAGCAATCGGATGACGATCTTTTCGCTTAGTGTATTTCGACGGATCAACGGTATTTGATCCATAGAGTTTTGTGTTTTATGTTGAGATTCCTGATCCGACAACTGCCAGATTGAAAAATTCTAATACTTATCAACACTTTATTCTTCTGTTTTCATTCATCCATTAACAACCTTATTAATTCATTAAGATTTTTCGAAAGATACTCCGTTCACGAAAGGTTAGCACATAGTAGGCGTTCTTTATTTATCTGAAGTTGGCAGTATTGGCTGTCATAACGTAAAATAAATTCAATGTTGCCGAATGTATCCGGCCTCGTCCGACGAGCTTGCGAGTTATCAGACGACTCTATGCAATATTGACAACATTGCGTATCAATCTGACAAGAAAATAAACATCATAACCTAAAATTTTAATATACACAGTGGAATATGTCAAATATCATGGCCAACCGACGGCTCAACCTTTCGTGAACGGACTATAGCTATCGTAGTTGTGAATGGTCAGGTAGAGATATCGCTTCCACGTTTCTTTTGCAAGTAATTAATCAATTGATTAATCGATGATCGGATCTTTCGGTACAACTATCACCGTAGTGAACGACCAGAAGGGAATATTGCATTCAGTGCCTTTGCACCTAATTAATTAATTAAGATTTTTCCGTAGAGCTACGAAAAGTGTGAAAGTATCTTTCAAAGATGAGCATATTTCCCAAAATAGTGATCTTTAAAATTTAATAATCTATGCAAGTAGAACGGATGTGTGTGAAGTTGGCCCAGCACTTTTTGATTTTTGAAAAAAAATTTTCTGTTGTGCTGAATTGTGCTATACTCCGTTCACGAAAGGTTGAGCACATATAGTAGTTTTCCTTATTTATCTGAAGTTGGCAGTATTTGCTGTCATAACGTAAAATAAATTCAATGTTGCCGAATGTACCCGGCCTCGTCCGACGAGCTTGCGAGTTATCAGACAACTCTATGCATATTGACAACATTGCGTATCAATCTGACAAGAAATAAAACACTCATAACCTAAAATTTTAATATACACAGTGGAATGTTCAAATTATCATGGCCAACCGACGGCTCAACCTTTCGTGAACGGACTATAGGTTTGTGCTCGGTCTGTATACGCTACGATCTAGGCTTTGATTGTTTGGCTCGAGGTTCAAGGTCAAATCGTGGTAAATGGAGCCGTACTGGGTGAAGTAAAAAAAAGGTTACAATTTCTTAAAATAATACAACATTTTTCTAATTTCTCCATAGCTAAAATTACCGGAAAACTCATAAGCAACAATTAGATTAGAGGAGGGGCCACAGATCAAAATCGACCTTGCGAGCACCTTGACCTTAAGATCTATTGTGCATCTCGCGCTGTTTACCAGTCTGGCATCACAGTCTCCATGAACTTCACCACCTTCTGGGGGCCAAATCCATTACTTGTTCAGGCTTAGGAACCAGGAGCCAAGATGCCCTAACCGTTTCTGGTGAACAGCTTTACACTCACATAGCAGGTGTCTGGCTGTCTTTGTGGCTCCTGACAGAAGCGACATGTACTTTCGGGCGCTTTTTCCATGTTTTTATGTGATACCTTACGGGACAGTGCCCAGTGAGAGCGCCCGTCAGTTTCCTCAGTTCCAATTTGCTGAGTGGAAGAACTTTCTTGGTCCAGCTCGTCGAGTGAGAGAGAAGTGACCTAGCTTGCCTTTGACCATTGGTCTTACGCCAGGACATAAGCTTCCTCTTTTGTTCCCAATCCTTAATAGCCATGCCTGATGGCTGGCTGGAAAGCCGCTGCTCTGCTGTACCCATTGGTATGGCTAATTGGATTGAGGGACCGTAAACAACCGGCTCCGACTCGTCCGTCTTCAGTTTTCGAGCCATCAGTATGAAATACCGTAGACCCTCTGGGGAAAACTAATTATTTATTCCCATTGGTCACGATTTAGGAATGTCGTGGTAAAGTTTTTCTGAAACTCGTGTCTCAGGGGAGGTTATCTGTGACTACATCCTGAAGCTCCTTACACTCATTTAGAATGCGGAGGTACCCTGTTCATTGTTTTTCTCATTTTCTCTATGTTTATACCTAAGTATTTTTTTTTTTTTCAGATGAAGACAACTAGAGAATTCAAGGCAAAATCGAATTCTTTTTTGAAATTGTTCAAGCTACCTAAAGACGAAAAATTTTAATTATTATTCATGCAGGTGAATCTGATCTTATACATATTCGTTTTGCTCTATTTAATCTTTATTCAACAGTTACTGGAAAGGTAAACTTCCCAGACAAGGTTGGATATATTCTCCCTGAATTACTGTTGCTTTCATTCCTACATTTTGGGTCATCACACTAAAGAAAAATTATAAGATGGTCTGATGTTAAGGAACTCAAGAAAATAAACAGTATGTTAGCACCAGACTCGATAAAAATTGTAACAAGGAATAAAGAGTATTATTTCATATGTTTTTGAAGAAAGCGGAAACTTTTACTTTGATGGACCAACTAGTTGATCTTGCGATGAAAAGGTAAGACAGGCTTTCTTTTAAATCTGAAAAACTTAATGAATTCAACTTTTTTTCAGACTTATTGACGATAAACGATGTTACAGCAGTGACAAAGATCTCTTGAATAAATTAAGGTAAGAAAATAAATTGGATTTAAAGAATATACATTTACATACAGTGGAACTTCCCTATAACGAACGTCTGTAGAACGAATTTCGTACAAGACATTGCACCTTGAATCCAAATTCGATGTTAAAAACACTCCTAAAATGAAATAAATTCTTTCTATAACGAAATATTCAGAGAACATTACTCTTCGAATGGGTATTCTTCTTCTCTGTGCGGTGCCTTTCCGGCCGAACTGAGGCCTAGTGGCCCATTGTTCACCCGCATCGTTCTATAGAGACTCAGCTCCTCAGACACGAAGACAGAAATGTCGCGAGCCTGCCAGGAGTGGTCCCTCTCACCATATGGATAGAAGGTGTTGGATTTCCTAGGTGTGTTGACCTTAACTCATTAAGGTTCCCACAGTTGAACAAAATATGCTCAACCGTTTCATCAGTACTCCTGCACCACCGGCATAGGGAGCAGCTCGTCAATCCCATTCTCTTCAAATGCTTGTTAAACAGGTGACCAGTCAATGCACCAGTCACCAGACCGAGTTGTTTCCTCTCCAGCAACAGAAGCCTATTGACCTCAGATCGCGAGGACGGTCTCTCAATGAGAATCCTCGACCACCTCAGGCCCACCCCTGCGCTCCATTCCGAGGAAAATTCCCTGTTCAGCCAGTTCCTGAAGAAACTTCTGACAGATATGCGACAGATTGGCAGCGCAGGCTCTGGACCAACAAATGCTAATCCGGCTCCCCGCCTAGCCAGTTCATCTGCCTTAACGTTACCAGGTATATCCGCGTGAGCCGGACACCAGATTACTTTCAAAAAGTTATCAGAGCCCAGCCCACGCAGAGCTTTCCTGCATTCTTCTACCAAAAGAGAATCAACTCTAACATCGGATAGAGATTTCAGAGTTCCCTGGCTGTCGCAACATATGTAAATGTGCTGGCCAGAGTATCCCCTGTATCGAATGGGTATTGGTAAGAAGCTATAAGTGTGGGGTTTTTCCGAAATTTTTCCGGACGTGCGTAATAAATCTCGACCTTAAACTAAATCATAACGGCGGGCAGAGAAATCCTTCTGACTCAGTTTTAAATGCACCCCTGGCTGTTTTGTTTCAATCTAACCATTATGCTAGTGTGAAAAGTTGTTCGAAAATGTCTAAAAAAAGTTTGAACGATAAACTTAAATTTACCAGTGAAGTCGACCGCTACATTCCCGACTATAGAAACAAATCTTCTGAATAACGAAATTTCTTTAAAACGATTTTTTTTGTGGATTTAGCGCTTTCATTATAGGAAAGTTCCACTGTAGTTGCTTACTCCAACATACTCAATTTTTCCAACATCAATTCAAAATTCTCAGGCATATTCTAATTGTCTTGAACTAAAGTTTTTGAGTCGATACATTCATACATTTCTTCATTTCATTCTATTGCTATTTATTTCACTTCTTTTGATACATTTTATTAGAAAAAATTATATTAATTTTATATAATTTTACTTTCAGTAAAAATGTGCCTAAAAAGGCATCTTTTCTCAAACGTGATTTGGATGCAAGAGCCCAGTCAGAAGCTTACAGGTTATTGTTTAGGTTACCAGCTTCTGAGAAATTAGATGGTTTAACTGATTGCACTTTGATGACTCCATACAATAAAAAACACGTTGGTGGTAGATTATTCTTATCACAAAACTATATATGTTTTGAAAGCAGAGTAAGTTTTATTTTTTTAAATAAAGTTTTTGCATTACTCTCTTTTGATTTGATATGTATTCCAGTTTTTACTTTCATTAATGAAAGTGAGAAAGTAAACTTCAGAAATATTTTAATTTAAAGTCTACAGGGTGTCCCGGAAAATGGAAAATCTCTCGGATTCAGTTAGAACATAAAAAATGAAGATCACAAGTTCCCATATTTTTCTTCCTAGCGGCCCTCCCTACGAAGATACGACCTCCTAAATGACGCCACTGGAATCTATTTTAGTGGAATAAGTTTCAAACTACTCGATATAATTTGATAAAAATTTGATATGATTAATAGTATTAAGGACCACTTGAATCACCGCACTCAAATTTCAACTAGCTTGTTCAGTTTACCAGGGGCGGACTGGTTTGTACATTTAAATGCTTACATTTTTAACACCCTGTATGATAAGGTGCTAAAAAAAACAAATTTGGAAAATTTGAACATTAAGATGAAGAAAAGGTACTCTTCTTCAGTGTCGATGAAATGAACCGTTTTCGAAAAAAAAATAATGAAAAAAGTAAGTAATTGAAATGTATGCCGCTAGGAAAAAAGTTATCTTATTTTTTTATGTTCTATCTGAATCCGAGAGATTTCCCATTTTCCGGGACACCCTGTATATTGTGAAATGTACGATTTATGTATTCTTGAAGTATTGCAGAGTGTTACTGATACTCTATTATTTTTGTAGGTGAAAGCGTTGGTGAGCTTGGTTATACCATTGAGAGATGTGAAAGTAGCTGAAAAAATAGATAATAACCAAAGTAATCATTCCTTGGATAAAGCGATAATCATCACAACAATAAATGAAATCAACAAAACGAATTTTATTTTTGCTCAAATTCTTGATAGAGATTTTTTAGTCGAAAAGATATCAGAGTTGTTATCCAAAACATTCATAAAAAGGTATGGTTAGATGTACAACACCCGCAAAAAATTTTAAACACCCTGTAGAACTGGTTAATGAATTAACTTTGAAGACATTTATTCCATTTTTCTTTACTACCTAAATGATGTCAAAGAACTTTGAGAATTTTCATTTGGGCCAGAAGAGTTGTTTTTTTATCTTTGGAGTAATTTGAGAAAGCCCTTTTTATACAATGAAGTATTATCTAATCTAATGCATTTTGGACATCAAAAGAAAATGCTGCAATGAGAATTAATTTTAAAAATGAACAAAAAATTTTTAAATTTTATTTGGGCCAACCAGTTCTTTTCTTTGAAGTTATAGGGAAAATTCCAAATATATAGCCCGTTCACGAAAGTTTGAGCCCATAGTAGGCGTTTGTTTATTCATCTGAAATTGGCAGTATTTGCTGTCATAACGTAAAATAAAGTCAACGTGGCCGAATGTACCTGTCCTCGTCCGACGAGTTCGAGAGTCATCAGAGAACTCTATGCAATATTGACAACTATGCGTATCAATCTGACAAAGAAAATAGATAAACATAACCTAAAATTTCAATATACACAGTGGAATATGCCAAATATACATGGCCAACCGACGGCTCAACCTTTCGTGAACGGACTATACCAAGAAAGATCACTAACTTGCTATACTTGGGATTTGAATTTCTTCATTGGGTGTTCCAATTTTTTTGTAAGAATTAGTTCAGAAAGAAGTCTAGGTCAAGAATTTTATACATTTTTCATTCCAGTCAAGAACCAATCGGCTATAGAAGAGAAAGCAGTGTGTCTACTATATCCTCCTCTTCGCCACTTGATACTTCTTGGAAATGCGAGCCCCCTCTCATGAAGTTATTTCCTTTGAAAAACATTCCGCTTGTTGCAAAAAAACAGGAAGAGATGGAGAAAGAGTGGGAATTACATTTCAATAAGTACGGACGTGGAGTTTCGATGTACAGAACACACGATGTTTGTAAATTGGTATTACAAGGCATTCCAGACAAGCTCAAAATGGATATTTGGATGACTTTTTCAGGTGAATTCTTACAAACTGTATTCTAAAATGTGTATGACGTTGCTGAAATAAAAAGAACTAACATTTTTTCAAATGACATTCTTGGAATCGAAAATATGCTTCTATTCATATTCAGTTTTTAAGTTTTGATTTATTTTTAATTGTTGGAATTGAAACTAGTATATATATGTATATACTAACTATATGTTGTGTAAGCCAATCGATTAAAAAATATTTAGATTCTATACTCCCCTGTAATAATTATTCATAGATTTATTATTGTTTTTAACTACTTGCTGGTAAGTAGTTAAAGATATAGTTTAAAAAAGGGTTAAGTTCACTGCGACCCTTCTTCAGAAACTCCTTCTTTAGGTGCATTTACCTATACCACAGAAGGGTTCTTGGCCAATGAGTGACATTCGTGCGCCCTTTTGGCAAGTGTATTGGCCTCTTCGTTTCCTTTGATTCCCGAATGGCCGGGAACCCAGATTAAAAAGACCTTTTTTTTGCCTACCTCATTGAGTTTGTTCCGGCACTCCAGATCCCATCAATTGAGTTGATGACGTAGGAGCTCAGTGCTTTAATATCAGCTTGACTATCTGAGTGTATGGCCATATCGCACATCTGCTAGTTTCTTCTAGATTTATATCTATAGTCCGTTCACAAAAGGTTGAGCCGTCGGTTGGCCATGAAAATTTGGCATATTCCACTGTTATATTAAATTTAGGTTATGTTGTTTATTGTCCTGTCAGATTGATACGCAATGTTGTCGATATTGCATAGAGTTCTCTGATAACTGCGAGTCCACAACGGCGCACCGACCCTAGCCCATCGCACCGCGATGTAATCAAATGACTTATTTACTTCGTAATAAACTTCAAATGTTGACATCGCGGTACGATGGGCTAGGGTCGGTGCGCCGTTGTGGACTCGCACTTACACGCAAGCTCGTCGGATGATGAGGCCGGGTACATTCGGCGTTGACTTTATTTTACGTTATGACATCCATACTGCCAACTTCAGATAAATAAACACAACGCTTACTATGCGCTCAACCTTTCGTGGACGAACTATAAACATCTTTCCATAGCTAAGATTTCCGCTTCAAACACGCTCATACAGGAGCTTAGCGACAGTGACACTTGGTACTTGGCCTCTATATCCAGCGCTAGCTCCTGTAGAGGTTTTGGAACCATCTGTATACCATTTTACGGTATTTTCTTGAGGTTATAGTCAGTGTATTCCCATTCCCATTCCTCTCTTTTACTTAACAATGTCCTGAAGTTTGTCTCAGTGCTTACTTTTTGATCATTACATCATAGGGAGGTTCGCAGATGAGATGTAGTGGTTCAGAGAGGACCAGAATCTTGATTCCTTATTCTTTCATTACTTTACCCTTAGATATTCTGAGGATAGCCTCAAGGGCTACCCTATCAATCACTAATGACCTCAAGTGCCCTAGTTGGGCACGTTCTCATAGCTCCAGTGATGCTCACACATGCAAGCCTCTGTACTTTATCGAGCCTTTTTCTCGTACTACCTGACTTGCCTTGGCAAACCATGTTACTGCCCCATATGTGATTATAGGTCTCACAATCATGACGTACATCCATCGTTGCTAAGTAACTGGTAGCTATCTGATAGATATCGTTTCAATAATCTGGATCTATCATAATAGATCCAGATAATAGATATCATACAAGAAATAAACTCTCTATGTTTGTGCTTCTAATTATCTATATATAAAAATTGTTAATGTAAAATTGTTCAGAACATAATATATACATAATGTATTATGTTATTACATTGGCATTTGGGTATGATATATGGACCTAAACTAAAGAAGATGATGCTAAAAGTGCATCAAGATTAAAACTTGCTGGACCTGAGCCTTTCTGTGGTCTTGGAAATGACCAATAAGGCCCAGCAATGGGAGTTGAATAACAGAATAACCCTCTGAAGAAACAGCCCACTACTTACTCAATCCAAAAAAATTCGTGATGATTTCACCTACCTATACCGGAAAGCTCATGAAGCTATCACAAGCTGAACTTCGACTGATGATGGGACTGCTGACAGGGCACTGTCGGTACAAACATCATTTGTACCATATGGAAAAGTCAGCAGATATTCACAGGCTTTGTGGAACTGAAGAAGACACAGCTAAATACGTGGTATGCATGTGTTCAGAGCTGGCTGGTCTAGGAGCAATCCACATGAGCAAACCGGTCCTGGGCACCCTAGAGGTAACGGCCAAGGCTTCTGAGGGGGTTGTCTGTTTTATCAACGCCATTGACGATCTCCTTGAGTTTCCATTCATGAATAGGGTAGGCAACAAAAGACCTACATGGTCGCAGTTCCTGGACGGTTAACCTAGCCATAACGACCCCACTTCAAATAATAATAATATATACATTGTGATACATTAACTTTCATTTACAGGTGCAGCAAACGAAAAAGCCACATACCCTGGTTACTACAGGTCTCTAGTAGGCAAAGCTCAAAAACACGCCTCGACAGCTAATGACGAAATAGAAAGGGATCTCCATAGATCATTACCGGAACATCCAGCTTTTCAAAATAAAATCGGAATAGATACTTTAAGGAGAATTCTGAGTGCATATGCCTATCATAATCCCATCATAGGTTATTGCCAAGCTATGAATATTGTGGCATCCGTCCTTCTGATATATTGTTCTGAAGAAGATGCTTTTTGGCTGTTGGCAACACTTTGTGAAAACTTGTTGCCAGATTATTATAATACTAGGGTTATAGGAGCGGTAGTTGATCAAGGTAAGTGGAAAAGTGATCATTTTTGACAAGTACCTACTTACTAACTTCATTAGGCCGGGTACTGACTGATATAGCGGGTGTTTTTTTCGAGGTATAGAACTTTAAGTTGGCTATACTGTTCAAGATGGCAACCGATTTAACAGCTGTCAAGTGATTTATTCTCAGTTTGGTTTGGCAATTCATCATGAATAGACTCACGCCTTAACAACGCTTGCAAATAGTGCAATTTTATTTCGAAAATAATGGTTCTGTGCGGAATAAGTATCGCCCACTACGTCCATTTTATCATCGACAAAATCGTCCATCAGAGCAGTTGATTTGATTAACCATGGAACGTTTTCGTACCACGTTTACTCTTATTGATAATTCGCATACCCAGAGACGCCGTACGGTGCCTACAGAAGAACCTTTTGTTACTGTAGAGCGTAGCATTGAGGAAGATCCGTATGAGTCCATTCGCCATCGAGCACAGGAATTGGATCTGTGTCCATCTATTTCACGGAAGATTTTGCAGAAGAATCTTGGTTTGCGTGCTTACAAAATCCAAATCGTGCAAGAATTGAAGCCAAACGATCATCAAGCAAGGAGTAGATTCGTCGAATGGGACCTAAACGACATTGCCGTTGTTTCCTATTTTCATAAGCGAATTTTGTTTAGCGATGAAGCGCACTTCTGGTTCAAAGGCTACGTCAACAAACAAAACTGCCGCATTTGGAGTGAAGCTAATCCGCAAGTGTATGTCGAAACACTGTTACACCCAGAAAAACTGACTGTTTGGTGCGCTTTATGGGCTGGCGGAATCATTGGTCCGAACTTCTTCAAAAACGATGATGGCCAGAACGTTACAGTCACTGGTGATCAGTAAAGAGCCATGATTACTAACCCTTTCATTCCTGAAATGAACAACCATGATGTCTAGGAGCTGTGGTTCCAACAAGACGTCGCAACATGCCACACAGCTCGTGAAACAATCGATTTATTGAAAGACACGTTTGGTGACCGCCTAATTTCACGTTTTGGACCTGTGAATTTGCCTCCAAGATCTTGTGATTTAACACCGCTAGACTACTTTCTGTGGGGCTATGTAAAGTCATTGGTCTATGCGAATAAGCAACAAACTCTTGACCATTTGGAAAAAAAAAACATTTGCCGTATTATTGCCGATATACAGCCACAAATGTTCGAAAATTGGACGTCCAGATTGGACTACACCCGAGGCAGTCATATGCCAGAAATCATATTTGAAATGTAATGCCACAAGATCTTTCGGATAAATAAAATTCGTGTCAATCGACATCGTTGTTTTATTGCAATTTAAAGTTCTATACCTCAAAAAAACGCCCTTTACTTGCACATAAGATGTTCAGAAGAAATAGTGGGTTCACTGTTTCACTTTTGTTCTAGAAATTATGGCAATAAAATCAGATATCGGCCAAATTTCATTTCCCTGTCGTTAGGGTGCGCTGCATGAAAATATCTGACGCAGAATTTGAATTTCATTCATCTGATTTAACCTACAAACTTCTTCTTTTCATTCATCCAGATTTCTCATGTGTAGTCTGCTTATTGGAATTAGCTCAGTATCACAAATTCGGCACATAGCATTTAAATCCGGCAATATTTCAATTGGCTTATTGCTGAATTTATTGAAAATATCTAACAGTTTTTCACTTATTAGTGATTCCAACATTACTTTCCAACATCTTACCTGCACACAACACCAATGAAAATGCTAAAAAATAAACATTGCATAGTTATCCGAGGAGCTGTCAGTTTTTAGACAGCCTACCTGAAGGAAACCAGGGTGACCCTGCTGACGTGCAGGTGATGCCCTCAAGGAGGGGTATTAATAGTATTATCACCTTTGCTGTGGAGCTTGCTCGAATATCGGTTTTTGCATCCACAGGTTTTATTTATTAGGCATACAATTTGTTACAGAGATCAAAGAGAAAAATGAACCTCGGAACTGCAATACTTATACATCTTGTTTTTTCTTGACCAGAATCTTAAAATTGTCCTTTTTTCAAGGAATTCTTGATGAACTGACTAAAGAGTACTTACCAGAATTGCACGATAAACTCAACGAATTGGGCATGAACAACATGATTTCCCTATCATGGTTTTTGACAATATTTCTCTGTGTTATGCCTTATGAAAGTGCTGTTAATATAATGGATTGCTTCTTTTACGATGGTTCTAAGGTCATATTTCAAATTGCGTTAAGACTACTAGAAATAAACCAAGAACAACTATTCAAATGCAGAGACGAGGGAGAAGCTATGCAGCTTTTATCAGAGTTTCTGAATGGAGTCTATAATGATGAAGGAAGGGGTGCGATACGTAGTAAAAGTTATGATGAGCAAAAAAGGGTATGTTTGAAAATAAATTGTACACTCATCCACAGTATTGATTATTGATTTATCTTACTTTATGATATTCAAAGGATTTTTGCTCAAAATATAGTTATATTCTACCACTATTTTTGTTTCAGAGTATTTCAGTACAAAAATTAATATATGAAGCATATACAAAATATGTAAATGTAACTACTGGTCAAATCGAATGTTTGAGATTGAAACATAGAGTTAGAGTTGTACAGGAATTGGAAGACACCTCCGAAAGAAATGCTATAAGATGCGTTATAGGAGATGGATTTTTCACAAAGACTGAGTTAGAGGTGAAATTCGATTAAGTTGTTCAAAAATAATTACATATAGTCCGTTCACGAAAGTTTGAGCCGTCGGTTGGCCATGACAATTTGGCATATTCCACTGTGTATATTAAAATTTTAGGTTATGTTGTTTATTTTCTTGTCAGATTGATACGCAATGTTGTCAATAGAACAGTTATCTGATAACTCGGAAGCTCGTCGGACGAGGCCGTGCACATTCGGTAACGTTGACATTATTTTACGTTATGACAGCAAACACTGTCAACTTCAGATAAATAAACAAACGCCTACTATGCGCTCAACCTTTCGTGAACGAACTATATGTACTTCAGTACTAATCGTATTTCTATTGTTTAAGGTGCCTTCATAAATAATGATTTTTCATTTCATTTTCAGGAATTACTTAGTTTAGTTAGAGAGGAAATAATTAGTCAGAAGAAAACTGTTCCAGATAAAAGTGATCCTTTTTTGCAACCTTACGAGGCTTATAAGGTTGATTATGAGTATTTCAAGATTCTTTTTGCCACATTTTCACCGTGGGGAAAAGGAGAATTTTCTGAGTCGATGGCAGCTAGAATATTCCACGTAAGTACAATTGAACAGGTTCATTTCAGCATTTTAGCTGCGTTCCTATAACTCTTCAGATCTAAAAGTGTCGTTCGTGTCTGACAGAGTAGATATTTTGGAACCAACTCTTAAAACCCCAGTTACAAAATGGGGCGCAAAAGGAGGTTCTGAAGAAGTGAGGTTAGATAGACGGTTAGAGTCGTAATTTCAAAATATTCACTGTCTGCCCATTTTTTCCTACAAATCATTATTACCCGTAAACTAATTTTAGTCATATTCGAGTGGTTGATATTGGTCAATTGTCATTCGTTCGGTTCAAAAAAGGACAAGTTCCAAAACTTCCACTAACTCTAGACGATCTGTAAAAAACTTGCCCTATGCTCGCCTCTGGGATTGACTCCGAAAATCACTTCCCTTTTATGCATTAAATCAATTTTTATTTAAACGCTTAAAACTCAATAAGCATATCCTGAAAATATTAGATGTCATGAAGGCCTGCGAAGATTTCAATGAATTTCCACTAAATTTTTCAAAAAAAGAAATTTAGGTTAGAATCTGGTAAATAAACAACTCTTGAAGTAGTTCAATGTCATTGGTGAAAACATAAGAATAAAACACTCTTTCTGTTATTTAATGCTCGTGTGAGGTCAAGGTTTGAGTATGGCTGCCTGATATGGAGCCCTGGGTATGGTGTGCACGTGAATAGTTTGGAGAATGTACAGAGGCGATTTTTGAAGTATACAGGGTGTTTCTGAATTGATGCGAAATACTCAAGAGGGTGATTCCTCAGATAATTTTGGGAAAAAATTTTCCATAAATGAAGGTCCGGAAATGCATTGCTTCCTACATAGAGTGTGTTAAAGTTTTACTTAAAATCTGAATGAACAAAGTGGTACGCCACTGAGATATTTTAAACTAACTATTATTTTTGAATTATTCGATCAATTTGCGACAAAAAATCTCTCCCACCTGTTTTTTGTGTGGGGCTCCGTTTTCATGTAAAACAAATGAAACATCTTAACGTAGCGTCCTCTACTACATTTATGGGTTAAAGTAACGACAAACACGCGTTATTATTTTTTTTACATAAAAACGGCACCCCATACGAAAAAGTTTAAGGGATTTTTTGTCACAAATTGAACGGAGAATTTAAAAATAATTTTTTGTTTAAAATATCTCAGTGGCGTACCACTTTATTCATTCAGATTTTAAGTAAAACTTCAACACAATGCATTTCCGGATATGGGAACTTTTTTTCCCAAAATTATCTGAGGAATGACCCCCATGAGTATTTCGCATTAATTCAGAAATACCCAATATATTTTCCTCGCCTTTATATAGAATATGTCATGATGACATGTTGTTTTGGAAAATTATTGATAATTGTAATCCATCTGATATAAGAAGGGCTCTATTCTGGGTTACATTTTTTGTATCGCTGAATGTAAGTTTTTTCTCAATTGGAGTTTTCAGCTCATGCCCATATTTGCTTATTGATAAGTTCTTGTTTTAGTTTAATTAAGTATGTAAATGAATTTAAGTTATCGTTAAGTTTTTTCCATTGCAAATTTTCCCCTTCTTTAATTGGCTTAGGATGTAGAATGGTGTAGTCCTTAAATGAATAAATAAGAAACATTTATTGAAATCTGCCTAAGCTTTTGAGTAAAAGTTGATTTATCGCATAAAAAACGGGAAGTGACTTTCGGTGTTTTTTGAAAAGTTGACCACTCTTACTACCTCTACTCTTCTATTTCAGCTAATGGACAGCAATCATGACAGCTATTTGGATTTTCGTGAACTGGTGGCCGCTATTGGTTTGACAACAACTGCTGATGCCTCACAGAGGTTAAAACTTCTTTACGCCATCCATTTGCCACCGCTGCTCAGCATGGCTGACATACAATCGCCTGTGACCAACGAATTTGGTGATGAGATTGCCCCAGAAGCCACAGAATTTTTTCAGAGCATCGAAGACAGTGTTGCTTTAGATTCCCTCAGCCTGAACTCGGATGAAGATCAAACAAGGACTTATAATTGGCAGTAAGTATTGTGCCGTTTGTGCTCGTCTATTCATAATTTATTTTCGTTTTATTTTGGCGTTTTTAAAGAGACTATTGTTGTTCTTGCATTTATTGATTATTGGGTCTTAATTTATCATTTTTTTATTAAATTATCTCTCTAAAATCACTATATTTTCTAAATGAAAGTATGATTTTTATTGTCATTATTTCGTGTTTGTTATATTAGGTTTCACAGAATACTGTTCTGGAGCAAACAAAAGTTGTTTCGGGTTTGAACATTTAATTTATAAAGATCACTACATAGTATAAAACAAAGTCGCTTTCTCTGTCCCTTTGTATGCTTAAATCTTTGAAACTACGCAACGGATTTTGATGCGTTTTTTTTAAATAGATAGAGTGATTCAAGAGGAAGGTTCATATGTACAATAATATCCATTAAATAGTGGAGAAGTATGTACTGTTATTTTTGAGGTTTCTAATGTGATGTCGTACCGTGCGAAGCCGGGGCGGGTCGCTAGTGTTCAATATTTTTGCTCAAGTTTTCAGAAAAAGCACTCTAGTTTCATTGTCCTTTGGGTGGTTTCCATAGAGATAGGATAGTATAGAATTGCCATCATTGAAATAAACGTGGTATAGGATGCGCCATATTACTACCACCTAACGTCAAATTTGACAATCGTTGAATTTTCTGGAGGAATTGTTATTCTTGCGCCCGTTTCTAGTTGAATTGTGATTTTTTCTGCTTAATAACATACAATAAAATGGTATTGTGCACTGTAAGGCTTTCTTCAAGCCGATAACAGACAGATAAGAAGAAAATTAGACGAAAAACATATCACAGGTAGGGATGAGTACTGAACAGATCCGCATTCGAAATTTTTGCTAGTCTGTCTTGTTATTCTGATATCTTTTTATATACAGGGTGTTTCATCATAAACTGGACAAACATATATTTTCGTGTAGAGAACATCGGAGAATCATTTTTGCCTTATACAATATATCCCGTTTTCGAAGCATAAGCGAGATACAGGGTGTCAAACGTCATTTTTGAGCATGATTCTTATGTGTGGTGGTCAGTTATGTCTACCACTTGGTGTAACGGTTTTTGGTCAATCTCAGTTTTTGGGTCCTCTATCCAGAAAATTGACGAACTCCGAAAAAAAATTTACAAAATGGCGGAAAACCTGCAATGTTCCAATTTTTTTTTGCGGTTGTCAAATTGACTTTTGTTTTCTGAATGAACACAATTTCTAAGACTTTCTGTGAAAAAATTTTTTCAAAAATCGAACACAAATTTTTTTTTACATGTCTACAGCGATGAAAAAATTTCACTCGAAATGGATGAAAATTGTGTACAATTGTACTTCTTGAATTATCAATCACGAATATGAAAACAGAATCGTAAAATATCGAACGGTTTCGTTACTACAGTCATTCAAATGTTTCGTTCGGACCTCTGAAATATTGAAAATAAAGTTTTGGGTTCTAGAGTCAAAATGATTAAATTATTGGAATGTCTAAACATTTTAGATGAATTTAAACGAAAAAAATCAGTGAAACTTAGTTGGGACTCGAAACGACGTAGGTATTAAATAGGGAAATGGCACTGTTAAGGAAATAATAATTCGTTGCCAGGCAACAGTAGTTCGTAGATCATAGAGTTGGACTGGTATTTTAATTTCAGTGAATATAATTTAGCCAGTAGTCAAACTCTATGAACTACAGGCTACTGTTGCCTGGCAACGAATATTAATATCCTTAGAACAGTGCATTTCCCTATTTAATACCTACGTCGTTTCGAGTCCCAACTAAGTTTCACTGATTTTTTTCGTTTAAATTCATCTAAAATGTTTAGACATGCCAATAATTAATCATTTTGATTCTAGAACCCAAAACAATTTTATTTTCAATATTTCAGAGGTCCGAACGAAACATTTGAATGACTGTAGTAACGAAACCGTTCGATATTTACGATTCTGTTTCATATTCGTGATTGATAATCAAGAAGTACAATTGTACACAATTTCATCCATTTCGCTTATGCTTCGAAAACGGGATATATTGTATAAGGCAAAAATGATTTCCCGATGTCCTCTACACGAAAATATATGTTTGTCCAGTTTATGATGAAACAACCTGTAGTATATTATCGCCTGAAGAAAAATTGTTTATTTGTTATTCAATTGACCTTATTTGAATAGGATTCCTCAAGACCTAAACGTCGTATTTTTTTGGTGAAATCTGTTAACAGAAAAAACTGGCAACTTAATTCAACCCTGAACTTTCCGCCATATTGGTCTCCGACTTAGCCCCGCCCAGTGGTACTATTTTTCCTTACTCAATTGTATGTCATAGCGTCTCTTCTCTATTATATCTCGATGGTGGTTTCCAACGAAACTTTATTAATGTGATTTGGTCTTTGTTAACAATTCAAGAATAATTATTCTTCATCCAAAGTTATTGCAGGACTATAAACCATTTTCAGATGTTCTTGAGCACTTGTTGTTAAATGCTTGTGATGCCTTATCTATGTTGACGATTTATGTTTGATACAAAATTTGAATCCTTCACGATCCCTCAGGTTTTTTATTGAAATCCCAATCTGGCAATGGAATTTTCTCATCTTCAAATTTGAATGGATTCTCCTGAAATCGATATTAGGCTTTTCTTATTGACAAAATTATAATTAGTTCTCCTCGCAAAATTATTGATTATTCAGTATTTGAACATTTTCAAATTTATTCCAACTGTTAAAGGGAAACTTTTGAACTTGACATCTTATAAATTGACTTCTTGTAAAAAGATATTACTTAACTTATAATTTATTAATGAGTCGAGGAGTTTATACAAGGAAGGCAGAAGTAGATACTTTTGAAAAGAAATTCCTATTTCTGCACCAGATATAGGACAATTCATGTTGGTGTCTGAAAGACAATTTGCATATAAAAAAAACCCATGCCAAAATCCGCTAAATTGATATCTTCAATTGTTGAATAAAAACATCCAATAACTGCTTTTTTTTGTGTTGAAAATACTTCATTTTTCTGGAAATATTTTTCAAATATATGTTTCTGTACACTCCGGAGATACTTGATTGAAAAAATAGTAGTATTACGATATTTGGAAGTCCAAACATAATGTATTCACGAAAATAGCATTCTCAAGGATCTAAAGATAATGAAATTAACCTGAAAAATTATCATTATACAATGTTGTCGAATGA
The DNA here is from genome assembly GCA_013421045.1 of Propylea japonica. NCBI lineage: Eukaryota > Metazoa > Arthropoda > Insecta > Coleoptera > Coccinellidae > Propylea > Propylea japonica. The sequence goes on along the minus strand of CM024245.1, from coordinate 31,908,774 downwards.
TCTTATAAAGGTGAAAGGAGTAAACTGTTTTACCTCACAGTCTTTTGACTTGGTGCTCTTAAATGTTTCAGGACAATGACCTATTTCTGATTCTGTTCTGTTCATATAACGACATAATGCAGCATTTTCTTTTTCTTCCTTAACATTTCGCCATTTTGGATCCTTCATGGTAGGACTGCATTCTCTGGGTTCTTTTCGTAGTTCGGTCTGGGTTTTCGGTGCTATAAATTTGGGTCTTGGCTTGTATTCCCAACAATCAAATATGCATTTTTCGCATACCACTTCTCTAACTAATTCTGGTCGTTTTTGGCATTTCGGTTGATGAATGATACAATTGCAATCGTCAGTGTCGCACCTTTGTGAATAGTGAACTCCATAATTGGTGCTACTGCATAGATATTTGTGAAGAATAGAGCAATTTTTGAGATGATGTCTTGCCCTCAACATTATATTTACAGAGAATTTTGGATTTGATGAAATATTTTTAGGAAGTTTATTTAGTTTGACGCTTCCTGTCAGATGGGATCTGAAGTCTGAAAACACTGGCATTTCAAATTTCAATAAACAAATCCAAAAACAAGCCAGTACCTCGTTTAATTGTTACTCTCCCATCAGTTATTTTAGTCAGTGACTTACAAGTTCATAACAGTGTAAGACATATGATAAGCTGTATATTACCATTTTATTGTATGAAAATATAACAGGATTCTGTTAGAAAAATTAAGGTTCTTTTACAATTAAACGTTGTAGATTAATTGAAAGATTACACACGAAAATATTATTTTATTCCAAGAGTCAATAATAGGCTTTTTCAGATACTTACTCGGGTTAACTCGATCCCTAACCTTCGCGTTCGTTTACCTAAATCGAACATCTAAGCAGTGTTCGGAAAGTACGGTGCTATTTACTCGATCACTGACTCAGGTTGATCTATGTATGGTAACCCTACACGAGAGCAGGTTCGTAGAGCCACCGCATGCGCACTGCAGTTCAATTTGTATTTGAAAAAGGCGGGAATAAATATTCTACTTTTTTTTTAGTAATTTCATATATTCTATTCCTAAAAATTATGGAAAGAGAAGAGAATTTGGCTACATGAGCCGAGAAAACAATGTGGAACAACTTCTTCATAACTTTGTATGCAGATCTTTCTGCATTAAAGTTAAAGCCATCTTTACTTCTTTAATATAAGTACTCAAATATAACATTGAACATGCGAGGACACACCAGAAATTGTAAGAAAGATTTTACACAAGCCATAAATGCAAGCAAAGCTAGAGACAATCCGGAAATAAACTAGGACTGAAAAAAATCCATAAAATATTTGGTTATGATATTGATACGACTGTCACTTCAAATCCTAAACCAAAGATTATTATAGTATAAAGATCGGAAACGACACGACTACATTGTATGAGCGCCATCTCTGGGTCAAATGTGAACTAATGTCACTATAGAATGGTTAAAATTCTGGTTCTATGATTATAAGTTTCGAAATCAATATACATGGGAAATGTCATTGATATAAAAAAAGTGCCAATCAATTCTTTTGCACAAATATTATTTCACTTCGAACGGCTTTTGCCGTTAGTGTCGTCTCGAAAAAAGTGGAAAAAAGATGAGTTTGTACCCTTCAGTAATGCAGATTACGAACGAGATAGTGAAACTGGATGATCAACTGGTGTTTTATGGATGTATGCAGGTAAAGCTATATCTTGGCTTGATCAACGTCAAACATCTGTTGCTATTTCCACGATAGAGGCAGAAATAGTGGCTGATAGTGAAGCTGCACGGAAAATGAAATGGTTAAAGTGACTATTCAGGAAAAGTTTTCCGTCAATTCAAACAGTGATGGTGGACAACGAAGCTGCAGTTGAACTGAGCCAGAAACTGGAATTCCACAGACGAACTAAGTATATTCATATTCATTCCTTGTATAAATCTTACAATAATACCCTAATATTTCTGTAATATCTTCTATAAATGCATAATAAAAATATTACATATGAAATACTGAATTTTATTGAAAATTATGGATTTAAAATATAAAAATGAAACATCCTGAAGGGAATAAGAATTTCGCATCAATTCTTATTACAGTTTTCTTTATATAATTTCTAATCAAAATTACAGATTTGATATAAAAATTGATCTTCAGTGCCATCTCTGGGTCAAATGTGAACTAAAAAATGTAGTCGTTTTTTAGTACTACGAATGCAGGGCCGTTTCCTATCTTTCTATACTCTATAATCTATGTCCTAAACCTTATGTGTTCGTAAACTTAAAACCCGGGTCCGTGATCCGAGTAGATCCGTCACGTGACCTAATGGATTTTGAAGCAAAACAAACTAGAAACTAAACTTTCAAGAGTCATTCTTATTAGGAGAAGTTAATACATTTTCACGAAATTTCGGTATGTCAGCATTTGATACCCCAAGATTGACTTTTCCAACTTTCCCCAATTATTGGTCTACCGTCAATTTCAGGTTTCAACCCAGCATCTCTCATCGGATAGGTCTAGAATGAAAAACATATAGTATAGTGTATTAAGTAACGAGCGTATAACGATAGCTATTATAACATTTGGCGTCCGTGTCAATACCATAGACAAACTAAAAATTAGATGAGCCACTCGTATATTCCGCGCCATCTGCCGGAGGAGGAGACTAATACACGAAAAAATTATTTTCAATTTGATAGTTAGATGTCGTTGCATTCATGGAAATCCTATCGAGAAAATAGTAAGTATGTAAAATCATTATTATCAAAAAACCTTTGAATTGTCACTGACACAAGGAGTGGTTTGACACGTTTTTTTGAAATATAATAAATTTCGATATGCCTGCAAGAGTGAAGAGTGCTGCTGTGTTATTGGATGTGAAAATCGAGATGCAAGAAGGTAATTATAAAATATATATGTATATTCTGTTACCTATAAGAATTAAGATACTCGTAGTTTTCAAAAAAGTTTTTCATGTATGAATAAGTTTAGTAGGTAAATACTCATATTTTGTATTATTGAATTCATTATTGTTAGTTTTTGAAAATGTTTTCAATGCAATTATTAGTTTATTGATTAGATATTTATGAAATAAATCTGTATTTTCAATTGGTGATACCTATTTCAGTTAATAAATTTATATTCTATCCAGAATTTGATTATTGATCCTCATTTCTCGATTCCAAAAGATAAACAGATGAAAGTTCGTTGCAGGTATTATTTTCATGAGAATAAATTTCCTCACTCATCGATAACTTGCACGAATCCATTTCTGATATCCTTTTGGAAATTGAATTTCAAAAAACTTTTTGCCTATATGGGAGTACCTACCTATTCAAAATGTGCACTACAGAATTCTTTTTGCGGCAGCTTTACGATACAGATTCCTTTCTCAATTGAGGTTATTTCACGAATTAGTATAGTTCTACAAAAAAACAGATGGCGTTGAAGCTTGTTCTACTAGTGTCTCATCTATTCTCCGTTTAGTTAGTCTATGGTCAATACCCTTCTATTACAAGTGTGGAAAAAGTCAAGTTGACACATGAGACATTTTTGGAGAACTTGTCATTGTATATTTTGTTATAAAAATTGCTTTAATTGATGTAATAAAAGTAGATTTGGCCCTCGATTGACAAGATATACCCATATTTGTTAGTTGGAGTACTGAAGAAATATCAATTTAAAGAATATTATATCAAAGCTAAATCTATGAAGCATCTGACAGCAGTGAATAATAACTCATTATTCACTTGTGGTTAATGGGTATTATTATGGTCGAGCAAATAGACCTATAATGGGTGGATTACACAATAGTCACGGATATAATAATTTACAAATCCGGAAAATAGGGTTCCTCACCTTATCATGACTGAAACATATTGGTTTATCACTAGTGCACGCCTTTTTTGGATTTTCAGAATGGCATTTTTTGAGTTGTGCTATTTCACATTTACTTCTAAAATCGTGTCTTTCAAATGGTATACAAGGAGGGTCCTCTTGTTGAAATAACTAAAAGGAAAGGAAATGTTATATTATTTTTTCAAGTTAACATACAAGATTTTTCCTGATATGTGCGCTCCGTTTTCTTAACAGTTTCCCAGGTCTACACTATCCTTTAAAGGATCAGAATGATATTGTCCAAAGAATGCTTTTACAGTATGAATGGGTATAACTCTAACAACTTATTAATTCAGTTGAAGAGTTATGTTAAGTAATTGAGATTCTGACTTGCCCAATACACTATAGTGTCTCAATGGATTACATAAATTGTTATTATTGCGATTTCGCATGGAATACTTCTTTTATATAATAATTATCATTTACCTCTTTTGGGATAGGTGAGTTGTCCTCAATTCTTTTGTATTCACAATCTGTTAATCACAGTCTTTCTGAGGGTTATGGCATTTCGTATCGTAGCGTTGACAACTACTTTCGATTGTTTTTGCTTCCATAAATTTTTTGTAATTTTTGCACTCTTCATCTGTATCTCTAATATCTTTTTTGGAACTCTTACCATGTTCTCCATCGCAATTGTATATCTTATTACAACAGTAGTTTCTTGAACTAACGAATATTGTTCCTTCAAAATATTTCATTAATTCAATAATCAAAATATGAGAGAAATATCTTACTCATGTCCGAAGTATAAATTGAATAGAGTCTATGTGTTATGCTCTGACATCTTGAAGCGAAATTGGCCATTTGCTCAACTAAGAAGGATATGTTTCAAATTTTTTCTGTTACTAAAATTTATTAGGTTTCGACCTTTGCTGAAATATTTGATGTATTGTCATAATTGGCAATTCAGAACGCCATTTTTTTCAAGTTGGCAACCCATCATAAAGTGAATTTCTTCAATTTTTCTTCGTAGCTGAATATCAATAAACTATTAAAAATATTATGATTTTCTTATCTAGCAACAGAAAAATAGATTAGAGGGGCTTAATCTGAGCCTATATATTATTTTTTAAAACATTTCATAAAAAGATTATCTCTATTGCAGGCGTTCATGTGATTCCCAACTATCGACTGATTCCAATAACCAAAAAACTGAAGACTTGAACTGGGAAACCAAAAGCCTTTTGAATTTGAGAACCATGGTTCAGTCTAAAGAAAGTAAATTGAATCTGAAATCAGTTCCAAAAATGGGACAAAACCACTTCATCGCACTGTGGAAAAATGTTTTCGAAATAAGTCAGTCTGACCCAAATCATGAGGTGAGTATAGTTTTGCTTACCTATGTTTTATACTAAAGTTTTATGCCCCTTGAGATATACATTTAGTGATTGCAGCTTACAGTAACAATTGTTGCAAAATTTACAAAGTTCGAAATTTTATTAATGTTGTGGCTTTTCAAACTTGGCTTATTTTATTTCTTTATTATTGAAATATTTTACAAAGCAAACAAATGGCCTAAACATAGTTTCATACATAAATGAAAATAGTTGAAAACAATTGAAAAACCATTCATTTTGAATAATTCAAACCACTACCTTATACGTTTTTTTCTATAGAAAATGACTCAAGCTGTTGGTGATGTTGGAATTATGCTTTTTAAGTTGGGGGATGTAGGACGAAAGTTTTTCGTTTCTCGAGATGATTCAGATGATAGTCTATTAGCAGCAGCTTCTACACATAGTTCCTCGGGATTCGAGGATCTGGTAAGTTTGTAAAAATCTCATCAATTATTTTCTTGGGAAGTGACTGCAATGTGCAACCACAATCAATTTATATTTAATAGCTTAAGGCTCAATAAGCATCTCCTGGAAATATTAGATGTTACGTCATGTTAACTAGGTTCTAACCTTAATTTCTTTGTTTGACAACATTGGTAAAAAAATAAGAATTAAAAATTCATTGAAATCTTCACAGGCCTTTGTGACATCTAATATATTTAGTATATGGTTATTGCGTTTTAAGCCTTTGAATAAAAGTTCATTTACTGCATAAAAAAGAGAAGTTATTTTCGGTGTTGCCACTCTTATGGAACTTCTCTAAGCCCGTTCGGCATTGACCTCCGCGAGCAGGCGGATTTTTTAGTCCCGTGACCACAGATCGTACAGATTCATCTGTAATATCTGGGAATAAACGAACGGTACAGAGCATCTGCCACAAAACATACTGCTTTGTTCTACTTTTATAGATTATGAGATTTCAAAGATCACTATTTTGGGAAATATGCTCATCTTTTAACGATACTTTCACCCTTTTCGTAGCTCTTCCGTAAAATCTCAATTAAATAATTAGGTGCAAAGGCACTGAATGCAAAGGAAACGAGCAATGCAATATCCCCTTCTGGTCGTTCAATACGGCGATAGTTGTACCGAAAGATCCTAATTAATTAATTACACAAAAAAGAAACGAGAAAGCAATATCTCCTCCTGCCCATTCATAACTACAATAGCTATATCTGAAAATTTTAATGAATTAATTAAGTTTTTAATGAATAAATGAAAACAGAAGAATAAAAGTATTAGAATTTTTCAATCTATCGTTTGTCGGATCAGGAAACTCAACATTGAACAAAAAAATCTATAAAAAACATAAAACTCTATGGATAAAATCGCTTTGCTCCGTCGAAATAGACCGAGCGAAAAGATCGACGTCCGATTGCTCAGATTTTTATGACGAACGCTCCAGATGTGTACGCCCCTCAATCCGGATGTAATAAAACGGTTCAGTTCAGAATTCAGATCGAACCGACACGTCCGATGTCGATGCCGAACGCCCCTTCTATTAGGGGCGTTCGGCATTGACCTCCGCGAGCGGACGGATTTTTTTGTCACGTGACACAGATCGTACAGATAAATCTGAAATATCTGGGAATAAACGAACGGTACAGAGCATCTGCCAGAGAACATACTGCTCTGTTCTACTTTTATAGATTATGAGATTTCAAAGATCACTATTTTGGGAAATATGCTCATCTTTTAACGATACTTTCACCCTTTTAGTAGCTCTTCCATAAAATCTCAATTAAATAATTAAGTGCAAAGGCACTGAATGCAAAAGAAACGAGTAATGCGATATCCTCTTCTGGTCGTTCAATACGGCGATAGTTGTACCGAAAGATCCTGATCAATTAATTGATTAATTACACGAAAAAGAAACGGGAAAGCAATATCTCCTCCTGCCCACTTATAACTTTGATAGCTATATTGAAAAATTTTAATGAATTAATTGAGTTTTTAATGAATAAATGAAAACAGAAGAATAAAACTGTTAGAACTTTTCAATCTATCGGTAGTCGGATCAGGAAACTCAACATAAAACAAAAAAAAATATAAAAAACATAAAACTCTATGGATAAAATCGCTTTGCTCCGTCGAAATAGACCGAGCGAAAAGATCGACGTCCGATTGCTCAGATTTTTATGACGAACGGTACAGATTTGTATTCCCCTCAATCCGGATGTAATAAACGAACGGTTTAGATCGATCCGACACGTCCGATGTCGATGCCGAACGCCCCTATTGTCATTTTCGGAAGTGCTTCATTTTTCGTAATACTTAAACAATTTAGAATCAGGATGATTGCGGTCAATAGTGTTTTTCTCTTGGTTTTATTTGAAATTATGCCGGCATTTTATTAATTTCCAAATAATTGAATTTGAGGTTAGACGCACTTAAGTATGAGCGAGTCGGAAACTGAGTTAAGAAATTTGCAAAGTGCATCTAATGGGTATTTTCTTCACTGGGATATAATGTGGTTATATGCGGTTAACGTTGAGAATCTTTTACGAAAAAGTTTCCTTAGAATATAGTAGTTTGATTAATTCGGGAGAAATTAAGTTCCTTGTAATATGTGTCTGAAACTCACGATTTTTGAGAAAAAATTTATCAACATATAGTAAGCCTGATTTATAAAGGCTGGAAGATATGCAAAAATTATTTATTTATTTTGAGAAACAATATCAATCTTCATTTTTGCATCTCCTTTTTTCAGAGTCCAGACAAAAATGGGAATCCTACAACACCACAAGGCGAAATTCAATGGTATATTACTATTGAACACTTTTTGGCTTCAGTATTGCATTCCAAACCACTTTCTGAATTTTTTTCACAGAGGCATTCTATATCTGAACATGTCCAAAAACTAAAAAGAAAAAGATTTGAATGAGCGCCTTGATATTCACGATTGTTATATTATACATACAAGTATTCAAAAATATTACACCATATTTTAATTTTTACGTACTTTTACCAAATATCTCAGACGAAACATATTATATGTGGGTTTATCTTATTTTATTTTTATATTTTAATATATACTTGTTACACTGGAAAGATGCATTTGTACTTTCTTATAAAAAATTTATTATGTAAATATCTGAGAAATTATGTACATTTTGAATTTAAATAATTATTATAATCTATTATATTTTAGATATTACATATTTTAATTTTATGAGATTCATTAAACATTTCAAGTGCAATACTTTTATTATTGTTATTTTTGTGTAAAATGTTATCAATACATTTAGGAATCTGTTATGAACCATTAATTTTCTCTTGATAAACTTTTCTGTTAATATACTGCTTGATAGATGTTGGCATGTATTATCAGATGGGATGATTGAAAACATTTTAGTCAATATTGCCTACTGTTTAGTAATACAATATGTTTTAATGGATACCATTGATGCCAAATGTGCCATTGAAATGCAAAATAAGCGATGTTATGATATGTATTAATAAAGTTATTTTGAAATAAATCTCTATAGTTAATAATAACTTATTACCCTTTGTTTGAAATTGATTAGAATATATTATTCTTTAATTCTTAAAATAAGGATGATTGTATAATGTTATAAATGCCCTAAATTTTGCCCACGATAAAATTTCTACAGAAGAATCTTGAAGATTGCTTATGAGCCGCCACTGCCTCTGTAGTTTACTGGGTGAAAATATTTAAGGGGTCCAAGACGTGCGAAGAATAAGACATGAAGCATAGAAATGAAAACACATTTTCAAATTCTAACCTCTATTTTAACCTCACTTATTTCTGTCATTTTTGTGAAGCTGTTGTGGACGAAAGGAACGTGTTGTTAATGGAAATCAAAAATACTGAAATATTGAATGATTCCAAAAGCAAATAATTATGGAGAATGAAATTTCGAAAGCTGACCCAAAGAAATCTCACAGGGATAGAAGAGCAGGTAAAGTTTAATGTTTATGGACATTTAAATAAACGTAGCAATACTTTCAAATACACCATTCAATTATTTATTATTTTCAGGAAGAAAAGCTGATAAAAAGAAAGCTAAGGATAAAAATGTCGTAGTCCAAACTCTAACAGACAAACAGCGAAATCCTAAGGCTTTCGGCTTCAATTCAGCTGTTAAAGCAGAAAGACAATTCAGAAGAAAACAAGATGTAGATACGAAGAAACAACATATACCCCTTGTGGACAGAACTCCTGTTGAACCTCCTCCAATTTTAATTGCTGTTGTTGGACCTCCTAAAGTTGGAAAAACAACTTTGATAAAAAACCTTATCAAATTATTCACTAAAGCACCAATGACAAATATTCAAGGTCCTGTATCTATTGTGATCGGTAAAAAAAGGCGAATAACCCTCATGGAATGTAACAATGATGTGAATTGCATGATAGACCTGGCTAAAGTAGCTGACTTAGTTTTGCTCTTATGTGATGCTAATTTTGGATTTGAGATGGAAATCTTTGAATTTTTGAATATCTGTCAGGTTCATGGAATGCCTAGAATTATGGGTGTTTTAAACCATTTAGATATGATTAAAAACACAAAGAAGTTGAAAACGACCAAAAAAACAATAAAGCACAGATTTTGGACAGAAGTGTATCCTGGAGCTAAGCTTTTTTATTTGTCAGGAATAATTCGAGAAGATTATCTGAAAAACGAAATAAAAAATCTGGGTCGTTTTATATCTGTCATGAAATTCAGACCCTTGACGTGGAGGAGTACGCATAGTTACTTATTGGTAGATAGGATGGAAGATTTAACAAATCAAGAACTCATAAGGAATAACCCTAAGTGTGATAGAAATGTTTCTCTCTATGGATATATTCGTGGGGTACCCTTAAAAAAAGGGTCATCAGTTCATATAGCTGGTACGTATTTTTTGAATAAAATTGAAAAATATATCATGATTTCCATAGTTTACGTTCATTATTCATTCCAGGTGTTGGTGATATGAAAATACACGATTTATCTTTCCTGCCTGACCCATGTCCACTTCCGGAAGAACTCAAGAAAAGAGCACTGATCGATAAGGAAAAAATGGTATATGCCCCATTTTCTGGTGTTGGAGGCATTGTTTATGACAAGGATGCAGTTTATGTGGAGCTTGGAGGTTCACATAGTCACAAAAATAGAAACAATGATGATGAGGTTGATAACATTGTGGCCAATCTTATAGATGCTAGAGAAACATTGGACACTAAGATGAAACATTCAGAGATGCAAATTTTCACAGGAAGCAAAAAAATAACTGCTAAAGAAATGGAGGAAGAGAGTGATGAAGAAGATGAAAGTGAAATTGAAGATCAACCTAAGGAAATAAAACAGAAAAATGAAACAAGTAGTTTATCCAACGAAATTGAAGAAGGTAGTGATTCTGAGGAAGACAGTGAAATTGAAGAAGATTGTGATTCTGAGGAAGACAATGAAAATGATGCCCAGCATCAGAAAACAGAACAGCAAGATGAAAGTAGTAGTTCAGAAGAACACGAGGTACAAAATGGCAATAAATTAGAAATTGTTGAGCAATCAAAGCAAAAAAGAGTTTTTGATGAAGAAGACGAATTGAGAGAAGAACTGAATAGGCTGAAACAAAGTTCATATAAAGAAGAAAAAATTTTCAATTCAGGTAGAATACGGAGAAAAGTGATTTTTGATGATATGAATGGATCATTTGCTGATAATGATGATAATGATTCTTCAGATGAAAATAGTGACACAGAGAATGAAATTAGAGAAAAATTGGATAGAAAAAAGGAACAATCCAGCTCGAAGGATAATATTCATGAAAAAATAAAGAATGTGCTTAAAAATCTTGAAGAGAAGAAAAAAACAGATGAATTTTCTGATGATGAAATGTCTGAAGATGAACGCATAGAAGATCAAAATGAATTTGAAGATAATTCGGATGAATCTGATGACCATAGTGGAAACGAGTCAAACATAGAATCTTCAGACGAAGATGATGCTTCAGGAGTGAAATGGAAAGAAAACCTGGCCAAAAAAGCTGAGGAGGCATTTTTAGAGAGGCAAAGCACCACAAAGAATTGGATGAAACTAGTGTATGGTAAGTAGGTCACTATTTCTAAAGTTTCATATACCAAACTCTTTAGGCGTTTTTGGAAACTTACTCAGGGCTATTAACTCAATCCATTTGGTCATGTGACAGATCTACTCGGATCACGTACCCGGGTTCTGAGTATACGAACACATCAAGTTTGGGATTTGAAGTGTTAGACGTATCAATAACATAACCAAATATTTTATGAATTCATTTTTTCAGTCTATTCAGTCTATTTTCGGATTGTACCTAGCTTTTCTTGCATGTATTGGTTTTTGTGAAATCTTTCTCATAATTTCTGGTGTGCCCTTCCATGTTCAATGTTATTTTTGAGTACCTATGTTAAAGAAGTGAAGAATTTGTTTTTTCAGTCCCAGTTTATTTTCGGATTGTTTCTAGCTTTGCTTGCATTTATTGGCTTTTGTTTATAATAATGTTTTTTTTGTGAAATCTTTCTTATAATTTCTGGTGTCCCCTCCCATGTTTAATGTTATCTTTGAGTAACTATGTTAAAGAAGTAAAGAAAGTTATGAAGAAGTTGTTTCACATTATTTTCTTGGCTTATGGAACCACACATTTTACATTGAGCCAAATTCTCTTCTTTTTCGATAATTTTTAGGAATAGAATAATATGAAAATACTAAGGAAATGGTAGAAGACTAATTCCCACCTCTTTCAAATACAAAATCAAACTGCAGTGCGCATGCGGTGACTGTATAACCCTGCTCTCGAGTAGGGTTACGATAAATCAACCTGGGTCAGTGATCGAGTTAATAGCACCGTACTTTCCAAACACGGGTTAGATGTTCAGGTTAGGTAAACGAACGCGAAGGTTAGGGATAGAGTTAACCCGAGTAAGTATCCGAAAACGCCTTTTAACCAATTATTGAATGAAATTTTCTCAGTTTTGAATATAGTCCGTTCACGAATGGTTGAGGGGTCGGTTGGCCATGGAAATTTGGCATATTCCACTGTGTATATTAAAATTTTAGGTCATGTTGTTTATTTACTTGTCAGATTGATACAATCTGTCAATAATGCATAGAATTCTCTGATAACTCGCAAGTTCGTCGGACGAAGCCGAAAACATTCGACAACGTTGACTTATTTTTACATTATGACAGCAAATACTGCCAACTTCAGATAAATAAACAAACGCTTACTATGCGCTCAATCTTTAGTGAACGAAGTATAGTTGTTATGTCCCTTCTGAGGAATATTTATGCATCTTCAGTTCTTGAATGTTTTATAATTTTGCCCAACTGTTTAATTCATTTTGAGTTGAGGAGTTTTGAATGAAGTATTGATTGAAATTAAATTAAGTATCAATATTACTTTCTAGGAGTGTTCGATGTGAAAGCTGACAAACAACTTCAACAGGATATCGCAGAATCAAAGGAAAATGTTGACGATTTGGACAACCTTCTCAAAGCTGTGTCTAAAAATCAGCAGAAAGTTATAATGGACAAAGAATCATTGAATGCAACTGAATCATCTTTGGTAGAACCCTGGAATTCAAACACAACAGAATGGACCAGCGAAGAAAATAAAATGCCGATTAAAAATTGCTTCGTCACAGGAGAATGGAAGGAAAGCGAAGATGCCAATGAATTGTTAAAATTAGATGATGCCGAAGATTTGAGTGACATCGAATCTGAAATCTATGGAGATTTTGAAGATTTAGAAACTGGGGAAAAGCACACTTCCCAGCCTACAGGTGAAAAGAACACTTCGCAATCCAAAGGTGAAAAACGTAAAAGGGAGGAAACAGAGAATGACGATGAATATAGGTTGAAATTAGCTGAAAAAAAGAAAAAACTGAAGGAAAGATTTGATGAGGAATATGATACTGGCGAAAAGAGTAATTATTATGATGAACTCAAACTGACCGCCGAGAAACAGGCACAATTAAACAAAACCTGTTTTGAAAATTTGCCAGACGAAATAAGGACACAGATTGAGGGCTACCGGCCAGGAATGTATGTAAGAATGGAATTTCAAAACATCGCTTCAGAGTTTGTCACGAATTTTGATCCAACTTACCCCATAGTTATTGGTTCTCTCAATGTTGGTGAAGAAAAAATTGGTTACGTGAATGTAAAAATTAAAAAGCACAGGTGGTACAGCAAAATTTTAAAAACTGCTGATCCGTTAATAATTTCGCTTGGGTGGAGAAGATTTCAAACTATTCCTTTGTTCTCTAAGATGGAAGATGATTTGAAATATCGTTATCTTAAGTATACTCCTGAGCATTTAAGTTGTAATGCTCATTTCTGGGGACCAATGACTCCTCAAAAAACTGGATTTTTGGCATTACAAAGCGTTGAGTCAAACCCTGAGGTATGTTCAAATTCTTTTATATTCAACTCTGTAAAAATTTTGTGAAAATAAACATGTATTTATTTTTATCATTTTCAGATTGAAACAGAAAAAAAAATTGTTACAAGTTTGTCTATTATTTTATGTCCAAAAGCCATTTTTATTCCTGACTGTATATAATCCATGTTTCAGATTTTGAAAAATCAAGGATTCAGAATAGCTGCAACTGGTGCTGTCCAGGAATTGGATAAATCCACACAGATAATGAAAAAACTCAAACTTATAGGTTATCCCTTGAAAATATATAAGAAGACTGCTTTCATAAAAGGTAATTTAATTTTTAAACAAGGTTTTCAATTTTATCTCTGCTTATTATTTTACAGATATGTTCAATAGTTCACTAGAAGTAGCCAAATTCGAAGGTGCTAAAATCAAAACAGTTTCTGGCATCAGAGGGCAAATCAAAAAACCTATCACCAAACCCGAAGGATGTTTCAGAGCAACATTTGAGGATCAAATAAAATTGAGCGGTAGGAATTTTGGATATAACATTTCATCATCAATCTTTTTGAGCGCATGTTCTACTTGAACTAATGCTATGTCGTTTTAGCCAAATGTCTGTAATTTTCGATTTTGAGTCGAAAATGGTCTTTCTTAAATTTTATTTGTTTTTCAATCAATAAATGTATGTAACAGTATTATTTTTGTTTCAGATATTGTGTTTTGTAGAACTTGGTATAAAGTGGATGTTCCACAGTTTTATAATCCAATAACGAATCTTTTACTGCCTATTGAAGGGAAGAATACTTGGAAAGGTGCTCGAACTACTGGTGAAATTAAACGTGAGAAGAATATCAGAGCTGAAGTTGATACTGATCATTTATATGAGGTGAGTTATTAATAAATTCCCATGAACAGATGGTTTTGCTACTAAAGCTTACACATTGCTTTGCAAGTAAAGATATTCAACGATTATGAATTTGGAAATTAAAGCAGTTTTAATAACGAATCAATTTCAAGCAAACTGAAAACTCTTGAATAAAACTGGTTAACTGAAATAATAGGCAACACACTTAAAATCGATCATTATGTGAATACTGATTGTTAAAGTTTAAGGTTAAGTGCAAAACTAATTGGCAATTATTGAAGATATTTGGAAAACAATGCCTTGAGTAGAGAATTGTAATTTTACGAAATAAACTAATTAAATCCAATATTTTTTGAATATATGGACAAAATTATTCTCCACTCAATGTAAAGGGTTTTCCAATAAGAGGTGTTATTTTGATATCCAAAGAAAAATGTCATTTTTCAATATAAATGATTGAATGTTTATTTCATTATAAAGAAGAAGCTATGCCGTTAATAGTGGAAAATAACATCAGGCAAATGACCACCACGCTTACAGGACCATAAGCTTTTAGTGAAATTTTCCATAACCAAATGGCAAAGTGGATGGCCTATGTCCTCGATAGCCTCACGAATTCCATCTTTAAGGTCTTGAATCGACGTTGGGCTATTGGCGTAGACTTTCTCTTTCACGTGGGCCCAAAGAAAGAAGTGGCAAGGTGTTAAATCACAATATCTCGGTGACCAATTGTGATCACCTCTTCGAGAGATAACACGGTCCGCAAAAGATCAATGGTTTCGTTGCTTGTGTGGCACGTAGCGCCGTCTTGTTGAAAGTAAACGTTGTCCAGATCAATACTATCCAATTTCGGTCATAAAAAATCATGGACAAACCTGGGTTTTTTCAACACTTTCGGCTACAGCAGCAATATTCTCGGCAGTTGTCTAGCGACGTGCACGGATTTAATCTCGATTTTTTCCCCCAATTTCTTTATTGCGGTCCTTCAAGGTGCTTCACGACGACCCAATATGTTCGAGATTTACGAACCGTCTCTGCCAAATTTTCACCATTTTTATAGTGAATTTCAATAATTTCAATGCATTCTTGAAGCGTGTATCGTTCAATTTTTATTAATGGCTAAGTTTCTAATTATCAAAAGTGAAAAAATTACAGTGACATCTACCGAAATAGGGGGCTATTCAAAATAACACCCCTTACTGGAAAACCCTTTATGTTACTGAAATATTAGTGAGAGATTCAAGAGGGGAATTTTACATCTCACATTTTATCCTTTTCTCCCTATTCAATGAAATTTTGCTTTTGTTTTACAGCCAATTGTTAGGGAAGAGAAGCCATTTGCACCTCTTGTCATACCTAGGAAACTTCAAGCCGCTCTTCCCTATAGAGACAAACCAAAACATGGAATCAAAATGTCAGAAAAGAAGAAGGGTACATCTAGAGTTGCTGTGGTTTTGGAACCGCAAGAACAGAAGGTAAATCAATTTAATCAGATTTATAATTTTGGGATAATTAATACATTCATTATTTTCTGCTCAGGTTAACAACATGATGAAGATGATAAAAACTATCTATAATCAGAAGCAGGAGAAGATAAAACAAGAAACAAAAGAAAGATTAGAGAAACACAGGCAGTATATCGCAGCTCAAGAACAGGGTAAAGATAAAAATATCAAACGAATCAAGAAGGAGGTGATGAGAAATCGGAGTAAAAAAGCATTAAGCAAGAAAAAATAATTGTTAATTCCTTTTAATTTTGTATATAAAATTAAGAACACAGTAAAAGTGGTCAAACTATAAAGCATTTTATTTATTCTTCAATAACTTGAGTTTGAAGTGATTAAATTTGAGTACATTTGCAAAAAGCACTATACGAAAATATTTAGAATAATATCTTTTCTAATTATTGTATAGATTCCGGACAAAATATTTCGGTTCAAGTTATTAATGAGCAAGATAAGCCCAGTAGTTACAGAGTTATTATCAATTTTAAAACTAAAAACAGTATTCAGGTTTTTTTGAGTGCTGCAAAGCACGGAATGGAAGAGAAAAGTCATGACCACATAGAATTTACTAATAGCGTTTTCTTTTGGGAAAACTGGTGCGCACCAGAATTGCCCCAGTGCGATATGAGTGCAATTGTTTATGAGCATTTCATTGTTCTTTGTATCAATAGAACACAAGAAATTGCACTGGGGCAATTTTGGTGCGCACCAGTTTTCCCAAAAGAAAACGCTATAAGTAACAAAAGTTAAGGGGAAAAGAATTTTTCAGTTGAAAAAAGCAAAAATTATATTTGGGAAAAAGCTCAAAATAATGTGAGGCATAGACAAATATGTTGTGAGCACAAAACATATAATAAATTGTGAGGTCGATAATCAAAGTAGCGACATCTAGTAATGACAGTTCGAACTATATTCGTGATTTTCTGTGTTCCTTGTTTTTGTTTTGACTTCTCACAAAACAAAAATTGATTTGACAACATTTACAACGGCATAAAAATTTAACACCCATTCGGAAATCGAATGAATTCATTGATATGGATCAGTATGAGGTTCTTGGATCATTGGGAGAAGGATCATTTGGAAGAGTATACAAAGCCAAACATTTGACTAATGGGCAGATTGTAGCCCTGAAAGTTATCAGTAAGGTAAGGGATGATTAGTTATTTGAATCAACTATTTAACAGTTTCATATCAATAGCGAGGACGATCTCTCAAAGAAATCAAGGATCTCAGGGGAGAGTTTGAGATACAAAGATATCTACATCATCCAAACATAATTCGAATGCTCGATTCTTTTGAATCCGATAATGAAGTAAGTGGAAGAAGGTTTGATATAAGTAGTAATCTAAGAAATTTATGTATCAATCGAATTCTTGTTCAGTTTCAAGTTTCAATATGAAAACCAATTGGTTAATTTTTAGATAGTTGTGATAACCGAATTTGCTTACAAAGCCTTGAACACTATACTTGGAGAACATGGATATTTAGCAGAAGATCGTGTTCAAAAGATTGTCTGGGATCTTGTTTCTGCTCTGTATTATTTACATTCTCACCGTGTACTACATAGGTAAATGCTAGAATAATTCTTAGAGGGAAATCTGATACGTTATTGAATTGAATGTACTTTTAAGGGATTTGAAGCCTCAAAATATTCTATTGGATACTAAAGAACAGGCCAAACTATGTGATTTTGGGTTTGCAAGAAATATGAGTACTGGCACACATGTTCTTACTTCAATAAAAGGTAATAGAAATGATTTAGTTAACATTTGTTGAAAAGTTCATAGACTCATCAACCATGAATCGATATTAATTTTTGTGTTTTTGTTTTATTATTCAAACTATATGCATACTTTATAGGTACCCCACTGTATATGGCACCTGAATTAATTGATGAATTACCATATGACCACAATGCAGATTTATGGTCACTTGGCTGTATTATTTATGAGTTACTGGTTGGGGCACCACCTTTTTGTACATCATCAATACTTCATCTCATAAGGCTAATTAAACACGAACAGATTCAATGGCCATCATTCTTGAGTAGCATATGTATATCGTTTTTGAAGGTTTGTGAACTTTTTTCAATAATACCAACTATTTTTTTCAATATAAAGTCGGTATTCTACTTCTTGTGAGTAGAGATTTTATGATTTATTAATTTACAAAGGTTGATTTTTAACTAGGCAAAATTTAAGATTGTTTAAATTTGCAATTCGAATGAAATTTCTTTTCAACTTTAGTTTAGTGTCAGATATGAAATGTTCACCATTACATACCCCACAAGAACGGGCGAATGAAGGTATTATAGAAATAGCAAAAAAGTAGTTTGAGGTATTACCATATAAGAAAAGTAGCCACACCTGCACACGGCGTAAGATAGATCTTGATCTTTTTTTTTTGCGAAAATGAAAATAATATGAATGATAAAACATGATATCCTTCAAGAAACAGTAGTGTCCTAGAATAAATGTTCTTTCCAAATATTCTTTGAGGGAATAATTTCCATCTGTGATTATATTTCTTTGTTGTAATACCACAAATTTTCATTCCAAATCGATTTATGTTTTGGATAAACTTTTGGGACTGCTATCCTCTTGTGTTGTTAGTTTTCACTAAATTCAAATTTTTTTATTGAAGGGAAAATTCGGGCATTCTTGAAAAAGAATAGCTAACTCTTTGAGTGTTCACTTCTGAAATATTTTAGGGGCTGTTACAAAAGGATCCGAAAAAAAGGTTTAGTTGGACAGAAATATTAAACCATCCCTGGGTAAAAGGAAACATTCTCATTTTAGAAGATGACGTGACAATGCCTCTTACAAAAACATTGTCTATCAATACTATGACATTGAAGGACTTGCAAAGGAAGGAACGTGTAAAACAAAAAATTGTTGATAAGTAGGTTATTGCAAAATGTTAGTAACGAGCTAAGTTTTCCGAAATTCATAGACATTTATCAAAAGAAATATACAGGTTCGGAAATTTCCATCGAAAACATTCAATGCATTAGAGAGAGAGTTTTGCCGTGCAGTTGGACAGTGGTATACTCGAAAGGTATACGTGCTAAGTTTTGCTTTCCTTTGACGCAATGGATGGTACAATGAACAAATAATATGGTTGTCTCTCAAATCGACTAACACGGACAGTCCGACGCATTGAGTCAATGCGTCAGACTGCGCGTAATACTCGATGCGAGTACTGCAGGTTCCCTACTATACTTCTCAATTAAGCCACTCCCAACGATAAGAGAGAGACCAAACTACATTAATCCAATAGGTCGTTTATTCAGAGAGTTACGAATGAAGTGAACATTTCGAATATATCACTGTTTAACTGCACGCCAAAATTATCTCTCTGATGCATTGAATTTTGTATGTTTCCGATGTGAATTTCCAAACCTGTATGCATATAAGAGTGTTTATGTCTAAAAATCTTTTGGAAATTGTCTATTTTCCTAAATCGGTCATTGTTCATATGATTCAATCATTTTAATAATTATTCAGAAAGTTTCTGGAGTTTTCTTGCCATCTAATTTAGACACCTAGATAACTGGAATGTTTCGAATGAATTCAGTAACCATTCATGTTGTAGAGTACCAGAAGAAAATGAAGTGAAAAAGAATGATAAAAAATCACAAAATGCATCTAAAACAAGTGATAGTGAAAAATTAGATGCAGAAAACAATAACGCAGAAATTAGTGACAAGATGGACCTTCTCTCATTGGATTCAAAAGAAGATGTGAATATTAAGGATAAAGAATCTCAAGAGAAAGTTGACGAAAAATATGATGCAAATATGGAAACTGATATAGAAAGCTCTAAAAGTCATAATCGAAGTAGGTAAAACAGGTTTTTTTCAGTTCAGATTATGCTACACCAGTTTAACTCTTTTTATCTTAAATTTTTACATTAAATCAATTCATTTTTGGTGGACATTTGATAAAAAAATAATTTCACCTATAACTTGGTTCCTAAGGCTATTTCGAAATTTACAGAAAATGTTTGAACAAGGTGTAAAAAGTAGAGTTTACATTCATTTTAGCTTAACTCTTGAGCGAAACCAATCAAAGGGGTTCGGGGGTTATGTCAATAGGTAGCCTAACTCTTTGGAAGCAGTTGTGCGTACAAGAGTCATACAAAAATGGCGATTCTACAACTCTAGCGCTTCGTAGATTATTTGCCCTTATGTATAAATAATACTTCTCTTTTCAGTTAGTCCTTTGAAATTTTCTGAAGAAACGCACCCCATCCAAACTGAAGAGTGGAGTGTGTTTTTAATGAAAGCCACTGCAGAAATAATGGGACAAGAATTGGCATATTTGACTCAACCTCATCTTACATGTATATTAGTGTCCCCATTGAAAAATTCCACAACTAGTCCTGAAATTCTAACTCATATTGCCAAGTTGCTCTCCATTCCGTTCAGTACCAAGGATTTTTCGAAAAAAAACCTGGAAAATATAATGAAGGTATGCATACCTTGAATAATATGAAAGTGTTTCTTCTGAATACAGTTATGTTCGGACCATAGTAGATATTAAGCAATAAAATAGGTCATTTTTGATCAATTTAGTTTGCGTTGAATTGAGCTTTTACTTTGAGGTCGACGGAAAACAACTTCTATTAGTCTGTGAGAATTTTCATACAATTGGGATTTTTACTATAGTCCGTTCACGAAAGGTTGTGCCGTGGGTTGGCCATGGAAATTTGGCATATTCCACTGTGTATATTAAAATTTTAGGTTATGTTGTTTATTTTCTTGTCAGATTGATACGCAATGTTGTCAATATTGCATAGAGTTCTCTGATAACTCGAAAGCTCGTCGAACGAGGCCGGGTACATTCGGAAACGTTCGTTTATTTTACGTTATGACAGCAAATACTACCAACTTCAGATAAATAAACAAACGCCTACTTTGCGCTCAAACTTTCGTGAACGGACTATATGATTCATCTATATTTCTTGGTTCTTTTTTCAAGGTGTACCTCGAAGTGAAAGTTGTACCGAACCTTATTTATGCATCAAAATTACTATTACGTGAGAGGAACACTGATGCCTCGGATTCCATCAAACGATACAAACTTTTATCACATTGGAACGAAGGTGATTTAGAGGTATTATCATCAGTTTATATCTTAATATCCCATTTGGTACATCTCGAACAGGAATTTCTTATACAATTTTGTGATGCATTGGCAGTTTTGAATATTTACAATTTGTTACGCAAGTTTCTCAGTTTATGTGAGTATTTAAAATTTTATGTAAGTTATATCTTTTTGAGTTGGAGCCACAACTGACATAACTTTACATCATTTTTGCAAATTCTGAAGTCATATAAGGTTTGTTTAGATATATTTATTGCCTTTAATCAAAATGTTCTCAACTTTGACGTAATGTTTTCTTTCATCCCTTTAATGGTCTGAAACTACTCAATTGACTCATTGATAAAGAATAGGTCAATGTAATTGAATAGTTACCAAATAATAGTTATTTGAAATTCAATAATACCTTCCATAATATATTTGAAACTGGAAACCAGATTGAGAAATTATTTTTATGAATATTTGTGCAAATTTCTCAGAATTTCTAGTGTGAACAGTTTGATTTACTATCATGCAAAAGACACTTTTCTCAATTTTCTTTTCATTGTAAGAAACAGAGTTGTGAATTTTTAAATTTGTTTCTACTGAATAGAACTCATTAGACTTCATGTAAAAAAATTTTGTTGTTATTCATTATCATTTGTCGTTCAGGTAAGACTATTCTTATGGTGTTAAATCAACTTACTTCAGTTTTATGAGAGGAGAAATCTTGAGAATTCTCATAATCACTAGTAAACATTTGTAATTTACGAAACATTTAAATGGCTGTTACTACCAAATTATTGAACTGATTAAGACCACTAACAAACCCAATTGACATACAAACATTTTTGTATCAGAAATAAAAATATTTCGAAATCGATATTTCTGAAGTTTGAACTTTTTGGGTTAATCTTCTCGATTGTACTCATGTTCACTACTTACGAAGCAGCCTGTGTATGAAATCTTCAGATTGGCGAAAATGTTGTAGGTCAGGCTACTCTCAACTTTTGAAATATATCTATTTGAATTTAAGATGAAACTGATTTTTCAGCGAAAAGAAAACCTCGGGTAGTGTTAGATTTGGTGAATATTTTAACTCTTATGATCTGGAAATCGACAGCATATTCTGAATTAGTGGAAAAGATATTGACGAACGATGTTGGGAATGAAGAGAACCCATTCAATATTGTCAATTTATTATGTCACGAGAACGAGCTTATGAGAGAAAGAGTATGCTATTTTATGTTCTTTTTGGGAAAAAAATGTCCCAAAATTCTGGAACTTCTTTGGGATGAAAATGTGAAAGAGACCTTAGAAGCTCTGATGTTCGATTCAATAGAGACTGTAAGAAACGTAAGTTTAATTAAATTATTTTAGTTCATTTAGATTTTAAGCTTAATTTCGAATCATTGTGCAAGTCAAGTAAAGAAGGGTTCAAATTGAAATCTCGCCATAGGTCATGGAATTTCTGACATAATTACGACTATTTTATAATACATCCATTATACGTCTGTTTGCTCGGCATAATAATGCCCATTAATCACAAGTGAATAGTGAGATATTATCTACAGCTGTCATACGCTTCATAGATTTAACTAGAGCACTAGAAAGATAGGTATGCCAGACAGGCTGACTGGGTCCAACCATAGACTCGAAAATTACAGATGGTATTGTCAATTTCTCAGTATTGTGCTCTGTTGTTAGTTGCGTGCTTTTTTGAAGAAAAGTTAATAGAAAGTATTGATTTTTTATTCAAAACAATAAAGTTGGAGACTAAACAGGTAAGCATAAGCATTTGTTCGATTACAGATTTCATTCATTCATTCATTTCTGTAATTTTGGAATCTGTGGTTGGATCCAGCATGGCTGTCTGGTATACTCCCCTTTTCAGAGCCTTAATTTAACTTATAATAATAATAATAATAATCTTTATTTTGACCCTTAAACAGCAATACATACTGGCACCAGGGCCTACTAATTATATTATTTGATTAGAAACCAGAAAATACAACAAAAATAATATCCTTAACTCAAAAAATACAAAAAGAAAGTCTATTCTAGTCTCATAAAGTATTTTAAGGCATGGCAAAACTTTTTCCAATCTCTGATATTAGTTAAATCTGAAGGGGCGGAGTTAAATATATTTATGCTTCTGTAGATCGGGGAATTCTGGGTTTTATTAGTCCTTCTAAGATTCGTTTCTGAGTGTCTCTCTTTGTCTTGTTAAGTGGCTATGATATTGCAGTGTCTTATTTAATTTTACTGAGTTTTTAATTCATTATTCATTATGCCGTGTATTAATTTTATCTGTTCTAATTTTCTCAGTTTCTTAATGTCAAGAATTTTTGTTTTTTCATATACATGTTTTGTAAGAGTAGCATGCTCTATATTGAATATATTTTTAACTGCTTTATTCTGGGTTCTCTGTAGCTTATTAAGTACATAATTGGGTGCATTTCCCCAGCAGGGTATTAAATATCTTATATAAGGTTCTATGAAACTATTATACAATAAATATTTGCTTTGAAAATCAAGTAAGTGAGAACACCTCTTTATAGCACCTATTGATTACGTATTAATTTAACTTCAATGTTATATTCATTAAATTGATATATCTTCAGTATTCTAAAGTACTCCAACTAACAAATATGGGTATACCTTGTCAATCAAGGATCTAATCCACTTTTATTACATCAATTGAAGCAATTTTTATTACAAAATTTCTCATGTATCAACTTGACTTTTAATACACCAACCTCAGCTAGGGACTTTTTTGTTTCATGTATTGTATTTTGTTAGCTCTCAATTCAAAAAAAGAATATATATATATATACTTGTAATGGAAGGGTCTTGTCACACGGTCGCCAAATGTTAAAATCTTCAAGAAATATATTCAATAGTTGTGTATAAAGTGTAGTATGCTACACGCGTATAATGGTTGTTATTCACTCGGCGATTTTGGCTACTCCTCAACGACTCCTAGCCTAAACTAAACTTCGTGAATAACAGCTATCATTATAAGCTTGTTGCAAAATACACTATAAATTTTAATTCCACTTGCACCGTCGCATTAAAGTAAGACTTAAATGCATCTTGAATTTCAAGGTAGACTTAATAAAGGCTGTCCTAGGTAGAAAACGGTGCAAGTGGCCATAAGTCAAATAATTGGGGAATGTAAGGATTCAAACCAAAATGTCAGTCTGTCACTTTTATTTTAGATGTCAAAATATTATACAGATACATGAAGACCAATGTTTAACTTTTGGCTTATCTTTTAATACAGTAATGGATTATAATTTTTTTCATCAAAAGGATTTAAGATTACTTCTGTTTCATTTTTCTTTTACAGGCAGCCGAGAGATGTGTCTTCGAATTGAAGACAAGGGATTTTTATAAATAATAACTATAGTACCTAAGAACACAATTCAAAAAATTATCTACAAAGAAATAAATAGTACAACTTTAATTGTAACAGTCTTTTTAACTGTACCTATATATTAGCACATAGAAAATTTTACATATGAAAAGGTATTATTACAAATATGTATTGTATAGAAAAAAGTTCACTAACTTAAATAAAAATGTTGAGTTACAACTTATCAATACAAACACAAGATAAATTAACATATAAAAGGAACATAGTTATTATAACAAATTTAAAACTTTACAAATTCCTCATCATTAGATATTATTGTAATTGTCTGATAAAGCGGACTAAATTGAAGTCATTTGGCATTACAGTTTTTCGTTTAGCATGACCAGCTGCTACGTTACAAGCTTGAAATGTTGTTACAAGGTGAATTTCCGTTGCTTCTTGAAGAGCTTCTAAAGCTGTTGCTGTTATCCTAAAATCTCCAAAATGACTCATAATTTCACGAACTAGTCTCGAAAAGGGTAATTTGGGTATCAATAACATAGTACTTTTTCCATAGAATTTCATTTCGTTATATATTTTCGTGGAGCAAAATTCTGGTTTACCGAATCTGTCAATTCTTATAGTTTTTGAATGGTTTTTAAACTGTTCTGTTACTGTGTGCCGTCTTTTTGGAAGCAAAGACTTCCTTTTTGAACTGGAAGTCCTCTTTGAACTGGAAGTCCTCTTATCATCTTTTTCAAATGAATCGTCAGTACTATTGCTTGTTTTTTGGGGAGTTTTAGATTTAAAAACCCCTACACCGTCACTTTTTCTTGCACTAGATTTTTTGCTTGGACTGGGTTTACTCCTAGCCATCAGAATCAACTTACTTATATATTATTCTCATTAACATAAACCCAGAAGGTTAAATGTAAAACACATTGATAAATTTCCAATCAGCTTGGACAAAACATAAAATGCAGTTGAAAACATAGCACAACATCAGTTACGGGGATGAAAAAACCGGTAAATACGAAATTTGTATTTCGTTCACAGAATAAATAATACTTCTTCTTTTATTAAGTGCATGGATAAAATTATCAACTCCGTGCTTTTGTTATTTAGCGATGTGTACAAACTTATAATTCAATGAATATAAAATCATTTTGTCTCCTCAAAATATTTTTCAGTTGAAAATGATTGGGTATTTTAAATCAGTTTACTTCTTCCTCTGAAATTTGTAGCAGTAGTTCAAGTATGTTCTGTGGTTCAAGATCTCTGACTTAACCTCTCATCGGAGTGTGACATCTTAGCTGCTTTCTCAGATTAATAAAAGTACTTTTATTGGTGCTGCTTTTCGCAGTAAGTCGTAATGTTATGTTATCGTTTTATTTATCACTTTCATCAGTTTTAATTTAATGTTTTGTTCTTTTGAAAAAACAACACAGTTTTGACAGTTTGATCTTTGGGCATCTTAGATCTACTATCTCACTCTCACAGCACAGAACAGAACTACTTGTCTCTGGTTTGGTTGACATTGGAGGGAAAATTCTTTTGCTTCGCTGCAGATCTAAGGGCGGTTTATGATATATATTTTTGAAACGAGAAAAAAGAGTGATTATTTTTGAGTGAAAATAAATTATTGTTTTCATAAGTAAGAAAATTCATATAATTAATTGGGAGAAAATCCCGTCAGCAAAAATTAGATTAAGCCAGTATAGATTCCTATCAAAAAGGTGATTTTAATGTTTTTATTTTTCACTTGTACATTATATGTTTATTTTACCTTAGAAACGGTTGCTATAAATACACTCATTATGCCCGTGGGCATTTTAGCGGGCATTATGGATCATAACGCGAACGCCCGCTCACAACGAAAACAGTAATGACATTCACTTAATAAAATGATGACAGCAATAACGAACTGCAAAATATTAACAAATGCCATGGTTACTACTGAAAGTTAAATGGAAAAAAATCATAGGAGCAATCGAATTTTATTGTAATTAAATGATATATTCATGAAAAATAAAATCTTGTATGCACCACGAGCGTTATTAGATCCTAACGCCCATCGGGCAACATTCATCCCTCGGGCCAAAGGCCCTCGGGCCGAATGTTTCCCTCCGGGCGTTAGGATCCATATAACGCACTTGGTACATAAATAACTATTATTTCAAGTTGATAGCACGAACAGGAACGCACATAATGACCAAAATTGTCAATTTTGTCTTATACCTAACTCGAAAATGAGAGACGATAGAGCAATGCGGTTGACGGCATAAGAAGTTTATCGGAAAAAAGATGACCTTCGGAATCGGTATATAGTCTAAGGAAGTTAGTGTGCGTACGGCCGGCTGCCCGGACAGAGTTTGATACTATCGTTTCGCACACATCCATGAATGATCATTCCATCAGGAATTTTTTGAAATATCTCGTCTGTAAACCGATCAATTCCTAGTCGCTGTAGATACCTCTCGAACGGAACGAGTTCGTCAGCTGTTCCACTCAGTTGAATAGGAGATTTTTCGCCATTCCACATTTTGATAACCGTATTCATAGTTCGTCCTTGAGGTTGAGTGAGAGTTTGTATCGTCCTCATGAATACTAGTCTTGAAGGTGACCTCAACTCTCACTCGCCCTCAAGGGCGAACTATGAATACGGGCTATAGTCCAGTCAAATAAGCATTTAACCTCGGAATTCGAGATACCCAGCTGTAAATCTGTAAATACTTTTATATTGACTCCCTAAAAGTTGTTTCAAAACCTACATATGGTAGGGTGTGAGTAACTATTAAATTTTGTGGTCGAAGGTCACAAAAATCGTTTTTTTGCGCTTTTTTTTGGAAATATTTCATTTCCTATGGGTTTTTTCCTATTTTTAGTTATTATCAATACTGTAGAATACAAAATTATCTACAAATTTTGCTTGAAAAGAATTTCGATAAGGTGGACGGTTTTCGAGATAGAGGGCGGAGAGCGCGCTGTCGCAGCATCACTTCAGGTCAACCAGCGCCTTCGGTCGAAAACGCTCAATATACAGTTGATGAACTATCGCTAAATCAATTATTATGAATATTTGTCATTTTTATTAACTATTATGTTATATTTTATAACTTTTTTTCTAACCTATCCACTTTTTATTCAGTATCATTATAACAACACTTAGGGGTCGTTTATACTACTGGCCCGTAACTTATGCCCTTAAATTTTGAATAAAAACTTCTAGGTAAGGAAATATTGAAGTTCGAGTAAAACCAGAGCATGAATTTTCTATGTTTCAATTCTTAGGGTAAGGGAAAGTTAGAGTTACGGGCCATATAACGCCCTTACCTGCCCATGTATTGGAGAATGGTTAATGAAATATAGGAATTCTATTTGAATTTTAACCTGCTTAATAGTAATAACTTTTTACATGATGAAAAAAAACAAAAATAAATAATGAATTAATCTTTTTGTTAAACATATCATTCAATTCATTTATTTTTATTGAAAGTAAAAAATTAAATAAAGGTTACAAAAACTACAATTTATAATTTAAATCATCTTCTTCTCTTCATCGTCGTCTCTGGCTGCTGGTAAATTTAAAACTGGTCTTCATTATCGTCTTTAACGACATTTGTCTCAAGTTCTTCCATGATTTCGGGGTCAAAGGTTCCATCTTCGTCAATGTCGCTCTGATATGGTGGAATGAGTGGAAATGCTGACGAACGAGGATTCGGGTTAAAGATTCGCCGTAAATTTGTGAGCCAACCACACTTCGCGTAATAATTACGCGTAATATTTCATTACACCTTAAACCCTTAATTGTTGTCCCGGCATAACAAAGTAATGCAACGCGTTAAGTCGCGTCCACACTATGCCAAACGCCATCATTCGACACGTTCGATTCGACATGGGTGTGGACGTGAATCATTCGATTCGACTTCCTTTGATCTGGACCGCGCTCATTCGGGTTGTTAGCGACCTTAAGTCGCATCCACACTATGCCGAACGACATCATTCGAAAGTCGGGGCGACACGTCGATTCGACAATCGGTGTGGACGTGTCGAAACGATAAAGGTTCGGACTAGTTGTGAGCGAGCATTGATAGTGAAAGGAAGTTCAATTTAGAGAGAGACGGCATGTGAATACGCAGCGCTTTTGGATGCAAACTGAAACCCCATTCGGCCCATTCGACAGTCGACACGTCCAGGCCTGAATGATTCGATTCGACTTCCTTTGATCGGGACGCGTCAGTCGGGTTGGAAGCGACATGATTCGATTCGCCTTCTACAACGTCCACACTTATTCGACTTCGTCGAACGACACAAGTCGAATGATGTCGTTCGGCATAATGTGGACGCGACTTTATGTAATGCCAGGTGCACACGAGTGTAATGTAACGCGTAATTTAACACATTGTAAGGCGAATTGTTCGTGTGGACGGTAATACGAGCTCTTCCTAACGATCGATCCGATCCATCGGGGTGTCGTTTTTCTGGCGAACTAAAAGGGGCTCGCAATTATCGTTTGATGAAACGAGAAATCGGGATTAAAGATTCGCCGTGAATTCGTGAGCATCCACACTTCGCATAATAAATTACGCGTAATATTATATTCATGTTACACCCTTGTTGACCCGGCATAACAAGTAATGCAACGCGTTATGTAATGCCAAATGTAACGCGTAATTTAACACATTATGTAAGGCGAATTCTTCGTGTGGACGGTAAAACGAGCATTACGCGTATAGCTCGTCTTTACGTTCGACTCGATCCATCGGGGTGTCGGTTTTTCTGGCGAACTCAAAGGACTTGCAGTTATCGTTTGAACGGCTATTGAGTGGAACAGCTGACGAACGAGGATTCGGTTTAAAGATTTGCCCTCAATTCGTGAGCTGTCCACACGTCGCGTAATGAATTACGCGTAATATTACATTATACTTCACACCCGTGTGGACCCGGAATCGGCATAACAAGTAAGGCTGGGCGCAAAATGACTCGCAGTTTCATGATGTGACGCAGCGTGAGTCGTGGTCGAAATATGAGAAGGTTAGCTGCGAACTCGGGAAGCGCGCAAATGCGATCGCAGTAAAGCAGTGTAACGTGACGCATAACAAACTGCGGGATCGACACTGAGTTCCGCAGGATCACCTTAAGCAAAACGGCGTCACGTCACTCTGCGATCGCATTTGCGCGCTTCCCGAGTTCGCTGATAACCTTCTCAATATTTCGCCGCGACTCACGCTGCGTCACCTCACGAAACTGCGAGTCGTTTTGCGCCTAGCCTAATGCCACGCGTAAGTTAATGCCGGGTCCACACGGGTGTAATAATTAACCTAAGAATTTAACACATAATGTGAGGCGAATTTGTCGGGGAGTCGGTTTTTCTGGCGCACTCATATCAAGGGGCTTGCAGTTATCGTTGGACGTCTTTTGAGTGGAACAGCTGACGAACGGATTTGGGTTGAATTCGCGGTGAATTCGTGAGAAGTCCACACGTCGCGTAATATTACATTACACGTTACACCCGTGTGTACCCTGTGAATTTTTCGTTTTGGACAGTACTACGAGCATTAGTTAAACCGATCTTAGACTATACCCCTAAAGCCTTGTTCGCACTACGCTAGTAGTTTAGTCGAGGAGCTAAAAATTTAGTCACTAAACGTGTGTGAACACCAAGAATTTAGTCGGTAGATTAGTGTGTAGTTTAGTCGAGTCGATCCATTTGGTTCTATTTTATCGGGCGAGTAGAGTCCCCACCACGCGATACTCTTCACTCGCTCACGGACTAGATAGGTCCGAACCGATCAGTTTATTCGAGTTCATTAGTAATACATTTTGCCGCGGTGATGTCGTTTCGCTGGGCGGAAGAAATCACGTCAGAGTTCGTGCGTTGCGAGTTGTTCATCGTACAAAGCGCTACTCTCTTATGAACTTAACTCGAACAAAGTGCGAACGATGGATGGAGAGTAGCTACTAAATTTCTAGCGGCTCGACTAAACTACTAGCGTAGTGCGAACAAGGCTTAAGTCTAAGTGTTTAGTTCTGGCGAACTCAAAGACGCTCGCGGCTATCGTTTGGACGGCTATTCGCACAGTTGGTTATCAATATGGGGAATGACGAACAATATTCTGCACATTCGTAGCAACCGAGTGAAACAGCTGACGAATAAGGATTCAGGTTGAAGATTAGCCGTGAATTCGTAAGCCGTTCAAACGTTGCATTCTAAATTACGCGTAATATTACATTACACGTTACACCCCTCTGGACCCGGCATTACATTACACGTTAGACCCGTGGAATGTGGAATGACGAACAATCTCCTATTCGGCATTTCGTAGCAACGAACAAGGATTCTGAGTAAGGATTACGCGTATTATTACATTACATGTTATGCCGGGTCCAGACGGGTATAACGTGTAATGTAATATAACGCATAATTTAGAATGTGACGTGTGGACGTGTCACGAATTCAGTTTCGTGCTCCTGAGCTGTTCAAGTGCTTGTGCGCAACCAATTTGAGTTGCTCAGGAGCACCAAACTCTCCAAAACGAATAGGCCATTAACGATAACCGCGAGCACCTTTGAGTTCGCCAGAAAGACCGACAGCAATATTTCTGACGTAACCAATCTGAATGAAATGTTGCTGCCACATGTAAGATGCTCATAATAAGCATCAAGCAGAATTTTGTGGCCATAGTGTTAACAGAAATTGAAAATATTGAAAAGAAGAATCTTTATATTTCCATAACAGAATATCCAATTCGAGTGAAATTATTTTGTGAATGAAAACTGATATGCTGAATGTTCGTGCAAAATTTCAAGAGGATCACGTCATCAGACCATAGAAATTTTCTTTATTTATATTTTTCACTAATTTTTTTTCTGAATATAGTGGAACTTCCCTATAACGAACATCTGTATAACGAATTCGTACAAGACATTGCACCTTGAATCCAAATTCCATGTTAAAAACACCCTCCAAAACGAAGTAAATTCTCTCTATAACGAAATATTCAAAGAACATAACTCTTTGAATGAGTATTGGTAAGAAGGGTGGGTTTTTCCGAAATTTTTCCAGACGTACTTAATGAATACCGATCTTAAACTTTATCATTACGGCTGACAGAGAGATAGTTTTAAATATACTCCCCGCTGTTTGGTTTCAATCTAACTATTACGTTAATGTACGAAAATGTCTAAAAGCAAATGCTTAAGTTTCAATGATGAACTTAAATTTATCACTGAAGTCGACCGCGATATTGTCGACTATAGAAATAAATTTTCTGTATGACGAAGTTAGCGCTTTCGTTATAGAGAAGTTCCACTGTAATTTCCAAAATATCTATAATTCTTATTGTGCTGAGATTCTGAATTTATATACATATTTGGTACATATATCAATCACAAGTTCCATATCAAAATTTGAGGTGATAGTCTTATTGCACCATCAATGGACAAGAGCTCAAAAGCTTCTGCCCAGGACTCTTCTTCTTTTTTTTTAGGAAAAATTGTATGCCCTCATGATATAACTCACGAAAATTTATTCGGAACAACATACTTCGTCAAGTGTTCTGTTCGTGATCACATCAGGAAAGAGCACTATCGGTGTGGTGTCTGCTCTATCATGGGTGACTGTGTCGACTGTCGATGACCCTCTTTGTCTTCTTATCATCTGTTTCAAATTAATCGTCAGGACTGTTCCTTGTTTTTTTGGAAGTAATAGAAGGTTTAGATTTGAAATAGGTACCCTACACCGTCATTTTTTCTTGGACTAGATTTTTTGCTTGGACTTGATTTACTCCTAGCCATCACAATCAACTTAATTATATATTATTCTCATTACCATAAACCCAGAAGGTTGTAAAACACATTGATAAATTTCCACTCAGCTTGGACAAAACATAAAATGCAACTGAAAACAGAACACAAACAGATGAGTTAGGGGGATTAAAAAACCATTTAATACGAAATTGTATTTTGTTCACAGAATAAATAATACTTCATCTTCTCTTAAGTGTGTAGATAAAATTATCATCTCCGCTCTTTTGTGATGTGTACAAACTTATAATTCAATGAATTCATATAATGGTTTTATTGCCCCACCAATGAACAAGCGCTCAAAAGCTCCTGCTCAGGGATCTCTTAATTTTTTTAGGAAAAATGTATGCCTCATGATATACTCACGAAAATTTATTCGGAACAACATACTTCGTCAATGTTTCTGTTCGTGATCACATCAGGAAAGAGCACTATCGGTGTGGTGTCTGCTCTATCATGGGTGACTGTGTCGACTGTCGATGACCCTCTTTGTCTTCTTATCATCTGTTTCAAATTAATCGTCAGGACTGTTCCTTGTTTTTTGGAAGTAATAGAAGTTTTAGATTTGAAATACCCTACACCGTCATTTTTTCTTGCACTAGATTTTTTGCTTGGACTTGGTTTACTCCTAGCCATCACAATCAACTTAATTATATATTATTCTCATTAACATAAACCCAGAAGGTTAAATGTAAAATACATTGATAAATTTCCCTCAGCTTGGACAAAACATAAAATGCAACTGAAAAAAGAACACAAACAGATGAGTTATGGGGATTAAAAACCAGTTATACGAAATGTTGTTCACAGAATAATATACAGGTGTCCAGAAAGGGTATCGGGTATTTGTAAGTTCAATAAAACAAAAATTATTTGTGAACAATGAAGAAATTTATTGTTTATTATCAACATATGAATTGAGAATTATTTGAAAAAGATAATGTTATCCAAATGATGACCGTTGCGTTGCTGGCACTCTTCTAAACGGGAACGAAGATTGGCGATAACACGTTGACACATAGCTATATTGATATTGCTGCCATTTCTGACCTGATTTTTTGCTTCATCTGGTTTCGATTCGTCGGATTATTTTGATAAAACTTACTTTTTAAGGTATCCCTATGCAAAATAGTCAAACGGCCTAAGGTCGGGGCTTCTGGGAAGCCAGTTGATGTTACCCCTTCGCGAAATGACTTGTTGAATCGCTGCAGCATCTCGTTCGGAAAATCAGTCGATTAGCATAGTCCGCATCCTCAATTCTTGAATCAATTGAATTCAATAGGTTTTTAGATTTAAGTCTTTCTCTACAATCGAAAGTAAAGACGATTTTTAGATGTTCAACGCTTGGCTTCGCTTTCGGATGGATAAAGACGGATTTTGACGAACCGACGCCTCAACTTCTTCAATTGTTTCTTCATCGCGAAGTAAACGAGGACGACCAGAGTTTTGAAGTTTAATTGTCGCACCTGTATTCTCGAACATCCTGATCCATTTCCTAATGCTATAGTCATTTGTCGCGTGGCGTGTAGATATTCCGCACGATAGAGACGTTGAGCAGTCACTATTGAACTACCATTACGCTCATACGCAAAATGCGGGATGCGTTCCGAGTAGTGTTCCATCGTGACTAAAACTCCACAAAATGGCGGACGCCACGACCCCTTCTCGCTCCTTTTAGACGTCCCGTTCTGAATATGGCGCGAAAACAAATACCCGATACCCTTCTGGACACCCTGTACTTCATCTTCTTTTAAGTATATAGATAAAATTATCACTCCGTTTTTTTAAAGTATTCGTTTTGAAGAGTTTCGAGCTCCTGAGCTGTACCAGTGCTTGTGCGCAGCCAATGGCAGCCGTATTTCGAGCTTTTGAGTTCTCAGAAGCACGAAACTCTTCAAAACTAACAGGTTATTTGTGATGTGTACAAACTTATAATTCAATGAATTCATATAATGGTTTTATTGCCCCCCCAATGAAACAACGCTCAAAAGCTCCTGCTCAGGGCTCTCTTAATTTTTTTAGGAAAAATTGTATGCCCTCATGATATAACTCACGAAAATTTATTCGGAACAACAAACTTCGTCAGTGTTCTGTTCGTGATCACATCAGGAAAGAGCACTCTATCGGTGTGGTGTCTGCTCTATCATGGGTGACTGTGTCGACTGTCGAGGACCCTCTTTGTCTCTTATCATCTGTTTCAAATTAATCGTCAGGACTGTTCCTTGTTTTTTTGGAAGTAATAGAAGTTTTAGATTTGAAATACCCTACACCGTCATTTTTTCTTGCACTAGATTTTTTGCTTGGACTTGGTTTACTCCAGCCACCACAATCAACTTAATTATATATTATTCTCATTACATAACCCAGAAGGTTAAATGTAAATTACATTGATAAATTTTCATCAGCTTGGAAAAAACATAAAATGCAAATGAAAACAGAACACAAACAGATGAGTTAGGGGGATTAAAAAACCATTTAATACGGAATTGTATTTTGTTCACAGAATAAATAATACTTCATCTTCTCTTAAGTATATAGATAAAATTATCAACTCCGTGCTTTTTAAAGTATTCGTTTTGAAGAGTTTCGAGCTCCTGAGCTGTACCAGTGCTTGTGCGCAGCCAATGGCAAGCCGTATTTCGAGCTTTTGAGTTACTCAGAAGCACGAAACTCTTCAAAACGAACAGGTTATTTGTGATGTGTACAAACTTATAATTCAATGAATTCATATAATGGTCTTATTGCCCCACCAATGAACAAGCGCTCAAAAGCTCCTGCTCAGGGCTTCTCTTAAATTTTTTTAGGAAAAATTGTATGTCCTCATGATATAACCCACGAAAATTTATCCGGAACAACATACTTCAAGTGCTCTGAACGTGATCACATCAGGAAAGAGCACTATCGGTGTGCTGTCTGCTCTATCATGGGGGACTGTGTCGATGACCCTTAAAAACACCAGAGTCTGATTGTTGTCCGATACTCCAAGAACGATCGTCTACCTTTGAGAGTGAAAGTGGAAGGCTCGTACTATACCCGTTAGTGTATAACAAACCCACGAATACGTCATGAACTCGAGTTCTTCTTGAGTACATTGACCCCCATGTGTTACACCAATGTATTTTCGTTTGGCCCTTTCCTAAAACTCATTCCTTGCGTTCGTCGTGCAGCGATGCCAGAATGTTTGTTTCAATCAGAATTTGAGGGAATTGCCCGTTTTTGTTTAAGAATGATACATAGTTTGCATTTTTCAAAAACTCTTTAATGGTGATTGAAATAATTGAAGTAGTTATACATTTATGTACGAAAAATAATGTCTGCCAAATGGCGTCCTCTCGCAGCTCTACAGACGTCCACTCTTTTAATTAAATTTTCAATTATACCTTGAGATGAGTGGGGCTCTATCTTATTAATGACACGAATTATTTAATTATTCATTTCAGGAATTGATTGTGAGGTATTCTTATAGACCTGGCTTCTCACATAACCCCAAAGAGAATAGTCCAACGATGCCAAATCACATGATCTTGGTGGCCAATTATCATCACCGTTTCTGGAGAGGAAATTTTTGTCCCAATAAATCAATAGTGTTTTCCTGTGTTATTGCCTTCGGAACATCAAAGCGTCATTTGGTCGTACAATAGGGGCGTTCGGCATTGACCTCCGCGAGCGGACGGACGGATTTTTTAGTCACGTGACCACAGATCGTACAGATAAATCTGAAATATCTGGGAATAAACGAACGGTACAGAGCATCTGCCACAGAACATACTGCTCTGTTCTACTTTTATAGATTATGAGATTTCAAAGATCACTATTTTGGGAAATATGCTCATCTTTTAACGATACTTTCACTCTTTTAGTAGCTCTTCCATAAAATCTCAATTAAATAATTAAGTGCAAAGGCACTGATGCAAAAGAAACGAGTAATGCAATATCCCCTTCTGGTCGTTCAATATGGCGATAGTTGTACCCACAGAACATATAATAACCGATATGTACCGAAAGATCCTGATCAATTAATTGATTAATTACACGAAAAAGAAACGGGGAAAGCAATATCTCCTCCTGCCCATTTATAACTACGATAGCTATATTGAAAAATTTTAATGAATTAATTGAGTTTTGAATGAATAAATGAAAACAGAAGAATAAAACTGTTAGAATTTTTCAATCTATCGTTGTTCGGATGGGAAAATCAACATAAAACAAAAAAAATATATAAAAAAACATAAAACTCTATGGATAAAATCGCTCTGCTCCGTCGAAATAGACCGAGCGAAAAGATCGACGTCCGATTGCTCAGATTTTATGACGAACGGTACAGATGTGTATTCCCCTCAATCCGGATGTAATAAACGAACGGTTTAGATCGATCCGACACGTCCGATGTCGATGCCGAACGCCCCTAATGAGTTTTTACATAAAATTTCATCGGCGTTAAGTCAGGGCTCCTCGCCGGCCATGCTATGGATTATGGATCCGAATATTTCTTTCGTAGTGCGCTGGTCAGTCATCATGTTGAAAGAACATGTCTTGTCCTACCTCAAAAAGTTTCATATGTTTCGCTATAAGACATGTTCTTTCAACATGATGACTGACCAGCGCCTTACGAAAGAAGTATTCGGATCCTTAACCCATAGCATGACCGTCGAGAAGCCCTGATTTAACGCCGATGAAATTTTAAGTAAAAACTCATTGTACGACCAAATGACGATTATCGGGCAGGAAATATGGCCCTATCAATCAATTATAAACGATAGGTTCACCCTCCTGATGACGAATCCCTGGTCAAATTCAATTCTGTCCGTGGGGGCCGTAAGTACGATAACTTTCGAGGGGACTGTCCTAGAGACTTGAAATTTTCAGGGTGAGTTCGGTTTTCAAATGCCTGCGTTAAGTTCGCTAATCAACCAAATCGTACAGGGTGTTCCATAAAATATGGCCATACAAAATTTTTGTTCATCAATATCTCGGACAAAACGAAAGCAATCGAAATGAAATTTTGCGGCTAAATGCAAGATGCTCATATAAGCCTCATGCAATATTTTGTAACCATAGCGTGAACAGAATAATAGAAAATTCAATGGAATATTGAAAAGGAGAAACTTAATATTTCCATAGTAGGGGATCCGATTCGAGCGAAATTTATTTCGTGAATAAATATTGATATACTGAACGTTCGCGCGAAATTTCAAGAAGATCGCATCATCTGAACCATAGAAAATTCAATTGAAATATAGAAAAGAAGAATCTCCATATTTCCATAACAATATCCGATTCGAGTGAAATTTGTTTTGTAAATGAGGATTGATATACTGAATACTTTTGCAAAATTTCAATACGATCGCATCATCAGAACCAAAGAATTTAACCTTCTCGATTATTAAACTTTTACATATTTCAGTTTTTGAATGATTTCCAGAATATCATTCCGATCATTCTGAAATTTTGCATTTATATATTTAGCATCAATCTCAGTTCATATACAAAATTTTGAGGTGATAGCCTCATAGCTCCACCAATGAAAGAGCGCACAAAAGCACCTGCTCAGGGCTTCTTTAAATTTTTTTATTTGGGTTAGCTTGCGCTTTGTGGGAGCCCACAAGAACATGGATTGACGAGAAGTAGGTACCCAAATGAATAATGGAATGGAAGAA
This sequence comes from Propylea japonica, assembly GCA_013421045.1. Classification (NCBI taxonomy): domain Eukaryota; kingdom Metazoa; phylum Arthropoda; class Insecta; order Coleoptera; family Coccinellidae; genus Propylea; species Propylea japonica. The sequence goes on along the minus strand of CM024245.1, from coordinate 31,870,897 downwards.
GTGTTCGGACCCTTTTCAAGCTGCTAGTAGTACCTAGGTTCACCTTTTATTGATCATTTTTATTGATTGACCTTCGCAGCTGTAATTCTAGAAAATAATGATGAAAAATCCAGAAAATGAAGGATTGAGGGATTTCGCCAAAGTAATAGGTCAAGTTTTTACTTGAGTCTATATAAAAACTAGTTTTTAAGTGTTCAGCTATCATTTTCGTTCTGTTTTCTTTGCGTGTTCAGAACTTTTTCGAATATTCTACTGTGATAACTTGGCTCTTGAAGAAACCTCAATGTAATGATCAGTTTTTAAGTTTATGGTAACCGGTTCTTTTATGCGATAGTCTGTATTATATGTTATAATATTTTCTCCAACCATCAAAAAATGTTGACATGTTTGTACTATTTTCAGGTGCAAAAGTCATAAATTTCCTTACCGTACAACAAAATTCACTCGTTACTTAGCAACACTTTAATCCTAGGATTAAAAACGCTACTTTTAATCCTTGGATTAAAAGTAATGCGTTTGAAGTCTACTTGACAATCACTGACATGATTCTGTGTTCAAATTCATAACCAATTATGAAACGATTTTTCACCTAAACCAATTTCATTGTAATTTGACTGGTGGAGAAAAAATAGTATATTATTCGGACTAAAAGTGCCTATTTTAACTCGCAATTTTGCATTCGTCGGCTACGCCTCGCAAACTGCAAATATTGCTCGTAAAAAAAAGATGCACTTTAATCCTTATAATATAATATACTATTTTTTCTTATGTATTAGAATCTTCCGAAATTAACGTAACAATATTACAGTAAAAACGAATATTTTTAATTCAATAAATAATCTGAAAATATCAGTTTAATTCTCAATCAAACATTATCTACCCCGTTTTGCACCACTTTTCTACCATATTATAAGACCAAATTCATCAAAAATAACTTGAAAAATAACGTCCTTCAATATTCAGTACGACTTACCCTGTATAAACAGAGGAAACGTGTTCATAGCAATATTGCTTTAAATTGATAATTCTCCAACATGCGTATTATAATCGATGGAACCATTATCAACTTAACTTTGGTCTTTTTCCCGTTTGTAAGTCACACTTCGTATGTAATGATGAGCTTAAATTCGGAGGTCGTTAACCTGGCTGTGAGCAGTAAAAAACCAATTTAGTCAGTGGGTTAGTGGATCAAACCGTCTTTTATTTTCTTTTGGTGTTCTTGATCCTGTAGATCTTCATTGCTCGCTTGTTTTTTCGATTGAAACCGGTACAATCATTACTGACCGCAATTCGAGGTTGTCTTTTTATCCAAATTTGTATATCTTAGAAAAAGGCTTCATCCACGAATATTGTAAGAAATTGGTGGAAAAATTCGAGCTGTTGGGACAAGTTAGTGATGTGAAGAATAAAACCCGTGCACAACGCTCAAGAATAACAGCCGAGAATATTGCTGCTGTAGCCGAAAGTGTTGAAGAAAACCTAGGTTTGTTCATTCCTCATCAACAACGTTGTGACTTTGATGATTGGGTCGTTGAAAATGCGTGAAAATGATCCGGAATTCCATCAAAAAACATCTTGAGTGATGAGCTCCATTTCCACATCGGTGGCTTCGTCAACAGGCAAAATTGTCGCATCTGGGGCTCGGTAAACCCAAGAGTTATTGTTGAAAGCGCCTCTCTATCTTCAACGTGTGACTGTTTGGTACGGTTTATGGTCCGGCGTAGTCAATGGACCTTACTTTCTCGAAAATGAGGCTGGAGCAACAGTTACGGTGAATAGATTGCGCTATCGAGAGATGATTAATGATGTTTTATGGCCGAAATTGGATAGTATTGATCTGGACAACGTTTACTTTCAACTGGACGGCGCTACGTGCCACACAAGCAACGAAACCATTGATCTTCTGCAGGAAAAGTTTCCGAACCTTGTTATCTATCGAAGAGGTGATCACAATTGGCCACCGAAATCTTGTGATTTGACACTTGCGACTTCTTCTTTTTGGGCCACGTGAAAGAGAAGGTCTACGCCAATAGCCCAAGGACGATTCAAGACCTCAAAAATGGAATCGTGAGGCTATCGAGGACATAGGGCAGCCACTTTGCGATTTGGTTATGGAAAATTTCATTAAAAGGATATCGTCTGTAAGTGTGGTCGTGGTGGTCAGTTGCCTGATGTTATTTTCCACTATTTATTCATATATTTATTTATTTTCTTTGGGATACAAAGAGCTAACCCACATAATCACATACATCGTAACATAAACTAAGATATCAGGCCTAAAAATACATCTACTCAGAAACAAAAATATTAACAAAAAAAATAACAAAAATAACCTCAACGCAGTAACTTCACGAGCCAGACACGTTTCAAAAACTACAGATCGGAAATAATCAACCAAAATTTTGCGGAATGTTCAGTAAGTATCGGAAAAAATATCTATAGTTGTAACCTGGGATAAATAGTTGAAGGTTATGGATCTGTGTAGAGGGGAATACAAAAAATAGTAAGTGCGGATGTCGCGTATTGTAGTGTTCAACGATAAACCCGATTTGACGAGAAATATTTATGCAATTGATTCTGTTGTTGACCAGTTTATAGGCAATGTGACATCAGTTATCTTCCTGCGCTGTTCAAGGGAAATTAAATTCATTTGTTGGTGCAACTCGGAATGTTTACAACAGGGGGAAAAACGGGCTTGACAATGTCTCATAAATCTCTCTTCTTTATAATGAAATAAACAACCGATCATTTAGGGAAGGTGAGGTATAATGATCCCCTAAGGAAATTTAATTGTGGCTAAAGTTGAAGGCAAAACCGCAAGATTTCAATTGTTGTCCTTTAGTAAAGGATCATTTTATACACCCCTGTGGATAAAATGATCACTGGGGTAGGGCAAAATGATCCAGGGATCATTTTGTACTATGAGTTAATAAATATCAAATAAAAATGAAATAATAAACTCTGCTGTTTATTTGAATGATATATGTATTGTTCATAACAATTTAAGTATGTAAGCAAGTCACACAAAACAAAAATATTCGATGGGTTTGCCCAAAAAATATTTTTCTGGGCGTTTCTCAAAGTCGAGAGAAATTCATCCATTCTTATTAAAACCTCGCGCACGCATTGTAATGTCTGGATATCTACGTCTAAATCCACGAAGCCATTCAAGTCCAGCTTTTGCTTAGCTTCGTAAAATTGATGCGCTAAATTATTTCTTTCTGCCATTTTTGGTGAGCTGAGGTTAAGAATTCCTGAGTGGTCAGCCCGTATATTATTCTGGACTCCAAGTCAACAAGTTCCAGTTCTTGTTCAAGGTTGAAAGTGTTTGTTTTGCTACCTAACTTTTTAGCTGAGCCTACAGCTATTTAATTTTTACCTTTGGCTCTTCTTTCTTATACCATCACAGGAACATCAAATTCTCTTCTCGCGGTTTTGTGAGCCATACCATCTCTAATGCCTTTTGCATATGTTCTTCAGGCCCTTTTGGCGATTAGTTTTACGTTATGAATTCTCGGCATGATCTGTAAACAAAAACTATTAATGGGTTAAAATGATTCCAGGGATCATTTAGACACACAGAAGGGATCATTTCACCCCAAATACCAAATTACAAAATATCGATCAAAACAAAACCTTCACATACCGCGTGCGATGATCGAACATGGCTTAAATATTAGCTAACTGCTACTAATACCCGCAAATAAAAAACATTTCAGTAAACACTTACATATAAAAAAAACGAAAGTCCAAAAACATGCTTACCTTAGATCGGGGCACACTTTTTGATTATTTTTTAATAAAATCACGCCAAGCACTCGAACCGCATTGACATTTCACAGGTAACTCGCAGGGGCGCCAGGGGAACATGTTCATGTGTATTTGGATAGATGGTACAAGCTGTTTTTGATTTACGGCGGGGTATCATTTGACCCTTAGGATCGTATTACCTCACTTTCCCCTATATGAAAATGGCATTTTCTTTGAATATCAAAATAAACACCTCTTATTGGAAAACCCTTCAGTAGGAGCAAAATCGGAATTCTCCGTAAGTGTGTATCCCTGTGTAGTCCATGGTCCTATACAGCCTTGTTACAACTTGTAAGGCAGATATCACATAAAAATTCAGTCGCAGTACAGTGTCTTCAAATACATCTCTGTATTGCATATTCATCGTTATTGCCAACAAGTTGGGAAAGGCAGACGTGATAAAATATACGTTTGAGCATATAAAAAAGTTCGATTTCGGCTGTTGGTATTAACATACATTAAACATGCGGTTGTGCAACGACGGCTTCGTCAGTTGTTCCAGCTATATTGGCCAATATTCTCTGAACACGCGTTCACTGCCTTCTTCTGCAGACGAGCAGTTCAATACTACACCACTTACCTACACCATCTTACGAAACTCGGACTTGTTTTATTTCCTTTTTTCGGTTTATCGTTGTTCCGAAAATAAACTTGTGCTGGGTCATTCTTCTTGTTTTGAGTGATGAGGACAGGGCAGTATTGAGGATTTTGGCTTGAAAGTATCATGTAGGAATTTCTACTACAGGCGTTGTATTTTATATTCCTGGGTGATTGTTAAGAAAACGGAGGACATATGTATATAACACATAATTTTGAGAGAAACTGAACTAACTGAATAATGAGAGAATAAAGAATCAGAGAGTCTAGTCCTTTCTGAATAACTACATCTCATCTGTGAAACTCCCTAGTGATGTCATGATCAGGAAAATAAGCACTGAGAAAAACTTCAGGACATTGCTAAGTAAGAGAGGAATGTAACGGGAATACACCTACTATAACCTCAAAGAAAATACACGTAAAATGGTTATACATATGGTTCCAAAACTTCTACAGCAGCACTGTCGCAAGGCTCCTGTATGAGCGTCTTTCAAGCGGAATCTTAGCTATTGAAAGATGTCTAGATATAAATCTAGAAAAAACTGTCAGAAGTGCGATGATGAAGCCATACACTCAGATATAATATTGAATGTCTTATATTTGGGCAGTTCATTATGGGGAATAAACACTTTTCCAGATAAAAAACTTATGTAATTTTTAATGACTCAACATGTTTCGAGCTTAAGAAGCTCATCTTCAGGAGTAAAAACACAAAAGTGAAGCTAAAAACAGAAAACTGTTCTTCACTTATTGTTTTTACTCCTAAAGATGAGCTTCTTAAGCTCGAAACTTGTTGAGTTATAACTTCACATAAGTTTTTTATCTGAAAAGTGTTTTATTCCCCTAATATACTCAGATAGTCAAGCTGCTATCAAACATAGACTAACTAAACGGAGAATAGATGAGACACTAGTAGAGTAGAACAAGATTCAACGCCATCTGTTTTGTACAACATTACTAATTCGTGAAAAAAGCTCAATTGAAAAAGGAATCTGTATCGTAAAGTTGCCTCAAAAAGAATTCTGTAGTGCACCTTTTGAATAGGTAGGTACACCTATATACAAGAGGCAAAAAGTTTTTGAAATTCATTTCCAGAAGGAAATCAGAAATGGATTCGTGCAAGTTATCGATGAGTGAGGAAATTTATTTTCATGAAAATAATACCTGCAACGAACTTTCATCTGATTTTCTTTTGGAATCGAGAAATGAGGATCAATAATCAAATTCTGGATAGAATAAAATTTATTAACTGAAATAGGTATCACCAATTGAAAATACAGATTTATTTTCATAAATATCTAATCAATAAACTAATAATTGCATCGAAAACATTTTCAAAAACTAACAATATGAATTCAATAATACAAAATATGAGTATTTACCGACTAAACTTATTCAATACATGAAAAACTTTTTTTGAAAACTACGAGTACCTTAGTTCTTATAGGTAACAGAATATACATATAAATTTTATAATTACGTTCTTGCATCTTAATTTTCACATCCAATAACACAGCACGTCTTCACTCTTGCAGGCATATCGAAATTTATTATATTCAAAAAGAACGTGTCAAACCACTCCTTGTGTTAGTTGACAATTCAAAGGTTTTTTGATATAATGATTTTACATATACTCCGTTCAACGAAAGGTTGAGCACATAGTAGGCGTTTCTTATTTATCTGAAGTTGGCAGTATTCGCTGTCATAACGTAAAATAAATTCAATGTTGCCGAATGTACCCGGCCTCTTCCGACGAGCTTGCGAGTTATCAGGCAACTCTATGCAATATGACAACATTGCGTATCAATCTGACAAGAAAATAAACATCATAACCTAAATTTTAGTATACACAGTAGAATATGTCAAATTATCATGGCCAACCGACGGCTCAACCTTTCGTGAACGGACTTATATAAGTATACTTACTATTTTCTCGATAGGATTCCATGAATGCAACGACATCTATAACTATCAAATTGAAAAATAATTTTTCGTGTACACTCTCCTCCTCCGACAGATGGCGCGGAATATACGAGTGGCTCATCTATTTTTTTAGTTTGTCTATGCTATCAAAGCACTGAGCTCCTACGTCATCACTCATCGGCCCAGAACACTACTGTGGTATATGTAAATGAACCTATAAGAAGGAGTTTCTGGAGAAGGAGAAAGCCGAGAGGAAAAAACTCTGGCGAAATCTCCCAGGGATGAATCATTCCACTGAGTTCCTTCGGAACTTTGAGACAGCGGGATCCAAAAGATATCTGGATCTTGGTAAGAAGCAATCACACCTCCTCACTGACTTGCTTACAGGACACTGTCGCCTCAGGAAGCACTGTTGAGGATGGCATAATCGGACACTGACGAGTGTAGGTTCTGTGTAGCTTGCAATGCCTTGGCATTACAAGCTTAAGGAGAGAAACTTCAAGAGTGATTAACTAGCCTCGTTGAAGCTTCACAGATATTAATTCTAAGGTAAATCCGGGTTAAATGCCCCAACCTAACGAAAACTGTGATTAAAAATGCAATTATAATTTAAATGATGAAACAGATGCTGAAACATGAGATATTTATTTAGACACAATATTGTTGTTCAAAAACTTAAAATTCTTATGTTCCTTCTAAAAAAAAGGTAAAAATAAAACAACTTTTTTAGCCATCTCTCCCGAGAGTAAGGGAGAGTTGCCCCTGTAGTTGGGTGAGCCGCCCCACTCAAGGAAAGCGCTTTATAAAAGAAGAGCAGAAACTTTCATTAGTTTTTTTATCTTAATCTTGAGAAGAAGGATTAGCCAAACCTCAGATCATGAAATTTTTTTTTACGGCGGTCAAGATTTACAGCCCTTAATTTTCACGTCCACAAGTGACGCAGTTATAACCATTGTAAACGTCTCGCGGAACCACTAGTCACAACCCAAACATTTTGACCAATCTGCCTTGTTCTGCCTTGTAGATGGTGAATTTTTAGGTACCTTTTTATATGAATGGGATTCCATCTTCCGAGAACGAAAAATGTTCTTCTATATTTTTTTATTTTGGGTTTCGCTTTCTCAAAGTTTCATTTCCTGATCGATTTTAGGAGAACTTGTACCAGGCTTATAACTTTCAGCTATTTTGAAGGAGTTTTTTTTGGGTGGAGTACCATTGTAACTTTTTGTACAAGGAACCAGTTCGGCGCTGACTTCATCTGAGTTTTTAAGTTGGGACATATTATCCGAAATTTTATTATTCATTCATTAAGAAATATTCCCTCAATTAAACAGCAAGGGCGAGACTCATCAGATATATCATCAACATTGCAAAATATACAAATGAATCTAGGGCGTCTATCCCGTATTATTTCAGGCCATCTATCCTTTTTTACGGGAGAGATGCCCCAGTATATCAAAATTGACCATGAAGAATTCCTCCACTATTTTCTAACCTACAATGAACAATGGACCCTTTCATACGAAAATGCAATAGTTTTGCATTAAACGTTGAAAGATATATATTTTCCACTGTGATATGTTCACACCTAAATTAGATCATAGGAGCAAGTCACCAACAGTTTGTTTTTCTTGAATATTTCGGGATTAAAAATATTTTGTGGTATTATTTCCTATGACTTTTGCAAAACGAAGAACAAAGTAAACAACGACCATGCACGTGGCGTCAACTAACGATTAGGTCCGAAGTTATGCTGATCGGGGCATCTGTACACTGAAAGAACATTTTGGTTACATTAACTAAGTATTCTTAACTATCACCAAATTAGTGATTGAAATATGGCTTATTAAACATTTGCTATGGAGAAACAAATTATTTGTTTACAACTTGGTGAATAAAGACTTATACAGGGTTATCTTATATTTATTCCATCATAATAGTCATTTGTTGATAATAAATAAACATTTTGATTTATATAATGAATGTATCATAAGTATGAATAAAGACTTATTCAAGGTTATTTTCTGTTTATTCCATCATAATATTCATTTGTTGATAATAAGTAAACATCTTGCTTTTCATAATAATGGATCATAAGTATGAATCAATACTTATTTATTATTCGTATATGCTTGTTCATAAGTACAACATGAAAACAATTTAATAATTAATTATCAACAAATATTTGTTTGCTGGAATTACTCATTTTATTTCTGTGAGAAATATTTGGTTCGGATTATTTGAGAATTGATCGACTTCTAATGAATGTTTTATTTATGAGAGCCGTTATATATTTTCACCTCCAGATATGAAACATACGGATAACTTCAACTGATATTAGTTAGTTATCCGTCAGTTTGATACTGGATGTGAAAATACTAGCTCTCATAAATGAAACATTTATTAGTAGACAAATTATTCCCAAATAATCCGAACCAAATATTTTCTCACAGAAAAAACAAAACTCAATGAATATATTATAGTTATACCAGCAGACAAACAAACTATTTAATCAATAATGATGAAACCTGTAATAAAATTAAACTGTCCATTTTAATTTTCAATGGCCTGAGGAAAATCAGAAAAACATCTTTCATTCAATAAATATATTTTCCATAAAAAACAAAAAATACATACAATAATAAATCATGTAACAAAAACAATTCCACTATTTGTGGTTTAATATATAATTGTAAGTGTGATAACATTAACAAAGTAATAAAATATAAACTCTCTCATTTCTTTATAATATTCTTCTGGACTTAAAGATTAATTAGTAATTCATGAAAAATTTTTACTTAAAAAATATCACTGTTAAACGTATGTGCATTTGAAGATGAGATTACGAGACGAGGAAAGGCATGATTTTGGAATATAAATACATATTTGAATTTTCGTATCATTACTCACCTGCTCAAATTACTCTAGGTTTTTGAAGCATTGAAACTTGAAGTGTTATTGTCCAGAGGAGTTTCAACTGTCCCAACACTGCCAGACAGAAGGAGATATTCTGAAATGGATACATATATATTACTTAAAATCAGTAATTTCTTATATTATTGATATTGCTTACAGTGTATCCAATAAATTTTTACTCTTCAATTTTAGCCTGATTTGAACTCTAGTTCCCATACTGTTTGAAATCAGCGTCATTTTCAAATTCGTTATTCCATTTTCTGAACAATTGTTTATTATTTACACCAGCAATATCAATTATAAAATAGAGAAACATTTTTATAGTAGAATTTTTCACTATAATAAATTCATAAGACAAGGTGAGGTACTTACGTTCAAAATCTCTCAGCATCTCCTGGGTAACGCCACATTCCGCAAGGAAGAACGGAAAAACTTCAATTTTTTGTTAAACTCACAACAATTACAACCAGCCGCACAGCAAGATGCTAACATTAACCTTCAGGAACAAAATTAATCTGGAAACTGACACCGTTGGCACTTGGCAGACCGTTGGCGTTACTTCGTTATTTGGCGGCACAAAATATTGTGGTTTGATTGGAGTTTTGATACTGATGTAAAGGCTATTCGCTGGGACTTGTCTGTCAGGAATTTACGCTCAGGCAAATAAAGTTTATTATCATTTATTATCGTAGATTTATTATAAACAAATGATCTATTTAAATCATAACACTAATAATAATAAACATATTAACAAGATTTATTAACAGATAATTCTACATTTATTGATAATGACCAAATAATATTGATTGGAAACCAAATTTATTGATAAATATATTTCAATCTCTGTAATAAATAACTTATTTATAATAAAATTATTTTGTTGAATTCAGTAGAACAAAATCGTTTGTTTTTAGTGAATATTAAAAAATGTTACTTAAAGTTTTAATGAATGAGCCATATTTGTTGTGAATCTTATTGAATAATTTTCACCAAATTTGGCAGTAACAAATATTTTATAACTATAACTGAGAATTTTCTTTCAGTGTACCGGTGGGGCATCTTACTCTGGAACTGGAAGGCGAGCTGTGAAGGGTTTGGCCAGAACAGCTCTGTAAGGGGACACAATAGACCTTAAGGTCGCAGTGAACTGTAACCCCTTTTTTAAATTGAATTAAATTAAATCAACTGAATATTGTTCCTAGATCACAAATCCGTTGTTGGAAACTTGAGCGCTCCTTTTACTTAAACGAATGCTAAGTATATCGTTTTGCCCAAATGTCGTTGATTTTCAAATGTTGAGCCGAAAATGGTTTTAAACCATAGGGTTCGAGTCCCTGATGATGAACCCGTGGTCAAATTCAATTCTGTACGTGGGGACGTCCGACCGTAAGCACGATAACGAAATCTTAGCACGATCGGAATAATATTCTGGAAATTAATCAAAATTGAAATATGCGAAAACTCGATAATTAAAAAAAATTAATTATATGGTTTCTGATGATGCGAAACCTCTTGAAATTCTGTATTAAACATCAGGATATTAATCTTCATTCACAAAATAAATTTATTTCGAATCGGATATCTTATATGAATATAATAATAAATAGTAGGAGAGCTGGCACGAATTTTTGGGCAGGTATTTGAGGCAAGCTGAATACTTGTCAGATGCCTCTCCTATTATATCCCAACTCGGGATTGCAGATCTGGCTGGTGAGTAGCGGGGCTAAATCAACCCCTACATTTTTAATGGCCTGGCAGGTACAAAGCCCTACCGAAATGATCTGTCTTTTTGGGAATCTTATTTTTTAGTTATAAGTAACACTCCATTAAAATTTCAAGCTGCCTCAAAAACGTTTTCTATAATTTTTTGCAAAATAGTTTTGCACGCGTCTGGCAATGTTAAAACCCTGATTAAATTATTTGGCAGCTTGAAATTTTATGGAGTGTTACTTATAACTAAAAATAAGATTCCCAAAAAGACAGATCATTTCGGTAGGGCTTTCTACCTGCCAGGCCATTAAAATGTAGGGGTTGATTTAGCCCCGCTACTCACCAGCCAGATCTGCAATCCCGAGTTGGGGTATAATAGGAGAGGCATCTGACAAGTTTTCAGCTTGCCTCAAATACCTGCCCAAAAATTCGTGCCAGCTCTCGGACTAAAAGATCTTTCTTCTCAAAATTCTAATTGAATTTTATATGGTTCTGTATTTACATTGGCCCCAAAATTCTTCCATAATATCATAATAATACCGAAACTTAGAATAGAAAAAGCAAAAGGGGTGAAATAGCCCAAATAATATTTTAACAATATTCGACATGAATATCTATATACACTTCTGCATGAGTTTTAACAAATGTCGTAGCACTTTTATCAATCTGAGTTATCTCCAAAACATGCATTCGGAACTTTCTTAGTCGAATGATATTATTTAGACATATGATCTGTTGAAGATCAGTTTCTTTCCTCCTAATAAAGTCATATACCTGAATAATTCATCAGGCTGAAAGCGACATTTTCTAATAAGAATTCCAGTTGAATGACCGCTGATGTGCGTTTTCTGATCACCATATTCAACAATTATTTCACTAGGTCAGGCTTAAAACGAATGATCTGAAAGTTGCCAAAACACAAAACGAGTTGATGGGATTTTCGCTGGAGAACACTCCATCTACTTCAGGTCGTCGACCCTTGCTTGATTGATATATTTACAATATTTTGATTAAATATCAGAAGCGAGTACGAGTTGCTTATGTGTACTCAATACAACTAACCTGTTGGTCAGTACTGGATTCGAGTATATTGCTGTATTGATGCTCACGGAAAACTTCTTAAAGTTTTGTAGGAATTCTATCATTTCTTTATCTATGATTGCTTATCTGGGTGTTCAGGAGGTGATTCTGCATAAAAAATAATGACATTATGCAATAAAACTATCGTTCGCAATTGCTTGGTTTTCAGGGATACGGGGTGTTGAAGTCTTACTCAAAAACTAAAGAAATGGTACAACACTGAGATGTTTCAAACAAACAATCATCTACTTTTAATTCATGAGGTAGAATCTCTCCTGCTGTTTTTCTGCAATAAAGCGTATTTGCCGTACTCCAACACATTATGTAGTAGCGACGATTTTTCACATAAAAAGGGTACTTCATACGAATAGAAACCAGCAGAGATTTTTCATCACAGATTGAACAAAGAATCTCTTCAAAAATGATTGTAATCTGAAATATTCTTATATCTCGAACGGTATCTAAGTTATATATCTCGCAAAAGGGAAGCGTTTGCGGCTAAAAGTTGTTTGGCATAATGTACTTATTTTTCCATTCTAAATCATCTTCTGAGGTTGTCGCACTTACTCAATAACACCCTATATGAAAAAAATCTTGAGGTGTCTGAATATTCTATGATAACTTCACTGTCTTCTATTGGTTTTGCTGATTTTTTTTGTATTTTTTCCAAACTGTCACGTTACATGTTTAACGAATGAAAATAGAATTTGTGATATATTTTTGTTTACTTTAGACATTAAATATTCAGCTTATGAACAATCGTCACCATTCCGTTCATTTTATACAATAAAAATACCCATATTGGTAAAGTGATAAGGACGTTACAAAATGGCGAATGCGCCAGTTGCGCTTTGAGCTCAATACGTACAAAATTGTGAAATACTTATTTCCACACATTTCATTTGATGTGTTGCTGCATCGAAAAATAGTGGCTGGCTGAACTGCTTGCTTCATAAGTATATTATACAAGGGTGCTTCTGAATTGATGCAAAAGATTTGAGGGGATGATTCCTTATAATATTTTATGGAAGAAAGTTTCCATGAATGTAGTTCCGGAAATGCATTGTTTCCAAGATATAGGGTGTTGAAGTTTTATTAAAAAACTGACTGAAAAAGTTGTACGCCACTGAGATATTTTAAACTAACAATCATTTTTGAATTCTCAGTTCAATTTGTGATGAAAAATCTCTTCTGCTTTTTTCTCGTGTGGGGTGCCGTTTTTATTCAAGAGAATTCAACATCTTTACGCGTATTTGTCGGTACTTTAACACATTATGTAGTAGATATATACTACGTCAAGATATTTTACTTTTTTTACATAAAAACGGAGCCCCACGGGAAAAAAACGCTGGAGAGATTTTTCGTCATAAATGAAGGAATAATTCGAAAATAATTGTGAGTGCGAAAAATCTTAGTGGTGTACCACTTTTTCAGTCAGTTTTGAAGTAAAACTTCAACACCGGTATCTTGGAAACAATGCATTTTGGGAACTACATTTATGGGAACTTTCTTTCATAAGATATTTGAGGATTAATCCCATTACATCTTTCGCATCAATTCAGAAACCCCCGTTTATTTCCACTCTAATGGCATCTATCATTTCCCAATATAGACAAGCACGCAAAAGTTTCTGACTTCACATCAGTGCTCCATAAATTTTTATTATGAATAAGTTATACGGTATCTAAATACCAAATTCACCAAACAATATTTTAGATTGATTCATTGAATATGTTACTAGGCTACCATACGTCCCGGTACGCCGGGACACGTCCCGGTTTGAAGCATTGAGTCCCAGTGTCCCCGTCAGTTATTCAGTTGTCCCGGTCAGTGTTATGCTGTATGTAATTTTTCGTATCTCTAACCGTTTTGGAAAAAATTATCAACGATTGCATGTTATTCGCTAAACAAAAAACGTAATAGAAATACTCGATAGGTCAAGGGCGTAGCCAGGGGGGGAGGGGTTTGGGGGTTCAAACCTCCCCTGAAATGTTTCAGAGTTATTTTTTTATTTAATACTTGCTACAGAAAGCGACCCTCACAATTCCTGGCACCTACAAAGTCAATTGACAAAATGTCAAAACCCCCTCCCCGAAATTAATTCCTGGCTACGCCCTTGCGATAGGTATGCTCAAAATTTGCTTTTATTTTGATAGCTCGTCATTTGAGACACAACCTAAGCTTATTTAATATCAACATACAATCGTTCGATAATTTTTTACTCGAAAACGGTTAGAGATACGAAAAAATTACACGGGTCAAAAAAGTTTTTGAATTAGACGAAGATATCAACAATTGATTACCCGGTGATCAATAGCGTACCGCAAAAAAGTTGGGTCCGGAAAAGAAAACACCCTGCAATGATGGAGACGTTGAAGATGTTGAAAATAGCTCGCATTCCAAATTTGGACTGAATATCTCAAAATCTGCAGGAGTTATGAAGAAAAAACAACTTTTTTTGGAAATTTCACCACCACTCCGTAACGAAGCTTTTACCTTGTTTATATGAACTTTTTTTCTTAAAATTATATGTAGATTTACCTCCTCCAGTTGTGACATACTGTTATGTAACACCCTGTATGTATAGACCTATAAGCTTTTTTGCACGGTATATTAACCTATTTTTGTGCCACTTGTCCCGGTAGACCCTCCAACATTTATGACAGCCCCACTAGAGGAACGAATTACTGATGCTGAAAATTATATTGAAATAATACGATATTTCAATTTCACAGATAGAACTTTCTTCAAATTAATAAGCATAATTGACGAAATCAATTTTGAGCATAAACAATATCTTAAAATAGTAATTCTATGGAACATACGATGAAATGGAATGAACAGTGATCATAACTGCTCGTAAGTTTTTATCTTTTCCGAGAAAAATATCGACTGTATCGAAATTTTTCGAAAATCTATCCCACGAAAACAATTTTTGAGGGAAAATCATAAGGGGTTGTTAGTTTCAATCCGTAATAATAAAGTTATAGGATAAAAAAAATTGTTTGAGTAACATCTACTAAATGAATCATATTATGTATAGTTTTATGACTCAGTGTTTTTATAACTCCTAAAAAAATAAAAACTGTCAACTCGTATTCGCCTTCCAAAGGCTGTATCTTGGAAGGAGGTCGATTTCGAACAAAAATTATATGAATTACCCCTACTTATTTTCATAGACGAATGAACTCCCTAAGTTGCTCTCATTTGTTTACAGACACTCTGTATATGGTGGGTAAATACACAAAAATGGCATGATAAGTACAAAACTCTAACAGGAATCCTTAAACAATCTTCAATCTACTTGAATTCACCGAAATATTTTTGCACCTTCAGTATTTTACTGTGAGAAGCCGGAACCATTCTGCCTGATACCGAATGAAGACCTATCTCAACAAACCACTTCTTTGAACCAAAACCAACAATGCATACGTAGGAGTAGAAGAATCGATAAAAAAAACGCAGTATAAGCCTGCATAATGAACTATCTCGTTTGTTCCTACTTCGTTTAACCTTTCATCGCAATGCTGACTTCATAACTACCTCATCTGAATTCACACCGAAATGCCAATGAACATATAAATAACGTTCTTCATCGACTGGTCCTTCTCGCTGATATATTTTTATAATTAATACATCAATGACCGGTTGAGTGTTTGTTTCTAAAGTCATGATTGCGTAATAAAACATCGTGATTGTAAGGGATTAACTTGTTATACGACCTTGACGTTAGGAAGTTGAACTTTTTCACATTTTTGCACGTTTTCAAGTGGGTGAATTGTGGTCATTGTACGCTTGTAGCGCTAAGAGCTATTCACCGAGGTTGAATGATACCTTTAAGGTCATATATAGAAATATTTTGAGGCGATGTTTATGTGATGCTTCACCTAAGATTCATAATTGCCTCATTATCGTTGTATGAGAATTATATTGGTTTTATTAACATATTATTTGGCAGAATAAGAAGTAGTAAAGAAAATGGTTGAACTTGGGGTTCCCCAAGATTCTATATTTGGTCCCATATTATTCACAATTTCGATCAATTTTCACAAACTGAAAATTGTTGGAGTTTTAAATCGCTTCCAATACTTCATGAATAGGTCAAACACGTCACTCGTGATTACCTGAACTCAAAAAACATACAATCACAGCAATTCGACTTGAGCAATAGTGCAAATATCGATTAAAATATCGACAACTCGTTTTGCTTACTTTCAAGCTGTTGCTAGACATACGTGAAATAATATTGATGCTCATTTCAGAAGTGGAAAGAGTTAAACGTGAAATTCTTGATGATTGAACATTTGTTGAAATATAATTTGTGACATTTCCATTAATTTTGCTCCTTGTATTCAATATTTCGGCTAGCATTTGTTAACTCACGGCTTCCCCAGGAAAACACAATTTGCATCTTTCAGAGAAGTAACTTTCGTCACTCTTTTTCAACAGAAAATAATCTTCGATATTTTCAGTTCAGTTTCCGTTCTTCTTCCTATTATGTTATGGAAACTCCGCCCCATAGAATCCTGTGGTATTCATTTAAAGCATGTTTATCAGTATCTCATTTTTGAGCTAATGTTTAATGCATATATGAAGTACCTTGTGAGTGTTGTACAGTCCACATTGAAGAAAATAAATTTTCTTCGAAATGTTCGAATCAAAGAACATGAAAAATCAGCTCAACAGAACGATACCGATAAATCAAAGCTTGTTCAACAGTCTTAAAAGTTTTCCTGACGACAGACGGCTGTCGAATGTTGGCCGAAACATTGAATACAAGGACCAAAAATGATGGAAATAGCTTATATACTGTTTCAATGAAAAAATAATGTCGATGATTGAATTTACAGAAATATCAGCGAAATGTGACTTCTATTGAAGGATCAAGCGTTTAGGGAGATTAAAGGTGAATGCCTGCCAAAACCACGTGAAGAAACACAAGTATTCCAAGTATGTCATATGAAGACATGGAGTACCTTGTGAGTGTGGTAGGGCCTATATTAGAGAAACTAAACTTCCCTTAAATGTTCGAATCAAAAACAGCAGGGAGATACTTATAAATCAAAATTTTTTCAACAAGCTTTAAATGAAGATCATAGTATGCGGTGAAGTTTCCATAATATCGAAAGAAGAAAAATTGAAACGAAGAGAATTATAGGAAGCAACTGTCATATGAGTTACCGAAAACCATATCAGTCAACATCTGTTGATCTCAAAACAATCAGGGCTCCACTAATGAGATCCACCTCAAAAAAGATCAAATGAATTGTTTGACAACTGAATAAATCAAAAATAGATCAGAATCATCGATGATTACTTTTGAGAACTGAATGTCAAACATTTTCAAAAACTGATGCGAGTTGATTTTGCAAGTCTTGAGTATTTTCATGATGAGAACAGATTTTGAATGCTGACCGAAACGTTCCATTCAATTGATAGCAGTGTCAGCGAAAAGCGACCCCTTTGAAAGAAACAAGTATTTCACTCAGAAAATTATTCTAGTAAATACAACGAAAAATGTATGTTATGATAATAATACTAAGATCCCTATTTGGTCAATCTAAAATTCTATAAAATCTATAACAAAAATATAGATGTTCATAACAATAGTTTCTTGTTACATGAACAATAAATTCTGTTACGTTAATAAAAATATACTGCTAGGCAAATCGAAATATAATGATTTCAGCAACACTGCTTTGTGTACAATGGATAGTGTGACTGTTAAATATACGATTCATACTCTTCAGGCAACAGTAAGTCTTTTTATGCCGATAAAGGGTTTCATTATATTGCTAGAATGTAATATTGATACTATATATATATCTCGCCCCCATTCAGAATATTATTCTATTGAATTTATAGAAAACAATTATTATCAATCATTTATCAGTGAAATTATTGTGATGAACTTTTCTCTCTATGCAATACCTAATACTTTTTATGAACTTATTATTGTATTTGACGTTATGGGAATAGGTTTTAGAATAACAAAATTTTCCAGCTTTGTTTAGTTCTATTAGAAAAAAGATTTTCTCAAGAAATCTGGCATCTTTAACATAACACAATTTCATACCAAGGTGTACCCCAGAGGGTGTTTGTATAGAGGCCATTTATTGAAAATCGTAACTAAATTTTTGCTGTCGTGTTCAACCAAATATTTTCTTCAAAAAATTTGGCACTTTATTCATAACACCTTTATGTCCTCCCATCTCTCTTGTTCTTTTATAAATTTTAACTTTTTTTTAAGTGTTTCGGCACTTTCTTCAGCTTCAAGAATCACTGTCAAACCATAAAATTTAAGTATATATTTTAAAGACAGGAATGAAAATGAATCTAATAGGTACCTAAAGGTGAATCTGGAGATAGTCGTCTTTTGGCTGATTGTGTCCTATAAGTCCAATTGATTTGAGTTTTCTCAAATATTGTAATATTTACTAATAGTTTTCCTTTGGGGGCTTTATTTTCTGAGGAGCGAATTAGTATTCCTGCAAAAAAAATGAAACATAATCATTTAGTCCGTTAAATTCTTTGCAATCGACATGGTCATTTTTTACTGTTTTGAATGAATTAGTCCACTATTTCATCAACCATTATTGTTTTTAACATAACGAATATTTTATTCCTGTTATAGTATATGATTTTCATTTGAACAAAGAATACTGTTAGGGTAGTATAACAATATAATTGTAAAGATAATAATACATGTTGTGGACATCATAGTGTATTAGATATTGTATATAAATAATTTGTGTTATCTTTACAAAATTTGGGACTTTGGGGTAATGGAAGCTCAGGCTGTTTTTGATAGAATTTTTCCATTGTATTGACAATAAATACATTGATTTTGATGTATTATGTAGCCTCGATAGAAATGATATTGTTATCACGGTAGTTCCTGTTTTATAGTACTAACAAACGTTATTCAAGGTAAAATAAATGGTCTATTGTAGGTACAGCAATTTCTAGTAGTCGGAAGAGTTTTTTGTAGGATTAACAATTTTGATACATTAGACATTCAACAGAAGTGCTTCTGTTAATTATACTTAGAAAATTTTCTGAGTGTTAAAAAGACGAAAGGTGAACTCCTGCCAAAATCTCGTTAAGAATAACAAATTGTCGATTATTCCGATCTCAGATTTGTCTTCTAAACTCGTAGCTGGTCGATCTAAGCCAGTCAGCTGCTTGCCCGCTTCTAACACACCTCTAACGTCTAATACGAAAGGAAAGTCATAGCCAAGGCTGGGTCGTCGACCCCACACACTGAAAGCAGATCCAACAGTACCTCGAGTATATCAAACTGTATTCGTAGTAGCCCCCACCATAGAGCACCATATGATCTTCCTCTTCTTCTTTCAGGATTTCAGCGGCGCACAGGAATCATCGAGCTGCGTAACTGCGGTACAGCATTCCATGATTACTAAGTCTTAATTATGGTTATTGTCGCTTAATTGAGATACGTAATTTCGAATGAGCATTCAATGTCAGCAGTTCCTGTTTATGCTGAAGAGATGATTATAGCCTATCGCAGAAGTCAGGTCAACATGAATATGTAGTTCGTTTGCTAAAATTTGAAACGTTTTATTTCTTTCCACTACATGAGCAATGAAATTACATGAATCATTGAATATTTAGGTATTTTGATCCGAAATCAATTTTATTCTTCGATTCAAGAAAATTTCAAATGTATAATTCTACTTATATACTATCATGCTCATGTCTACTACTTTTCAGTCGGGTGAGTGATTCGACGTACTGGATCACAGGAAAAATTACTGAGAAAATGTGTGACTAGTGCGGCTAGCGTCAAAAATTTGCTTTGTATTTTGGGGCATCACCTTTTGAAAGTATCTTTTTCGGAATATTTTGTACCTACATATTAATAATAGTCGAGAGTTGTCAAACCTACTGATTTGTTTGATAGCTGGCAAGCAACTAAATAACAGTTATTCACTTTCTTTCGAAAACATATTTCTAAGAATATGGAATTCGTTTTCAGTGAGCTAGAATTCGAATGTGAGTAATTTATTTATTTCATGAAGGTTTCTGTCTTTACCGCTTATTGGAGTCTCCAAACAACTCGAGCACATTTATTGCTTTCCAGTCAGGTGTGTGAATTCTCATGGCTGATTTCAAATATATTCTCAATTTCTTCAATTTTATCTTCCTGGGAAGAGCATATAATTATAGGACATTAAAAATATGCTCCCATTAAGAAAATAAAATTGAAGAAATTGAGAACATATCTGAAATTCTTGAGCAAATTGAATGTTCCAAGAAACTGTTGGAAAATACCAAAGCAATTGGACACAATAGTACAGAACCCTAATTTTCAATAAGTCAAATCGAACCAGAACAAACGATGAATAATGTAATACCATAGTTTAAGGCTTATCTGAAAAGATCCCTGGAAAAATAATCATTTTTGCGAAGGATTTTACAAGAAATCTCATTGGTAGCACTGAAAAGGGTAACAATGTTCCCAATCTACCAAAAATTAATCTGAACATTGACTTATAAGGAACCTAAATGAAAACACTATTTCTTTCAAATGAAACTTATATTTAAAAATAAATAATTATCTTGAACTCACTCATATAATATTTTATACTTCAACAACAGTTTTCGAACGTAATCTGCGTATGAGTTGTTACCTTGGATCTTCCATTGTAAGTACTCTGTATATCGTGTACATCCTGTTGCAACTGTCTTGTAGTTCTATGTAGCGTCCTGTGAGTGAACATCATAAAGAAATTTTACAATATTGAGGATACATCTGTGAGACGGAATACTTTATCAACATTCATTAGATTAATCCAAAGTAAATTGATAGACATATCGAATAAAATGCACCTGTCTAACGTATGAAATGCCTAGTTTCAAATGAATGGCTGCCCAGAACATAATAGTCGTAATGTCAAGATCTATTTAATGAATATATTGCGATACGATGGATCGAAACATTAGGTAAGAAGGCCACCGAAAAGACCCGATCTTACGCCTTTGGATTTTTATGTCTAGAATATTTGAAAAAGAAAGTATATCTAATTCGCTTTCAGACTCGAAAGGATCTCATCAACAGAATAAAATTGTGTTCTGCAGAAATGCGATGAACTTTGTAGAGTTGTAGATTCGGTACGAAAACGATGAGTCGAATGTATTGAATAAGAAAGTTCATTTCTTCGTTATTATTTCGATTCGTGATGAATTGACGATTTTCATGAAACTACATTAAAATTTGATCACGAAGATTAGGTTCGGAATTTTCAGACTATTTCGTTGTTATCAGGTTAGCCATGATATTAGGGCGCAGAATTTGCAGCTAGCACAATAGTTGATATGTCATTAAGTACACTAAATGAGGTATTTTTACTGAAGAGAAAGCGTGTGCATAATTATTAATATGTCATCGAAAAAACCATTAGGAAAATAGAACTGATTTTGTTAACTTCAGAATCGTGACATTCTTCCCCTTACCAGGCCTGCAATAAGAGTGTTTTCTGCACATAGACTCTCCCATCTTATAGAAAATTCATTGCATTTTCCGAAATGTGGTCAAATTCGATGACACAACAAGAAAAACTGAATAATGATCTTTATAGAGAAAAACTCGAAATTTTTCGTGAAATAAAGACATGGTAAATTGAAGAATGACCGTCAACATTTCAACCATATGTTATACTAGCTTTTACCCGCGACTTCGTCCCAATAAGTTTTTTTGTTTTCTCCGGCTCTAAGTCCCCCTGCAACAATGCCCCACTATCGTGTTCCAGTCCTCAACTTCACTTCAAAATTTGTTCAAAAGCAACCTAAGCTACATAATGGATAGCTCCGAATGTTTCCTTAGTTAATATAAAAAGTAAATAATGTAAATCGGTTTAAAATACTACTAACCACTTAGCTGCCAACCCCCGATATTAGACAGTGTGACAATTTGCATCAAAATTTTATCTTAAATTCCCTAAATTATGGCGCGTACCGACTCTCTGAGTTAGAAAAGTGATTAAATACTAACTTGAAGTCTTAGTAACACTCAGTTAAAAAAACATCAAAATCATTTCAGTAGCTCGTCATGCGCTTCTTGACACGATCACGCTAGATTTCCGCGGGAATGAGGTATTTTCCCGCCGTAAAAAGTAACCTGTGTCCGTGCCTAGGATCCTATCTTTATATTAACCAAGTCTTATGAAAATCCGTTCAGACGTTAAGGCGTGAATGAGGTAAACTTTCGAAACAAACGATTAAAAATCACTAACCTAATTAGTTTTCTGCCTACTGCCTACGCCTTAAGTACGATAGCATGAATATTAATAGCCCATATCCTTTTCTAGGTTACTATCTATCACCTAACTGAATTTCATCGAAATCCGTTCAGCCGTTTAGGCATGATAGAGCAAAACTCCCAGCAAAAACCATAAAAAAAATCACTAACTCAATTCAGTTTTCTGCCTACTTCCCCCCTAAGTACGATGACGTGATCCTTTTGATCTTATATCCGTTTTTAGGTAACCATCTATTACCTTACTCATCAAAATCTGTTCAGCCGTTTAGACGTGAAAGAGCAAAAGTCCCAACAAAAACGACTAAAAATCACTAACTCAATTTAGTTATCTGCCTACTGCCTACCCCCTAAGAACGATGGCGTGATTATTTATAGCCTATGACCATTTCTAGGTTATCGTCTATCACCATACCAAATTTCATCAAAATCCGTTCAGCCGTTAGGCGTGAAAGAGTAACAGACAGAGTTACTTTCGCATTTATAATATTAGTATGGATGACATTTTTTGTTGCAAACAACTTTTATAATCACCCTTCGAAGTTTGTTCAAAAGTATAATACCCTGTATAATATGTATATCGTACAAACAAACGTAATTTGGGTATGAAATTTCAGTTCAGACCATCGTTAATTATTGCTCTGTATATCGTATTCATCCTGTTGCAACTGTCTTGTAGTCCGTGTAGCACATTTGCATTGTCAATATGAACATATAATGAACTAGCTTTTACCCGCGACTTCGTCCGCATAAGTTTTTTTGTTTCTCCCGGCTGTAAGTCCCACTATCGTGTTCCAGTCCTCAACTTCACATCAAAATTTGTTCAAAAGCAACCTAAACTACATAAAAATACGCAAAGAATAGAGTTCCGTAACGCCTAATTTCAATAGTCGCATACGTGCGACGACGATGTCTGCCCTCGTGCGTCTGCCCGCTTGGGTAGGCACAGTTGGGCACGGCCCTCCCTCGCGCCGCACCGCCTCTTCGCTGTAGGTGTTATAATTTCGGTGATGAACTGATTACCTATCCGTTTCTTTGTCTAAAATGAGTATTAACTTATCACTATGATTGATTACTGAGCTTGAAGTTCGTATCTCCCCAAGTTTAAAGCGTAGCTAGGTATGTAGTACTATATTAATTCTGTGGTGTAGGTAATTAGATTTTATGTATGTAATGTAACAGTCAGTTGAATAAAAAATCGTATACAAATCAGATCAAAAAAGTTTTGGCGTAATGTGATTCTAGACAGAGTTTTATTGTTGTAGATAGGTAGCTGTGTATAGGTTCCTGTGGGAATGAGATATTTTCCCGAAGTAAAAGAAGTCTGAATTTTGGTACCTTCCTACCCTATAAGTTAAGTAGTGTGATAGAATGTCGCTAAGTTCCGATCCAAGTAAAACTGTTAAATAAAAACAGTTGCATCAAAATTTTATCAAAATTCCCTGAATTATGGCGTCTTCCCACCCTCTAAGTTAGAAAAGTGATCAAATACTAAGTTGAAGTCTTAGTAACACTCAGTTAAAAAAAAACATCAAAATCATTTCAGTAGCTATGGCGTCATGAGCTTCTTGACACGATCACGCTAGATTTCCGCGGGAATGAGGTATTTTCCCGCCGTAAAAGTAGCCTGTGTCCGTGCCTAGGATCCTATCTTTATATTAACCAAGTCTTATAAAAATCCGTTCAGACGTTAAGGCGTGAATGAGGTAAACTTTTAAAATAAACGATTAAAAATCACTAACTTAATTAGTTTTCTGTCTACCGCTTACGCCTTAAGTACGATAGCATGAATGTTAATAGCCCATATTCTTTTCTAGGTTACTGTCTATCACCTTACTATATTTCATCAAAATCCGTTCAGCCGTTTAGGCATGATAGAGCAAAACTCCCAGCAAAAACCATAAAAAAATCACTAACTCAATTCAGTTTTCTGCCTACTTCCTACCCCCTAAGTACGATTACGTGGTCATTTTGATTTTATATCCGTTTTTAGGTAACCATCTATTACCTTACTAAATTTCATCAAAACCTGTTCAGCCGTTTAGACGTGAAAGAGCAAAAGTCCCAACAAAAACGACTAAAAATCACTTACTCAATTTAGTTATCTGCCTACTGCCCACCCCCTAAGAACGATGGCGTGATTATTTATAGCCTATGACCATTTCTAGGTTATCATCTATCACCATACCAAATTTCATCAAAATCCGTTCACTCGTGTATGCCATTTTTCTGAGTCGGACTTTTTCGAGTCCAAATTTTTCAGAGTCAAAATTTTCGCCGAAAAAATTTCTACTAAGAAAAATTTTACAGCGAAAAAAATTTGATTTTTTTGCTCGAAAAAATTTTAACATAGAAAAATTTTGCCTCGAAAAATTTCGACTCATAAAATTTTTACCCCGAAAGAATTTCTACTCGGAAAAATTCTGCCCCGAAAAAAATTTGATTTTTTTTGCCCGAAAAAATTTCGACTCATAAAAATTTTGCCCGAAAAAATTTTGATTTTTTTGCCCGAAAAAATTTCGACTCAGAAAAATTGGCCCCGAAAAAATTTCGATTTTTTTGCCCGAAAAAATTTCGACTGGGAAAATTGCCCCGAAAAATTTCGACTCGAAAAAATTCGACTGGAAAAATTGGCCCGAAAAAATTTCGACTCAAAAAAATTTTGCCCCGAAAAAATATCGACTCGAAAAAATTTTTCACCGAAAAAATTTTGTTTTTTTTGTCCGAAAAAATTTTGACTCAGAAAACTTTTGCCCCGAAAAAATTTTGATTTTTTTGCCCGAAAAAATTTTGACTCAGAAAAATTTTGCGACGAAAAAATTTCGACTGAGAAAAGTTTTGCCCCGAAAAAATTCTGATTTTTTTTGCCCGAAAAAATTTTGACTCAGAAAAATTTTGCCCCGAAAAAATTTCGACTCAATTTAGTTATCTGCCTACTGCCTACCCCCTAAGAACGATGGCGTGATTATTTATAGCCTATGACCATTTCTAGGTTATCATCTATCACCATACCAAATTTCATCAAAATCCGTTCAGCCGTTTGGGCGTGAAAGAGTAACAGACAGACAGACAGACAGACAGACAGACAGACAGACAGACAGAGTTACTTTCGCATTTATAATATTAGTATGGATGTAATGAAAACCATAAAAATCATATGTTCCTTGATATCTTGTTAAAATTTAAGACACCTGTGAGTGGACATCTTAAAGAAATATTACAATGTTAAGTCTGCATCTGTGCGATGGAATACATTATCAACATTCCCATATGTTGTTACAAGAAACATACATCCTTAAAAGGATTGAATCAGGACACACTAACTACAGATTCATCTTGGGTGCATGCAAAGTGTGGCACAGTCTCTTAATTGCCTCGTTGCTTTTTGAATCAATCTACATACATATTCCACCATATGTGGTACAAATATATCAACATCAACCAGTTTCTTGACGAGGTGAAGAGTGCACAGGTCCGACCCAAGAAAAAATTTGAATAATTCAGTATTTCATCATAAGTCAAGGCAAAGAAAAAAGTAATAGATAGACTTTGATTACCTGAATCATCAACAAAATTAGTTAACTTGAGATGAAATACACTATTTTGTTGCGCCTATGTTGTTTGGGGAACAGACTGCAACCGTTCAGCCCAAATATCCAAATATCTGTAAATTTTGGGCTAGAAGAACTCTTAAACGAATGAAGTTAGGATTCTGAAATTTTGGGAAAGGAAAGTTCGGGTTTCGAATTCCGCTGTTGAGTTCGTTAACGGCACAAATCGGTCGAGTAGTTTCGGAGTTATCGAAATTTGAAATTGGTTATAATATCTCCTGTATTTCCGAAACCACAAATTTGATCAATTCGAAATTTGGCATTTTTAGCAATGATAGTTAAAACTTCTAATTCCCTTATTACACCATGCCTTTTCATGTCTATATTCGAGTCTTTCTTTAGGGCTATTTTTTGGGCCAATTTCTCCAAATGAGTCGTACTATTACACCATACCTTTTCAGGGGTTATATCAAGGGGTTTCAGGTAGTAATTCCAAAATTGCAAACATTGAAGAAATTGATATTTCATCATTGAGCTTATGTTTTGTTGGAATCTTTTCGAAAGAATACTATGTTTTCTGCATTGATATGAAGAAATAATGACGCAAACAATAGAAGATGAAATTGAATTAAAAAAATCACAATTATTGCAACAGTTATTCTGGAAAATAACAAAAAAGGGTTTTACAGGAGATAAAAGGTGAAGCCTTGGATGAACTCAAAATCAGGCCATAAAGGCCATGAGTCTAAATTATATCATATAGGTATAGGTAAAAAGGTATGTCGCTTCATTTATTTGTTTGTTATAATATGCCTCTTCATTAAATCTTTGAATAAAGATAAGGAGTAATAATAGTTATTTTTTCTTTCGAATTGATCAATTATAAATATGTTTATTTTTCACTTGTACATTATATGTTTATTTTACCTTAGAAACGGTTGCTATAAATACAGTCATTATGCCCGTGGGCATTTTAGCGGGCATTATGGATCATAACGCCCGCTCACAACGAAAACAGTAATGGCATTCACTTAATAAAATGATGACAGCAATAACGAACTTCAAAATATTAACAAATGCCATGGTTACTACTGAAAGTTAAATGGGAAAAAAATCATAGGAGCAATCGAATTTTATTGTAATTAAATGATATATTCGTGAAAAATAAAATCTTGTATGCACCACGAGCGTTATTAGATCCTAACGCCCATAGGGCAACATTCATCCCTCGGGCCAAAGGCCCTCGGGTCGAATGTTTCCCTCCGGGCGTTAGGATCCATATAACGCACTTGGTACATAAAATATATTAGGTTACTCCAAGATGTCGAATTAGACAGTAGAATTTTGTATTATGACCCGACTCGACATTTCTACGAAAAGACTTGAAACATCCACGTTTCAGGGGTGGAAGATTGAACGGGTTCTATTTATTTGCAAGCCTGAAAAAGGCACCAAATTAACCCAGGTGCATGCGCATTCTATTGAAATTTCAAGCGGAATCGGTCAGCCGACAAAAAGGCACGAAAAAGGAATGGTGTAATAAGGGTATAAGGAATTTCGTGAGGATCATGTCATATTGAAATTCAAGAAGGAATATTTAGTCTGTGCTATGTAAATCGACAAATTTCTGTTTGCTGCACCTCTAGAATGGATCTAGTCACGAACTTGAAATATTCGGGGTAAATTTAAGACATCCGCATATAAATATGGATCTATAAAAAGTTGGAATCGATAGATTGGCTCTTCTCGAATTTATTCTCATTGGTTTTTCAATATTAGGAAATTAAAATTCCGATCAATATCAAACTTTTAAAAGAAGGTCAGTGAAGCTCATATTCATCCTGAATTTCGTAAGAATCGTATAATCAGAAGATTTACAAAAATATTTAAGTTCTGTCTCGTACTGCTGGCATGGATCTGAATAATCTCTGTGACAAGGTTCTTTGACGTTTATACGTAGTTGTGTATTAAAAGTCTCGTTTGTTCATATTAGAACAACGATAAGTCGGACGTATCAAAACAGATAGGTTACTAGTTGGCAAATAAAACCGAAATTTGTCAGAACTCTCTCGTGGTCAGAATTGGTAATAAATCGATGTCATTTGGTCGATGCTGGTTGTGTTGGGTACGAAACTCCATCCAGTTTTAAATTTTCAGTTGTCTTTTACTTTTTCGAGTGTTATACTAAGAAGCTTCTGTGAAAAACGTTATTTTATAAATTCAACTTTTCTCTCGTAATCTTGAACCGAACTCGAAATTTTCGAGTTTTTAAGTTCCTCTCGGGAGCTTTCTTACGGTCGGTCGTAGCTCAAACCATGTTCATAAAGAAGTATAATAAACGAATCTCATTATGTAACTGTTCATCCTGAAAAGTTCCAAAACACCGAGTCACATCCTTGATGAACGAAAATTGATACCATCCGAATATTTATTTTTGAAGCAATTTACATTCTCTCACCTCGAATTGGCGCAGCCCACCAACTGTATAGTGACACGCATGACACGCATTTAATACTTTGTATCAATTTGTGTGCCAATTTCCAAAAGAACTGTCGCGCGCCTAAAAAACCGCTACGTAATTACGTCCATTACGATGCCCGAAAAACTGGTCGCTTCAGTGCTGACAACAATTGGAGATGCTACTACTATAAGGAAGATACCAAAATAAACACATCTTTGAAACTCTTAAGAGCTCCTAGGTTTCTCAAGAAATAATGCAGGATGAGACAAACTGAAAAAATTTAAGAAAATCTCTGAGCAGGAGGTTTTGAGCGCTCGTTTTTGGTGGAGCAATAAGACTACTACCTCAAAAATTTTTATGGGATTTGGGATTAATACCAATAAAACACAGGATGTTTCTGAATTGATGCGAAAGATTTAAGGGGATGATTCCTCAGAATATTTTATGAAAGAAACTTCCCATTAATATAGTTCCGGAAATTCATTGTTTCGAAGATACAGGGAGTTGAACTTTTACTTGAAAACTGACTGAAAAGTGGTACACCACTGAGATATTTTAACTAACAATTATTTTTGAATTATTCGTTCAATTTGTGATAAAAAATCTTCTGCTTTCTTTTTGTGTTGGTTGTCATTTTTATTCAAGAAAATTAAACATTTTGATGTATATTTGTCGTTACTTCAATCATTGTATACAATGCTTCAACGCATTATGTAGTAGTGATACTACGTCATAATTTTTTTTTATAAAAACGGAGTCCCGCACGAAAACAACGCTTGGTAGATTTTTCGTCATAAATTGAACGAACAATTCAAAAAAATTGGTCAAAAAATCTCAGTGGGTACCTACCACTTTTTCAGTCAGTAAAACTTCAACACCCTGTATCTTGGAAACAATGAATTTCCGGAACTACATTTATGGGAACTTTCTTTCATAAAATATTCTGAGGAATCATCCCCTTAAATCATTCGCATCAATTCAGAAAACCCTGTATATCAATGCAGAATAACAGCACAATAATTACAAAAATTAAATTCTATGGTAGTTTTCATTCTCAAAGTAAATTTCACTCGAATATAAAGATTTTTCTTTTCAATACTCCAATTTAATTTTTTATGGTCTGTTCACACTATGGCCACAAAATTTTGCATGAAGCTTGTTATCAGCATCTTGCATTTGGCCGTAACATTTCATTACGATTTGTTTAGTATTTTCTGAGATATTGAGGATGAGAAATTTTTTTCGCCGACCTCGAAATAAAAGGCGATTTTAATGAGTACGAAATTGATCATTCATGCCCCATTTTAATTCTCAAGTTTCTGGCTATTTCAATGTGCAAACCTCATGGCAATCGTTCACAAATTATCCAGAAGCACTACGAGAAATGTCAAAACTCTACTGGAACATAGAAATTTTATTTTGTCAAATGTAAGTCTTGTGCAAAATGGGAAAGTATTTCAATCAAGAATTCATACATATATTTATTCGCTCCGCTCACGCATTAAAATATCTCGACCATTAGTCGCTGTCTTTAATAACCTAGTTGATTAAATAACTATTAATTTTATGGAACGATTTGGCTGCTTAACGAACTTTACCGAACTATTTGGAACTCGAACTTATCCTGAAAATTTCAAGTCTCTAGGACAATCCCTTCGAAAGTTATTGTGCTAACGGACGGACGGACGTCCCCACGGACATAATTGAATTTGACCACGGATTCGTCATCAAGGAATCAAACCCAATCGTTTGAGACCATTTTCGACTCAAAATTCTAAAATAATAGACATTTGGACAGAACGATATAGCACTCGTTTAAGTAGAGCGAGCGCTCAAAAAATGAGATGAAACCGGAATGACCGTCCACCTAAAGGTTGTTGTACAAGAACTTTCATAATTTTTCACCGATTTCAATTGTTTTTACGCCAAACTGTGGTATTTAAGCAAAAAATTTTTCCGAAACTGTTGATAGCATATTTACACTTGGATAATTTCGGGAAATTTGTAGAGTTTACGTTCAGTTTTTATTTCACTTTGATATCTTCATTTTTTGGAAGATACGATTATTCAATAAAAGCCTGGAATTTTTTGAACATACCAATCTCTATCAAGGGAAAGTATCACATGTTTCATATCCTTGAGTACTGCACTTATTAATTCATCATTTACTTCTCTGATTTTTTTACGTTAAGACTCGATTTTTGTTTTAAAATACAGCTAAACAATTTTTCTATGTGTCCATACAAAATTTACGAAAACTTTCAATTTCGTCTATTGAGCTTGACGTGTTTATAAAATCGCAGTCTTTTTGAATACCCGAATCTTGAAAAAACCAAGTTATCAAAGTGAAACAAAAGTGAAAGATAGCGAAAAGAATGGTCTTCTTAATGAACTGAACGTGAACTACTTTTCACCCTGTATAAATATACTATAAAATTTTATCGAAAACTTATCTGAATTTGTTTCAATACCAAAGAATTTATCTACAATTTGAAGTAAAAAAGATTGAAATCGGCGAATAAACTTTTGCAACATTTTAGGTGAGCGAGTTTTCTGCGGTGAGTGTAGTTTTTCCACAACTGAGATCAAATTCAATAATTTTCACATATGAAATCATCATGTTACACTAAAGGAGTTGAAATTTGAAATAGAAAAAAATACATCTCATTTCCAAAATATG
Source organism: Propylea japonica (assembly GCA_013421045.1). Taxonomy (NCBI): domain Eukaryota; kingdom Metazoa; phylum Arthropoda; class Insecta; order Coleoptera; family Coccinellidae; genus Propylea; species Propylea japonica. The sequence continues at coordinate 31,839,890 of CM024245.1, read as the reverse complement.
GATTTTTTATTTCTTGGGGAATTCTAGAGGGTCAAAAACCTTGGACGATGTGTATATAGAGGTTTTTTTGTCAATACCTCATAAAAACTCATTCAAATTCAATTTAAAATCGCCCCTCTCTTATTGAAAAACCCCTTCACATAAAAATAAATATCCATATCCATCCAATCTAGCAAAATTGTTACTAGTTCAAGTCACACCAGAACAAGTTAGGGTTATCGACCCCCAAGGACGACCAAACCAAGTAATAAATTACCTAATATTTATAATCTGACTTTTTATTTGAAGCTTTCACCATTGACTTGATTCCTCTAATGTATGCAAAGGTAATGAACTCCAATATTATCGGTTCACTAACCCAGATAATAAGAATATTCTCAAAAAGACCTCTACGTCAAATCTTGATCTTAACGAGATACAAAAAATTACATCGCGAAATGATTTGAAGGATATTGAACTGCAGTTGCTCAATATGTGACTGGTTTGAGGAATAAGAGAATGGTAATGTTGTTTGCTGTATGTGGAAGTATATGGTTGAAAAAATGTAATAAAGAGGTGTTATTTTGAATAGCCCGCTACTTCAGCAGATGTCACGTTTGAAGCTGTCATTTTTTGATATTTGACAAGTAGAAACTACGCCATTAATGAAATTGGTACGATACACGCTTCGTGAAGGCATTGAAATTATTAAAATTCACTATAAAATGGTGTGAAAATTTGGCAGAGACGGTTCGTAAAACTCGAACATTTTTGGGCCGTCGTGAAGCAACTTGTCGGACCGCAATAAAGAAATTGGTGGAAAAATTCGAGCTGTTGGGACAAGTTAGTGATGTGAAAAATAGAACCCGTGCACGTCGCTCGATAACAGCCGAGAATATTGCTGCTGTAGCCGAAAGTGATGAAGAAAAGCCCAGGTTTGTCCATTCCTCGTCGTTCTTTGGAATTAGGCATTCCACAAACGTTTTTTATGGCCGCACTTGGATAGTATGGATCTGGACAACGTTTAATTTCAACAAGACGGCGCTACGTGCCGGACAAGCAATGAAACAATTGATCTTTTGCGAGAAAAGATTCCGGACCGCGTTATCTCCCGAAGAGGTGATCACAATTGGCCACCGATATCTTGTGATTCAACACCTTGCGACTTCTTCCTTTGTGGCCACGTGAAAGAGAAGGTCTATGCCAATACCCAGCGTCGATTCAAGATTTCAAAGATGGGGCTATCGAGGACATAGGGCAGCCAGTTTGCCATTTGGTTATGGAAAAATTCATTCAAAGGATATGGTCCGGTAAGCGTGGTCGTGGTGGTCATTTGCCTGATGTTTTTTCCACTATTAACGGCATACCTTCTTTTTTATAATGAAATAAACATCCGATCATTTATATTGGAAATTGGCATTTTTCATTGAATATCAAAATAACACCCCTTATTGGAAAACCCTTTATGATGGGAAAGGTTCATATGTTAGTTTTAAATTGTTAATATAGATTCCCATAAGTATTTAGATCGCCTCTTTTTCTAAGTGTGCATCCATGACGTTCACAAGAAACCACAATCCTGTTACTCGAACATACTATATTGATAGCAAGCCAATTAAATCTTTGAGTTATGTCAAAGACTTGGGAGTTATCTTTGATACCAAGCTTATCTTCGATCTTCATGTGGAATCCGTGGTAAATTCATCTTCACGAATGTGGGGATATATAACTAGAAAATGTAAGACTTTTGTAACTGCCACACCAATCAAGGTCCTTTTAATGCTTTCGTCCGCAGTAGACTAAATTTTGCGCCATTGTGTGGAACCCAAGACAGAAATCCAACATTGATCGCATCGAGAGTATCCAAAATAGGTTTATAAGGTTTCTAGCTAACAGGACCAAATATGTCTTGACCGATAGAGATTATGCTGGGGCACGTGCACATTTTGTTTGATGTCGTTGTCGGGCGTACGCATGGTCTCTGAGGCACTATTTTGTATAAGATCTTGAACAATATAATTCAAAGCCCGGATGTCCTTGCTCGTATGTTTTAATGTGCCCCAAAGATCCCTTAGGGCGAGTGAACTTTTCAGTGTACCATTTCGGTACACATATACATCTCAGAGTTCACCACTGTGTCGAATTGCTCGAACCGGTAATGAAATTTCTGTGCATGTTGACTATTTCTCGATGACCCTCCACCAGGTTAGAAATGTTCTGCAGAAAAATCTAGAGGGTTGAAATAGTTTTGTTAGAATGAAGCTTTTTTTGTAATTGTAAAATTCAATAAAGGTGTTAATTTTAAGATGTTGTTCCAATATTGTATGGGAAATCATTCAAAGTTCTAATAATTTATGTAATTTCGTTTTTTCAATATGTAGATACTGTAGTGGGTTTTTAACCTGTTTGTATCTCTGGTATCAAATAAATAAATAAAAAATAAAATAAGTATGAAGCTAGATAGATGTAGGTGAGATAAGTGTCTAAATTATCTCCCCGTCTACACAGTGTAAGTGAATTGCCGCGAAAAAATTAAGGGATGATCCTTGTCAAAAAATAGACTGGTTCTTCATATTATCTGATATTTTGCGGTACCCCTGTTCAATTTCAACCCCCTTATGATGGCATCTGAAAAGCACCTTTGAAGTTTCTTCTTAAAAACAAGAATGAAATCATGCAGATATTTTATACAGGCGAAAAATCATTATCATTTTTTTGGTAGTGTTCCCCTATGATTGCTGTAGTAGAAAAGCCTGGTTTCGCAAGAAACTTTTTCCTATATTCATGTCACAATAAAACAATTACTATTGGATACCCTCATCTATTCTTCATGAATGAAAGCTCTCCGGTTTCTCGCATAAATTTACGGTTTTTGAGGAAACAAATAATTTTTTATCTCGTTGACGTGATTCGTAAATCCTGAAAGCACAAATCCGAACTAGAATTTATCCACTAAGCAGATGATAGGTTGACATTTTTATTGATAGCAACGAAACAACAACAGCAAATATAAAATGAATATAGCAAAACAAACAATTTTGACCTATTTTTCAAAATGATTGCATCCTCTACAATCACATAATGAAAAAATACTCACAAACTGTAAATTCAAAAAAGAAACCCTCATTTTGAAGAATTAATCAAGCTTAGCAAAATTTATTTCTCATTGTGAAATATAAACATGGAAAAAATTTTCATGCTACACAAAGTGAAGGGGTGGGTGGCTTTTTCACCCCTTCTTATCAAATTTTGAATGCCTTAAGGTCCGCATAAAATATCTGCTTGATTTCATACTTACTAGTTTCTTGGTTTTTGGGGGAAAAATTAAGAACTGCATTTCATGCGCCATATCTTTGAAGAACTGTAACTAAACAAGGGTGCCAAAAAAATTTATATGAAAGACCATTCGTATTATTCATATACCTACTCTTCATAAGGTCGGTTCTGTGTAGTTTACGATTTATGGTTCATTTGAGTGTTTTCCTACATTATGTGGAAAATCTCTTCATTATGCCATACTTTGTAGAGCAGAACAGGTTTATAATGTCTTAAATTCGCATAGTTTTCATGTCCATACGAGGGATGCCTTTAACGCAAAAAAATCATATTGATAATCCAAAATTTGTTTTTCGAAATGCTTATCCTGAAGATGTATACACATTAGGTACCTCCAAATCATAAATTCTGAACGTATAACGTTGACATCACAGTTTATTTTTTACGCCCGAGAAAAAAAAACATATCATTCGTTGGTAAGTAAAGGCGGATGGCTCAAAATCGACGTTTTGAATGTTCAAAAATTCGTTTCTTTGAGCTCGCATTATCGTGGTGAAGAGTGATGCGTCTTCGTTGGTTTTTGAATTTCAACTTTCCTGGAAAAAGCCGAAAGGAGAAATTAATTTCTGTTCTGATTCCATAGACGGGTTTGCCATTTTAGGGTATATAATTCAAGAAGTGGGAGATTCTTTGTATTTGACAATTCTGAATGAATAAAAGAAAAGTAATATACTTTTCTGTCTATAAACTCTGCTGCTTACTATTCACGTTTTCTTTAAATGTTTTTATTACCTTCAACAGACATTGTGTTGTTCCCTTAAGTAAGGACTAACATAGAGATGCCCATACGCGTGAATAGTACTGCCTTGAAATCAACCAAGCATTAGAGTAAGATGGAAAACATTTCACTGCCGCACTGGAGTGAAGTAAACAATAGGTGAGATTTTCATTTCTTCAATTCCTGAATATAATGCTACATTTTCGTGATTTTATCTTAGCTATAATTACCGGATGAGCAACAATAAATTGCCACTAAATCAGTAAAATAATTCAGTTTATGAACGTCAATTCAAAATGAAAATGTAAACACATCGCACCCAGAAACTAAACACTAACATACGGTATTGCCAAACTAACAGAATTGTCTGTAACAGACGCAAGCCGTTAGTATCAGAGTAGGGGAGCGGCAGACCAGTTATCCCAATACGAAATAAACATACGGCACGAGTTCGCAACGCCGGAATATTGTTCGCGTGCATAAACAGATTCTACTTGGCTGAAGAACAATTGCGCGAAGGCACCTTTAGGTTTACACTTTACTCTGAGGTTGTTCCCAAAATGGCAACCCTCCGCATGAATACAGAAATAGATGTAATTTCTCCTTTCAGCTTTTTCCAGAAAAGAGATGACAGAGGACGAAACTTCCGGCTGGTCTGCTTTATGTCGGCCACCCTGTATATCATATTGTTAAATGTTTCTAGCACTCGCATGTGCGTATCGAGTTGTGATCAGAATAGCATGAATAGCCGAAGGTAAATGGCATGCAGAGATATTTCCGCACCTTTCCGATACATTATAATTCAAACCCGCCTAGCATTATTTTGTCAGGCACAATTTTTGCTTTCTATGGAATACGATCAATGACCTGGCACGACGTAAATACTTTAGAAGTATCTGGAGGTGGCAAGGTTGTTACTTGAGTGCAATATTGCCAGTTATATCTGCAAATTTTCTCAAAATTCATAATAACATGTTTTGTCTGAATGGAATTGATATACAGGGTAACACAGACTTATACACTGACCGGCAAAATAATCGATCCACTCAAAAAATTGATGAAGTTTGTTAACTCATAAATATGTTATTTCGAGTCCGATTCGATTGATTTTTTTTCAATTATAGGTACCTATGTTCATTCTTAATCAATCATCAGTTGAATTTCAAGAACACATGGCCTACGTCATTTTATACAGTTTTTTTACCCTAACTTTAAAACCAACCTGGTGTGTTTGAGTTCTTCCACCGTGTGTTTATTTTTTTTCATCGTCGAGACAGATCTTCTGCTGACAATTTAATTCTTCATTAATAACAATAGCTATTTTTTTAAAGATACAGGATTTTCACAGCAACATTGAACTCCACAATTTCGCCATGCCTATGAAAATTCTTTCACAGATTTAATCTCAAATCCGAACGTTATGAAAATAATTGAAAACTAGGTGAAAACATAAAACAACAGAAGATTTAGCGTGACATGTTGTTCCGGTTATTGGAAATGATTTCGTGCTAATGCTTTATAATGCCCGACCGCATCAACCGCATATGGCTAGGATTTCCAGGGAGTAGGTATTAAGCAGCGGTTGATGTCCAAGAATTCAACTGGCTTGCTCCAAGTCCAGATTTGAACCCAATTGGGCATGTTTGGATGCTCTTGGGAGGAAAATTCGATCTCGCGTACCAACTCCTCAAAATTTGCAGTAGCTCAGTGATACTATAATTGATTCAAAACTTAATGAGGACATGCCGAGACGAATTGCACCTGTTATCCGTGTCTGGGCGGAAAACAAACTAAGTTTTTGATTTAGTTTTCAGTTTATTCTCATTAGGTCAGAATTTTAGGTTAAAGGACCCCGCACATTTTGTATGAGAATTGGCTCCCGGTGGATTTGGCTGAAAATTTGATATGATGTTCTACTAATCCTTCTGATCAAATGTCTCCACAGTCACGAAGCTGAAAATGCATACTTCTAGGAGTTTTTTATCGATTTTTGTATCCATTATGGCTTACGTATTACCGTAATTGGCTCCCGGTGGATTTGGCTGAAAAATTTGATATGATGTTCTACTAATCCTTCTGATCAAATGTCTCCACTGTCACGAAGCTGAAAAATGCGTACTTCTAGGAGTTTTTAGCGATTTTTTGTATCCATTATGGCTTACGTATTACCGTTCACACAGAAATGTTTGAAAATATTTCGAATTGACAGAATCTGCTTTCAATAATCACGAAATATTCTCAAACATTTCTGTGTGAACGGTAATACGTAAGCCATAATGGATATAAAATCGCTAAAAACTCCCAGAAGTACGCATTTTTCAGTTTCGTGACAGTGGAGACATTTGATCATATCAAATTTCAGCCAAATCCACCGGGAGCCAATTCCCATACAAATGTGCGGGATCCTTTGTTGAAGTACTGTTGTAGCCTCAGCGAAATATAATGTTTTTACTGAAAACCCTGTATCTTGACAGAAGTTGAAATATTGTTTTGAATGAAGAATTAAATTGTTCAGAGAAGATGTGTTTTGAAGATGGAATAAGAAATTATACAGTTAAACAACTGGAACACACCAGGGGTGGTTCTAAAGTTAGGGAAAGAAAACAGATTTTGTTTCAACCTGTATAAAATGACGCTGTTTTCTCGAATTCAAAACTGTTTATTGATTAAGGATGAACATACCTACAATTAAAAAAAACTCAATCGAATTGGACTTGAAATAACATAAAATGGACTTGCCTAAGTCTCGTTCCAAAATTTTGTCTTTTTCGTTTCTATTTCTGAACTTCTTAGGTAAATTACTATTTTTGGAAATACTCATATACATACATGGCGAAGCTTCAAAATCCATATAAAACCAATTCGAGTATAGTGGATGGAAATTGAGTAAAATCGACAACTCCGGCTGTGTGGTTAGCATTGAGAGTTCGATGACATTTCAGCGATATCAGAGGTTATTCACCTACTGAAAGTTGAAACCTTCGTGGAAGTCGATCGGTGAGCTTACTGACCCAGTGCCGATCAGACGAGATGAGAATACGTGTGCTGGTACCTCGACTCGATGCTCAACGCAAGCCGTGGTACAGGTTAGGACCATGGCCTTTGCCGATCGTGTTGAGTACGTCTTATTTTTGGCAGTAGGTTGGCACACCTGTTATTTTCGGTCTTGTTTGGAGTTGTTGGGATATTTTGGAGTTGAGTTAGTATGATCGTTATGGTTGAAAGAGATTGTCAGGGTGGGCTATTTGGTGACCCCTCAGAGTAATAAATGAATATGGATAGAGGGAGCATACGTCATATTAGAAACGAAATGTATAGCCAACATGAGCTAACAAAGTTGAAAGCTTGTGAGATATCAGAACAATACGTATAGAAACAAGAAAATTTAAAGAACACGCTGGAAACACTCAAAGTAACGATGACAACCCTTGGGACAGAATGCGATATCTATGCCAAATGTCTTAAGTCGGTAGGTTTGAACAGAAATGAGAAGTTTCCTTTACTATATAAAAAATTCGAAACAAGAAAAAATTGTTGAAATTTATATATTTTTTCAATTTAATATACAGGGTCTCTATAAATGATATAACCGCGCAGTTGGCGTTGGGCTATTATAAATTTATATCCTAACGTGAACTTTAACTTAAACAAACGATACTGTGACTTTAGGCTGGTAATTTCGAGAGAAACTGAATAATTTGACTGGAATTATGAATTTGTAGAGAATTTGTAAGAAAAAATAAGCATAGCATAGCAACTTACGAAGTTACAATCATTTATAGTCTATAGAGACCCGGTATATTATAATAATATAATACAATTGAGCATTTTCAAATACTTATACTATAAAATCTGACTACGTTGATAAGCATGTTGGCTACACCTAAGACTGCCTACCCTCCTATCTATGCTTATTACTCCGAGGTGGTTCCTGAACTAAAAGTTTTTAACCCCAAGAGAAGAAATGATGGTACTTTATGGTTTTACGACATGTCATCAACTATTTTTTTTCCAGTTTTAATCCAAGAATGACATTCAGAACTTTAAATAAAAACATTATACCGACATTGTTTCAATAGCTATTATAGTGACGTACTAGGATTTTTTCTGGGGTATTTTCTGGTCCAGCTGTCATTCATGATTTTGTCTTTTATTATTCAAAGAACAAATTATTATTCGTAAAAGAATATACATGGTGAACCTCGAACGATTGTATCTTAGACGTTCACGGAAAACCAGAAGTTATTGAAAATTTGGTTTCTTGTGCAAGAACTCAGAGTAACGATGTCCGAAACTTTGTGAATAAAATATAAAACATTCTATAACTATGCATTCAGATTACTCGTATTAGCCTGGATATATCTGTATACTTTTCATACCTATTTCTTGCGATTTTAGAGCAATTGATTGACTTTCCTATTTTTCGTGCAAAATGAACGTTCAATTGAATATTCATAACCTGCAAGACTCAGTATCATGGAAAGCTGAGATTTCCGATGTAGATATATTATTCGCGTATAATGCAATGTAGGTAAGTATTCACAATCAACGGACTGGTTTAAAATCCGAGGCATTACGAAGACATAACATGGATATTAAATGCCAGTATATCATAGGATATACTGATAGAGAATCAAATTTTCTTTCAAATGGTGAACCATGTTTCTATGCCAAATCGTGAGTTATTCGAAATGAAAGCAAGTTTGCATATCAATATTTGAGATCATTTCTTATAGGTATCTGAAAAATGTCAGAGAACTTCCATTTCTGAAAAAAATACTCAGGAAGCTAGGAGTATTCAGGAAAAGCTCTATTATTCAGGGTGTTCCTAAATTGAACGTACAAACGAAAAGGGGATATTCCTTAAGTGAGTTTAAGAAAAAAAAGTCCCATAAACATTGGGGTCGCAAACGTTTCGTTTTCGAGATACAGGGTGTTGAAGTTTTAATCAAAAACATGTGTTGATTATACGAGTTTATCGAATCTTATGAATCATCGCTACAGATCAGGAAAATTTCCATAAAAACTGACACTGAATTCATTCACCACAGCTTACAAAGTGGCCTTCCCATCAATTGGATTTTCACGAGGATTTCGAGAGAATCGTTCAAAATTTTTTTTCTCGAAATCGTTGGTGGATACAGACAAACTACAAGAGACCGAAAAGTTCAGTATAAGAACAAGCTTCTTTTTACATTTTTTCAAATTAACAGATGCTCACCAAAAAAAAGTTCTGAAGACGAACAGGTGGCAGTGTTCCAGAAAAAAATATCACCCTGTAGATCTTCTATCGAAATTGCCAAGTCACGTGGTAGGAACTGTCAAATGTAATATCTATGCCAAATTTCAGTTGAATATCTTGTGAAGTGTAGATACTATGAGAAAAAAAGCTTGAAAAAAATTCAAACTTCAACACTCTGTATCTCGAAAACGAAACGTTTGTGACCCCATGTTTATGGGACTTTTTTTCTTAAACTCACTTAAGGAATCTCCCATTTTCGTTTGTACGTTCAATTTAGGAACACCCTGTATAGGATGTCTCGTATTTATTTTCCCAATTAATTTGTAAGTTGTTAGTACTTTTCGATATAACCAGTAACACCATAGTTCTGAAAATATTCCCTTATCTTGAATATTTTATTAGACGATATTTGGCGAAAATTTCTCTTTTAACGAGTTCTACCACCTCTCAAAAAACCCAATCTGAAAAACATCCGCGCGGTATTTTACATCTATATACGAAGATCTTGTATGGCGAGAATTAGAGTTCATTGCTCCCAAACAATTCAAGCATAATCAAGTATGAATCTTGAAAACTGTTACGTTTTGAACACACTATCACAAAAAAGTAGGTACAATTCAATTTGCAAATACGATAAAGACATTGTAAGTCAATACGTAGCTAAAAATATTTTCGCATAAGCAAATCGAATTTTTCAGCGCTCATGTTGTTCTGAGAGTTCAACGGCACTACAAAATAAACTTCACGAAAGTGAAAGGAATATGTGATTCACAATTTATTGGCTGAATTCTAATGGTGCTTTATGAGCATAACCGTACTTCTCACGCGATTAAGTTGCAGTTTGCGACCACGCTTCTAAACATATGGGGAATACCCGAAGAAAACCTGTACTATCTCGGATAGAAGAATGCTTAGGAATGTTATGAGGTTTTATAACACCTCCATATCGAAATTACTGCCGTAAACTCAGCGATTCCAGTCGGTTATTTAATTGGTCAATAAGGATATATTGGGCCATTCTCAAGAAAAAAATGTATGTTTTGAAAAATAGCTCCTATAAATATTTTTAATGATTGAGTTTGATCGACAATTATCGCCGTCTCATACATGGAAATATTGACGGGGAATTGATCAGTAGCTGTCAAAATACTATTTATTATTGTATGAGACTTCAAGTATATCGGGTGTCCCAAGGTGTGTGGCCTATTAGATTATTATGGAAACTATTGATGGGAAAGATTTCAAATTTTGTGGATCGATATTTGGCCATATGGGGAAAATTTTTAAAATAATTTCACATTTTCAGCGATAATTTGGCAACAACTTCGTTATTTTCAATAGGACATCCGGTATTTCAATTTTTTTTATGATACTCTAAAATATATTAAATCTATTCATTACTTTTTCATTGCTTACTTTAACGTGTTACGAAAATGACTCTAGTTCGCTCAATATTTGAGATTTTAGTCAGAAATATAGCAAGTCATTAGATATTGATCTGGTTTATATCACTGCTTTTGAATTATTATAGTTGTCAGTTATACAGGTGGACCAAAAGCTACAAAATCGTTGAGATAGGTATAAGGACGTGAATAGAAGAATTTCAGAGTGTGCTGCACTGATTCCAAAAATTGAAAAATATACCAGGTGTCTAATTCGAAAAAAACAGAATTTTTTACGATGTTGCAACTATTGTTCAAAAGCTGTGACATAGATCAGATCAATATCTAATGACTTGCTAAATTGTTGACTTAAATCTCAAATATTGAGCGAACTAGAGCCATTTTCGTGGCCAATTCAATCTAAAATTCGAAAAATAATTAAAAACTCAAAAACCGTTAAAGATAGGTATGAAAAAGTAAGAGTCAATAGATTTAATATTTTATGGAGTATCAAAAAAAATAGAAATACCGGATATCCTATTTGAAATAACACAGTTGTTGCCAATTGTCGTACATCCGGCAACTAACTCTAACAACATGAGGTCGAGCATGATCTTGCTTAAATATTGGATTCTCTAGCCGGTTTAGGTGTAGGAGAACATGTGGCTCCACTATTTCTTAAAGGTAACGCAGCGCTGTTATGTTAGCTTGAATAAAAACTAATTACTCTTCTTCAATTTTGGGCATTATCAAACTGCACTTGACAACAGGTCATAACAGTAGTTAGATTTCTGTTCTTACGGTTAGCGATTTCTAGACATCCTCGCCTCCCATAGATCATTAATTCGACTTCTTTCAAATTCACTAAGCTGGGGATGAATTTCTCATACACGTGCTCTAGGCATTTCAAACCAACTGAACATGGACTTAGGATCTCCTCGAAGAGCCGGTTCGTTGTAAAATTTCAAAATATTGCTAAAAAGACTTCAAGTAACAAAAAATGTTTAAGTACATGAAATCCTCACGATTTTTTCTCCAAATTTTAATCATTCACTCCTTGCTATACTATCTATTAAAAAAATAAAATTTAAACAGCTTTCTGGGTGGGTTAGAAGATTGCAACCGACCGAAGTTTTATCAAGGAACTTGCGCATTCGCCATTTTGATATATGTTGTTCAGTTTGCTATTTATGTTTCATAAATTGAAATCTTTGTTGAAAACTAATAAAGCTTATATTTTTTGCAGAAAGCGAACTTGTATATAGAAAATTGATACTGAAAAACGGCTCGTTTGATATTGAGATAAGCGAAATCAAACAAATAAAAAACATACAAAATTATCATTTATCTGTAAAAAAATATTGAATTGAATGAACATATAAAATGGAATGGGAACATTCTGGTTATTATCAATTCAAATTCTAATAAGGAATTGTTGAAAATGTATATCGAATCAATCAATATAATGGATAATGTGTTTTCATTCAACTGTATTCGACAAAAAAATAAATGTATTATTTCGTAGTTTATGCATTCAAGATGTAATATAACAATAGTAACAAAAATGAATGAACTCTAGAATATTCCGTTATTTTCTTACAATTCATTAATATTTTGATGGAAGTTCGATTGATTCAAAAATATTCGCGAAAATATTACATGACTTTTTTTCTCTATTGTTTACAACATTATACAAGTCAGAAGCTTCTGTATTCTCGTTTAAATTGACAATATGATAATTCGTATTCTGAGAGCTGCCAGTTTTATTCCATTAATTTACTAATTCAACTTTGCTTTTCGAATCTGAAATCTATCCCAGAAATTTTGAGTCATCAATCGATTTTGAGGCTTGGTGTGAACGCGATCAACTTCTACCAAAATTAATTTTTAACTTCACATTTTCAGGGAATTTTGAGATTCGAATAGTTGAGATGAATACCTAAATGAATATAGGTAAGGAAAAAAAAAGCTCTCAGTATGTTCAAATTTTAATTATCGTTTTTCCAATAAGAAAGAGAGCGCAAAAGTTTTCAAGCTTTAGATACTGGGTGGTCAACTAAGGAATTCCGATTCAAGCGCACTGAAATTGTTTTGAATAGGAATAAAGAAGTATGGTTTGTCTTAAACGAAGGAGGGGTTAATGGAAATTCAGTCGCTTAGTTCGCTGGACGGGTGAGGAGCGTTCGTTCTGTGTACGCGGTTATTATCAAAATCATCAACATTTTTTTCTCTGATGAACCCTACTTTCATCTCAACGGCTGTGTATACAAACAAAATTACCGGTATTGGTCTTCAGAAACCCCCACAGAGAAACATGAAAATTAGTGGCATAGTCTGAAGGTCACAGTATTGGCCCGTACTTTTTCGAAGACGAACGCAGCCAAGCAGTAACAGTGTATTCTGATCGTTATGTGGATATGTTGAACAAATTTTTTGAACCAGCACTTCAAGACTTGTTGGATGCCATCGGTACACGTGGTTTCAGCAAGGCGAGGCCACTTGTCACATTTCAAATCGGTCTTTACCTGTTATTCAGGCGTTTTTTCCTGAAAAATTGATTTCTCGGCGTGGAGACCTTCCATGGCCCCCCATAAGCCCGAACTTGACACCTTGCTACTTTTACTTATGGGGATACCTCAAAAGTGTAGTCTACTGCAACAATTCCCGCACTCTAATTGCGTTGAAGGAAATTCAAGCCATCAGCCCAGAAACTTTGCGACGTGTTTTTCTCAATTTGGGGGTTCGACTCGAAGAGTGCCAGCAGAAAAATGCTGGACATACGGACAGCTTAATTTTTAAGATATGAATTCCCAAAGAGCTGAGCATCATTTGTAGAAAAAAATTAAAATTGACTTGATGGTTTTTGTTTTATTTCTCTTTTAAATCGGAATTCTTTAGTTAACCACCCAGTATCAAGGGCGTAGCCAGGGGGGGTTTGGGGGTTCAAACCCCCCCCGAAATGTTTCATAGTTATTTTTTGTTGCAAAAATAATCTTTCATTTTGCACTTAAACCAACTTATCTCCGAAAATCTTGATACAACAACGTATTTCAGAATTAATTTCTTCATTCCATTTCTAGAACATAATATCCAACAATCAACTGATAGATTTTCTAAACACCGAAAATTAATATCAGCCTTATCTGGTCTGCTACCCCAGAATTTTAACAGAGAATATGATTAGAAGACGCATTATCGATGTATTCTTCACTACTCTCAGAAAGAAATAAAACGTAATTAAAGCAAAATTTGAAATAGGGAAAATGTCAATGAACTCCATTTTAAAATCGGCATTAGAATGCTTAGATGAGTGCAATCAGAATATGTATCCGAACATCTACATCCTAATACAAATTTTAGATACGATTCCAGTATCTATACTGCTACTCCAGAAAGAAGTTTTTCCAGCTTGAGGAGAATTAAAAATTACCTGCGCAATTCTTCTAGCGAAACTAGATTGAATGGGTTGGCGCTTATGAATATTCATTATAGTGTGAAAATTGATGAAAATGAAGTGGTTGACCAATTCGCTAGAAAAAAAGACGTATAGACTTTAACTGAAGGAATTCACCATAAAAAATATTGTTTGTGTTTTCTCACTGTTTCATTTTTAATAGCTATTCATATGTTGTTGGCACTATTTTGGAGTAAAACATTAAAAAACTCTATTTAGTTTCAATGAAAGCACACATCCACACTAATTTCATATTGATTCATCCTGTAAGTATTGTTTGGGAAATAAATATTGTTTTTTAAGTTTTTGTTTGAGTGAATAAAAATTAAATTCTGAAGCATATTTGAAAAATAGGTTTACCTAACCTAACCAGGAATATCTATGTTGAATATTGTTTCCGAAGTAGGAAAAGGATTATTGAATTCTAAAAAAACAAATACTTGCTACAGAAAGCGACCCTCACGATTCCCGGCACCTACAAAGTCAATTGCCAAAATGTCAAAAGCCCCCCCCCCCCGAAATAATTCCTGGCTACGCCTTGCCCAGTATAATAGCTAGTTGCATTAATTTTGCCACTTCCTCCACATTTGTCCAATATGTAGGACCCGAATAATCACGAAAGAGTATTATCTCTCATTACGGTTCACCAAGTACGTTCTACATTTAAGAACCCGGAAGACCATATTTTATGTAAATGTCACAATATCATAACGATCTTAATGCAACATTGTCGACTCTCTTGTAATGGCATTCCTCGATGGCATTATTTATATATTAGTACCGTATTCAAATCTTCATTGTAATCAATGAATACGAACAGAGAAGGTCTGTGACAATGGTCTCTGATTGTGGAGTTTCACCTAGTGCACTAGATTCTCGGAGCAGCAAATAGGCCGAGCCATGACTTATCTCTGGGGTCATCATTCGCTTGGGGAAAACATGCCGAGAGACTTTGTGATAGTGAACGATGAATTTTGAGGAAAGAACCGTTACTTATTTCTGATAGAAAAAGTGTATCCTGCTCCAGGGAATGGATTGGGTACTAGATCAGATCGTGCGTTAACTGGAACTATTGTTGAGATTATTAGGGTAAAGTGGGGGAAACGCGGCCGCTTAAGGATATTTGGTACTTAATAAAATCATGGTCGAAGTGTTTTAAGGGTCTAAATAGAAAAACTTGGGTTGTGAAAAACTTTGTGAAGCAAGCCTTCAAATTAAAAAAAATCTCAAATAAAAGGCTGCGATAGCCGGGATTTCTCGCACAGGTGGGGTAATACCGGCCATCATTTACGAATTTAAATCGTATATAAATTTATTTTCCTTCGCTGTATCGAAGCAGGCTTCGAGTGTCCATTGGCTACAAAAAACACACCAAACTTCTCCATTCTTTCCAAATTCTCCTCACATAACACAAATATCTCCATTGACGTCCTTGTCGAAATCATTCTTTTTCTCCACTAGGTATTTCTTCATTCAGAAACATTTCTTTTCGCTTTTTTAGTATTTGTATTATTTTTCGATTCTTTTAATTTTAATGCTTCTTTAAAATGCATGGAAGTCAAACTTACAAAATGTTATTTATAATACTTTCTTTTAGGTTTTGCCGTATTATTATTAAAACATGTTGGAACAGAGGAACATTTAGAGCAGCTTCTGACTGTTCCTTGGTCCAAGACTCTTGTTTTTCTTCTACAATTGCGTGGTACCTGTGAAAACTAATATAACCCTATTAATTTTATTTTTTCGCCGACCTCGAAATAAAAGGTGCTTTTAATGTGTACGATATTGAGCATTAATGACCCATTTTAATGATCAAATGTCAAAACTCTACTGTAACATAGAAACATAGAAATTCCTTTACGTCAAATGTATGTCTTGTGCGAATTGAGAATGTATTTTAATCAAGAACTTATACACTATTCATGTTGAGATCGTCGGAAAAATCTTGTAATAAACTCGGTTATTAATCGGTGACTAATGGTCTCGAAAGTATTAACGCGTTCGTCGGTCGCTCACGCATTAAAATATCTTGACCATTAGTCGCTGTCTTTAATAACCTAGTTTATTAAATAACTATTGATGCTTAATTTTCTGAATTTTCCAGTTATGGGGTAATACCGCCGGCCGGATCAAACGAGACAAGGTAATGAAAAATATAAATATCACCTCCGTGCCAGAAATTATAGTCACATTCATACTTTTTCTTTTCTTGAAATTCTTTCGATATTCGGAAAAAGCTGCACGAAAGAGTAGATAAGATGTTTGAAAGTAATAGTGGTTTCAATGTTTCGCTTTTATATCAGTCGTTCGGTCACAATATGTAGGATTCGGAAAACTTTATGTTCCCACCATTAGAGTTTTTACACTTTTTTCGTTTTTTTTTGTTAAGATACAGCGTTTTCAGTAAAACATTAAATTTCGCTAAGGCTACAATAGTACTCCAACAAATTCAACCTAAAATTCTGACCTAATGAAAATAAACTGAAAACATACGGTGTTTTCCGCCCTGTCGCGGATAACAGGTACAATCCGTCCAGGCATGTTCTCATTAAGGTTTTGAATCAATTGAGCATCACTTAGCTGCTGCAATATTTTGGGAGTTGGTCGCGAGATCGAATTTTAACTCCCAAGAGCATCCAAACATTCCCAATTGAGTTCAAATAAGGTCTTAGAGCAGGCCAGTTGAATTCTTGGATATCAACCTCAACTAAATACTCCCTGGCAATACTCCACATGCGGTTGATGCGGTCGGGCATTATACAGCATTAGCACAAAATTATCTCCAATAAACGGTGCATACGGAAAAACTTTTCGCTCTAAAACTGCTTTTGTTTTATGTGTTTTCTCAGTTTTCAGTTTATTTTCAGGATTTAAGATTAAATCTGTGAAAGTACTTTCATAGCCATAGCCAAATTGTGAAGTTTAATGTTGCTCTGAAAACCCTGTATCTTTAATGATGACGATGATAGAATAAGAAATCACATTTGGATTGACTGAAACATAACAGGGGTGGTTTTAAAGTTAGGTTAGGTTAGGTTAGAATTGAATTGTCAAGAGAAGATGTGTCTTGATGATAGAATAAGAAATCACATTTGGATTGACTGAAACATAACAGGGGTGGTTTTAAAGTTAGGTTAATAAACTGAGTTTTTTCCACTCTGTATGATATGACGTACGCCGAGTGTTTTTGAAATTCAAAACTGGTGATTGATTAAGGATGAACATACCTACAATTGAAAAAAAAATCGATGGAATCGGACTTGAAATAACATATTTATGAATCAACAAAATTCATCGATTTTTTGAGTTGATCGATTATTTTGCCGGTGAGTGTATATTCGTTCAAAAATTCAAAGTACTTACATAGAAACAAAAATATGGATATAACTGTACCTACCTACATTTCCAATTCCATTAACTCAACTACTAACCTATCATCAGTGAATATTGCGTAATATTTCGAGACCTTTTCCGAATTAAGCAACGAAAATACACACATTAGCCCCGAAATAATTACGCCTAAATAGAAAAAAAACTTCGAGACCCAAATACGAGACGGAACTCCATCAGAGTCCATAATCATCTCTCGAAATTGTTTTCAGTTTCGAGCACAGTGCTCGATTGATAGTGAACCACATTCGAAAACTAGAACGCGACATTGATAATGATTTAATTCCGGAAAAATGGGTCAGCTCTTTTCATTTGTAGGACACCTTCATCTCGCGAATCGCTCGCTTTAAATATATTGGAAAAGATTTGAAGGCCGTTACTGATAACATTTTTATGTGGCGCAGTGTTCAGTGAGTCAGGGTTAATGAGATTAAGAATTCAGAGCATGTTTTATTTGCGAAGCTAAATCTGTGCTGTTCTGATACATAAAAAAAGATTGTTGCGAATGTGCTATCGCAGTAGGCCTAGATAAACACAATTATTTCGAAAAATTTATGTTATGATTGCTGAAGGTCAGGAAGCTCTCTTCACTCTCCAGTGATCGGTTGGAAATTACTGCATTTACAGATCCATTGTAGCTCGCCGCTCTCATTTGTTTGAAGGGAATGTAACTCCCTCAACAATCCACAATTTATGTAAAATAGAAATGAATTTTCATTTCATCCTTTGCATTCACAAAACATTTCCATAATTTATAAGAGTCTAGCTTTTACCCGTGACTTCGTCCGCAAGTTTTTTGTTTTCTCCCGGCTGTAAGTCCCCCTGCAACAATGTCCCACTATCGTGTTCCAGTCCTCAACTTCACATAAAAATTTGTTCAAAAGCAACCTAAGCTACATAATGGATAGCTCCGAATGTTTCCTTAGTAAATATAAAAAGTAAATAATGTAAATCGGTTTGAAATACTACTAACTACCTACCTGCCAACCCCCGATGTTAGACATTGTGACATCCGCAACATCGTCTGCGTAGGAAGTATTAACCTAATGTAAAAAGTATAAGAATCTAGGAAGCTAGGAATGAGGTAGTTTCCCGCCGTAAAAAGTAGCCTGTGTCCGTGCCTAGGATTCTATCTTTATATAAACCAAGTCTTATAAAATCCGTTCAGACGTTAAAGCGTGAATGAGGTAAACTTTTAAAACAAACGATTAAAAATCACTAACTTAATTAGTTTTCTGCCTACTGCCTACGCCTTAAGTACGATAGTATGAATATTAATAGTCCATATCCTTTTCTAGGTTACTATCTATCACCTAACTAAACTTCATCAAAATCCGTTCAGCCGTTTAGGCATGATAGAGCAAAACTCCCAGCAAAAACCATAAAAAAATCACTAACTCAATTCAGTTTTCTACCTACTTCCTATCCTCTAAGTACGATGACGTGATCATTTTGATCTTATATCCGTTTTTAGGTAACCATCTATTACCTTACTAAATTTCATCAAAATCTGTTCAGCCATTCAGACGTGAAAGAGCAAAAGTCCCAACAAAAACGACTAAAAATCACTAACTCAATTTAGTTATCTGCCTACTGCCTACCCCCTAAGAACGATGGCGTGATTATTTATATTCTATGACCATTTCTAGGTTATCATCTATCACCATATCAAATTTCATCACAATCCGTTCAGCCGTTTAGGCGTGAAAGAGTAACAGACAGACAGAGTTACTTTCGCATTTATAATATTAGTATGGATTAATTGTAAGAGGTAGTAATGGGAAAAATGGTAATATGCAATACTTCAAGAAGATGAACCATAATGGTTGTACCTACATCTCCACAATAAAAATCTTCATGTGTAATCTTCTCATTTCCTTTTTCAATCCGTACTCAATTGCACAAAGAAAGAAAAACGACAACGACAAATGGTCATAAAACAAGTAAAAGTCTGAATGGAAGTGAAGCCTTTGTGCCTTGCGATCTGGAACACTTTTGCAAGGAATTCCTTCTGTGGGTTACAAAACGCCATTCAACTATAATTGAGTGAAATCAAATAGATGCATTTTTCAGTGAATGTGTGCTAGAACTGCGGTTTGACCTATTTTGATGGCGCTTCATAGATGATTAACACTTTCTCGCAAATCGCGTCTCACGGTCAAGATGCACTCAATGTCAGGGAAATTTTAACCATTACGGGTTCTTGACTTGTTTTATTCATTTCTTTCCCACTTCCGAACCGAATGCTGTTCCGGGTATCACGTTATTTTCCGCTTGATGGAATATTATTATTTATTTTGTTTGGAGCTCTTCGATTAGATTAGGTCATTCAGTGACGTTTTATCCATAGAGATAGGATAGTATAGAATTGCCATCATTGAAATAAATGTGGTATCAGATCCGCCATATCACTAACACCTAACTTCAAATTTGACAATCGTTGAATGTTCTGTAAGAATCGTGATTCTACCGCCTTTTTCTAGTTAAATTTTGATTTTTTCTGCTTAATAATATACAATAAAATGGTATCGTGTACTGTAAGGCTTTCTTCAAGCATATAAGAGACAGATAAGAAGATAAAGAGGGAAAACATATTACAGGTAGGGATGAGTACTGAACAGATAGGTACGCATTCGAAATTTTTGCAAGTCTGTCTTGGTAATCTGATATCTTCTTATATGTGTATATTATCGCCTGCAGAAAAATTGTTATTTTAATATTCAATTGACCTTATTTGAGCAGGTTTTCTAAAGACCTAACACGTCATATTTTTTGGGTGAAATTTGTGAGCAGAAAAACTGTCAACTTAATTCAACCCTGAACTTTCCGCCATATCGGTCCCCGACTTAGCCCCGCCCAGTGGTACTATTTTTCCTTACTCAATTGTATGTAATAGCGTCTCTTATCTATTACATCTCTATGCGTTTTATCCATTCTACAACAGATGAAATCTTCTGCTCGGATAGTTGCGGGAAAACCATGAAAATTGGCAGTTGGGCCTCACTTTGCCCAAGAAAAACACCGATGAATTGAACATTATATTGTAGATTGTAGGTTTTTGGGTGATTTACATTCAATTGCTACCTTGAGGACCATTGTGACCTACATAAGAGCTTTTTTTCTACTGCGCTACAGCTCGCCCTCCAGATCAGCGTTTTTTCTGCGATTCTCCTGTCCAAGACATTATTGGCACAGGCTCGCGATATCGAGGCATTCTGTAACAAAGAGGACAGGAATTTCATCTTCTTCCCCACAGATTCTACAATCGTCAGTTCTGTCAAGCCAATTCTCATCATATGCTTCCTCCAGAGTGCATCTCTTTCAGTGTCTTTCTACGAGTTTGCTTATAGAAAGGGGTCAGTAAGAAGAGTTTGCGCTTCCTCTCAGTATGTTAGCATCTTTATTTCCTTCGATTCCGGAGGGTCCAGGAACCCTGACTAAAGAAACCTTGTTGTTCTTGTCTACTTCATTGTGTGTTCTTCGGCACCCTCATATTAGCTTTCAGTCGATGACATAAGAGTACAGTGCTTCATCTTGACTATAAGAATGAATTACTATGTCACACCCATGATAGTTTCTTTCCAGGTTTCTATATTTGCATCTTTCAATTGCTAGTTTTTCTACCAGAAAAACAATCGGAAGGGAGCCTAACGATAGTGTACATTTGGTTCTTTGTGTCGATGAACTAGCACATCTACCGGCTATGGTTACACAGTATGTTTGGTCTGTAGGGTTCTTTCCAATTCTAAGGTTTTGGAAAAGAATCACTTGAATAGTTATAGAGAAATTTATTCGGTTATGGAAGGGATTTCGAGGACCAGAAATCAAATTTGAATGTAGTTTGTGGCGAAAAAGTGGCATTTCTTTTAATGACTACTTTCTTATGCTTTCACAGATGTAGTTTTATAATATCTAGCCAACAAAGATGGGAGCAAAAAATTAAATGTTTCAACGTAAGAAAAGCGATATGAATATTTGTTAGTGAATTCATTGAGCAAATCCAAGCATTCCGGGAGAGTTTTCTGCACAGTTTTTTATTTATATGGTCTTATAGCATTTGTAGAAAAGTATGATGCTCCGTTTGAATTTTCCGCTTTTTAAACAGATGCTATATTATTTGATGTATAAGAAACTTGTTTTATCTGAGTTTGTACTCCTAATTCTGCTTCCAGACATTGATTTCATAGTTATATTACAACAACCAGTATAAAATGACGAATGTAACGGATATTTATAAAGACCTTGGAGGCTAATTCTTTTCAGTCTTATAGTGTAAATCAAAGTTAATTTGAGTGTTTCCTCTAGATGATTATTTTTTTTCACATTTATCTAAATGAATTGAATACGCCTTTGGATTTTTACTGTCTCACATATAACAATACCTTATTAAGAACTATCATTGCAATATATCCTTATACAATGGCATTAGATCGAAGAATTTTTTTCGTCTTCACCGATTGATGTTCAATTCAGATAAGAGATAGATAAAAATCTCAGCTTTTAATCTTGGCTTTCTTCAGCACACTTCCGTTAGGATGATTGAACTTTCGTTTCGATGTCATAGTAGACACCCACGTTAGTCACGTTTCTTAATTCTGGGTCATCTATTCCAGTGCAATTAACAGAGAAAAATGCAGAATCTCAGGCCCATTCATGGTGAATGGATTCTGATATGATCCAAAAAATCGAGACTCATCGAAGTTACCGTTAATTGTTTCCTATTAAGAATGTATGGAATTCTTTAGTGAACAAGAAGTTATAGCACTGTTTATATCACTGAAATAATTCACCTTATGTGGTATGAATTTTTGTAGACACATAAAGATAACATCGAACCACGACTAGCTACAACGCGAACCAAACTAACAGGACACCATCTCTTTTGAATATAGGGTGGTTCAGTAAGAGCGCAAGATTTCAAGTGTTTTTTTAAAATATTTCTTCTCTCTAGCGTACGATTTGAATTTTTCATTAAGAGAATATTTGGGAATTATATAGAAAGAATCTTTTGAATGGCAACAACGGCTTCTTGACGTTATTGAATACATGGAATGGTAGAGGGTTTTCCATATAAGTTTTATTTTGAATAGCCCGCTATTTCGGTAGATATCACGTTTGAACCTTTCATTTTTTGACGTTTAAAAAAAGAAACTACGTCATTCATAAAAATGGAACTATACAATCTTCAAGAACGTATTGAAATTATCATAATTCATATTAAAACAGGTGAAATTTTGGCAGAGACGCTTCGTAAAACTAAAACATTTTTGGTTCGTCGTGAAGCATCTTGTGGGACCGCAATAAAGAAATGGTGGAAAATTCGAGCTTTTGAATTAGTTAGTGTGATGTGAAGAATAAAACCGTGCTCGTCGCTCAATAACAGCCGAGAATATTGCTGCTGTTGCAGAAAGTGTTGAAGAAAACCCAGGTTTGTCGATTCCTCGTCGTTCTTTGGAATTAGGCATTTTACAAACGCCATTACACTGTATTAAGCATACAGATTCGGGTCTTAATTTCAAAGAAAAATGCCATTTTTCAATTTAAATGATCGGATGTTTATTTCATTATAAAGAAGAAGCTATGCAGTTAATAGTGGAAAATAACATCAGGCAAATGACCTCCACGACCACGCTTACAGGACCATATCATTTCAATTTTCCATAACCAAATCGCAGAGTGGCTGCCCTAGGTCCTCGATAGCCTCACGAATTCCATCTTTGAGGTCTTGAAATGACGCTGGGCTATTGGCGTAGACCTCCTCTTTCAGGTGGCCCCAAAGGAAGAAGTCGCAAGGTGTTAAATCACAAGATGTCGGTGGCCAATTGTGATCACCTCTTCGAGAGATAATAAGGTCCGCTTTTCAACGACCCAATCAGCAAAGAAACGACGTTGTTGATGATCGGCCGGTTTGAGTTCTTGTGTTAACTGAACTTTGTGAGCCTTAAGACCCAAATCTTTATGCAAAATACGGTGTAATGATGTTTGTGGAATGCCTCATTCCAAAGAACGACGAGGAATGGACAAACCTGGATTTTCTTCAACACTTTCGTTTACAGCAGATATATTCTCGGTTGTTCTTGAGCGACGTGCACGGGTTTCATTCTTCACATCACTTGTCCCAACAGCTCGGATTTTTTCACCAATTTCTTTATTGCGATCGGACAAGGTTCTTCACGACGACCCAAAAATGTTCGAGTTTTACGATCCGTCTCTGCCAAATTTCACCATTTTTATAGGGAATTTTAATAATTTCAATGCATTCTTGAAGCGTGTATCGTTCCATTTTTATTAATGGCATAGTTTCCACTCATCAAATGTCGAAAAATGATAGCTTCAAACGTGACATCTACCGAAATAGCGAGCTATTCAAGATAATACCTCTTATTGGTAAACCCTTTAGATTTATCAATTCCATTCATTCAAAACCCTATAATTCCATGATCTTTTAGACCTCCACTCGTATGATACAAATGGCCAACATAAGAAGAACTAATTTTCATCTATACCAAATCGAACGAACCCAATAATTCATTACAAGTCGATATCAGTGAAAGATCGAACCCGACCTTGCTAATTTGCATTCTCGAATGTGCGTGAAATTTAAGTGGGCACAAAACAGTTATGAACTTCATAATCGTCCATCATGAGTCAATAACCGAAAAGAAAGTGACACAACTATTCTATAGATATCGAATCCCCAAAATAAAAGTTTGTTGAACCTCGACCACACCGCCAGAGGGCGTGAAAGCAGGGCATTGGCTTCTGTGCAGGAGATTCGTGATTATAATGTGATAAAGTGATTTTTACGAAGGCATTTACTGGGTCTGCTGCTGGGACCCAGATTTGCAACATTGATGCAGATCGGTATGAGATTGGTCTTGTGTAAAAAATAGCCTAGAAGTTGAGCTGAATCCGGTATGGACTAGATTCATATCTTGAAGAAGACTAATCATTCAGTTTACGTTTGTAATTATTAAGTGATAGGTAACGATGTTTCTTCGATAGATATTAAACAAAAATACAAATTTTGGAGATAGGAACTCTTCGATTAGAAACAACACTTGAATGTAGATAGAAGTGCAAAGTGAACCACCAGACTTAGAACGTTCAAGGGAAGTCTTAACTCCACAGTTTGCATTATGCTTTGGATGCTGTTCCATGTTTCGTCAGCAGTTTTTCCTAGATGGAACCCGACACCATAACCATGTTCTTTTGTGCGTTGAAAATTCGTGCTTTTAGGGCTTCCCTCGTGTTGTCCTTTCTGACCAGGATTTCTAACATTCCTATTGTTTTCCCAATGCAGCAGTGTATGGTGAGGACGGTTACATTTGAGACAGAGATTCTTGCTCTGGCATTTTGTGTTCTTCTGATGGTTTAAAAGTTTTTTTTTGGTGTTGCTTCGCTGCCAAGTTATTCCCTTCCTTTACTGACATTTCTTTGAATTTTTGGCAACGATAATCTCATGGTTACCGTTGCACAAGTTACCATCAGTATATTCAAACAAAGCTTTTAGATGTATGGTTACTATTCTTGTCCGCTCAAACTGAGAAAATGGGAGTTTAGGCACTTTCCACGGAATGATCTCAATATTGCAACTCTCTTTTTTCGCTGAAAACTGATTAACTTCGAATTCATCTGTTTTCTTCCAAACAAGAAACAGTTTTTGCTGGTTTATTGTTCTGATGTTACTTTAGCTTAATTTAGGTTAGGTAAGATAGTAAAGATTCTACGCACGCAAAATTATCATGTAACATTTAACGAATTTATAGATGATTGGGGAGGATTATTCGAGTATTCTTTTGAGATATGGCTTTACAAAATTTGTTATATACAGGGTGTCCCGGACATGTGGGAAATCTCTCGGATTCAGATAGAACATAAAAAAAGATGACAAGTTCCCATAATTTTTCCTAAATGACGCCACTGGAAATTCATTTTAGTGGGATAAATTTCAATTTTTTACTTCTTTCATTATTTTATTTTCGAAAACGGTTCATTTTATCGACACTGAACAAGAGTACCTTTTCTTCAGCTCAATGTTCAAGGTAACCCATTTTTTAAGCACTTCATCATACAGGGTGTTAAAAATGTAAGCACTAAAATGTATAACGCCTTCCGCTCCTGGTAACTGAACAAGCTAATTGAAATTTGAGTGCGGTGATTTAAGAGGTCCTTAATACTATTAATCATTTCAATTTTTCATCAATTATATCGCGTAGTTTGAAACTTATTCCACTAAAATGGTTTTCCAGTGGCATCATTTAGGAGGTCGTATCCTTGTAGGGGGGGCGCTAAAAAAATTATGGGAATTTGTCATCTTCATTTTTTATGTTCTATTTAATTCGAGACACCCTGTATAAAACAATATGGCATATGTATTTTACAGTATTAGCCGATGAAAGTGTGAACGGGGTTCCATACCTTTCTGCCTGTGATAAAAGAGCATAGAGGAAACACCTCAGTAAAAACCTCTTTCTCTTCATATGTGGAAGGTGAATAGATGGTTTCTTTATTGAAAAAACTTTTATTTTTTCCTTTCATTTGATTGACATCTTGGAATTGTATCTGACAAACAAAACAAAAGATGCAGAAAATCTACACGAAAGTAATAAGTAGTGAGAGTATCACCTCTGTGTAAAAAAGTTCAGTTACTTTCATTTTTCTTTGAAATTTCTTCTACCTAGTTCATTCTACCTGAAACCAAGATACTTGGGGAAAACTGGGCATTAATATTTTTGACCTAAAATTCATCTGCAGAGTACCACCAAGTGGCATGAGAGCAATTTCTTGGAAAAAACTGATAATCGGGTGAAAAAAATGAACGTTTTCTGATCAGTAAGGGTGCAATAAAATTTTCTTTCGTCTGAATCGATTTTACAAGAATAGTAATGAAATGAAAAAAATTATTAAAAAAAAAGAAATATTTGATGAAAATTATAACCTAAATACTGAAGTTATATAAGCTCTGATGTCAATCATTAATGAATAACCACCACTCGTGTTCCAAAAACATCAACATCTTCTGGTAGCGGAAGTCGCATAAAATTAAAGAACACCAACCGTGTGAGAGTATCATTGAATCTAAACCGGTCATTAAAAATTTCAGAGGAACAAAAACAACCAGCAAATATATGTAATCTTCAGTCATACGGATCAACCGTAATCAACCACAAGTTTACGATACGAAAAAAAAACTGATCTGAAAATAATTGAGATATAAATCCATGTCATCTTGCCCTTGTGCGTGCTCAACGAAAATGACTGGGAGCCACTCTCAAGAGCACCTTATTATCAATGAGATCCTCTTCCGATATCAGAGTGGCACATCTCGTTTCATAGCGTCTTGAATCTAGGTCGATGTACTTTATTCGTAACGATTTCCGAGAGAAATTGCTACCCGGCGCTATGGACACCTCAGCGACCGGCTGAAGCGTATTCAAATAAAGTTGATCGTTTGGCTCAGAGAATACTCGAATCAGGTGAATCAGATCAATCGTCAGAAGCTTTTTCTGGCTAGTTCATACTACACTGCAAAAAATTAACGCACATTCTGAAAATCTCAGTTTTACTGAAAGTTAACTCTACATTGACTTTTAAACTTATTTTTTATGTCTCTCGGGAAGGTTTTGAACGGAACAAGACACATTAAATGGAAGAAAATTTAGGATTTTCACCGAATCGTGTGTGAAAGAAGAAAATAAATAATTTTCAAAATACTGGAATGCTGATAAGTGATTTAATACTTGGTATTTCCACCCCTTGCGTTAATTACAGCTCGGCAACGACGGTTCATACTCAAAATGAGTGATCTTAAATGTACTGATCTAATCCTTCCCAGATTTCTCTGAGTTGGATTCCTAAGCCATTAAGAGTAGATGGATGATTTTTTGAACTTCTCAGCCTTCTATTGAGGTTGTCCCCAACCTGCTCAATCGAATTGAGATCTGAACTTCTTGCTGGCCATTCCATTCGAGAGACTCAACCTCTTCAAGGTACTCCTGAACGATGGGCGGACTATGGGCCTGGCATTATCGTCCATAAAAATGAAATTTTCACCAATCTATGGGGCAAATGGCACTACATGCTCTTCAAGATTGTTCCTTATATACCTATCAGCATTCATAGATCCATTATCAACGACCACTAGGTCTGTGCGAGCAGTCAAAGATATTCCACCCCATACAATAATCGATCCTCCCCCGAAACCAGTAGTATTCAGGAATTTGTACTGAGCATATCTTTCATGTGGACGTCTATATACAAGAGAACGTCGATCACAACGGTAGAGGCAGAATCTAGACTCATCTGTGAAGAGAACTCTTTCCCAATCAGCCTCTTCCCAATGGATATGCTCTCTCGCAAAATCCAAACGCGTCCTTCGATGGGCAGGGTAAGAGCTGGGCCTCTTGCAGCGACACGAGGCCTTAAATAATATCCTCTGAGGCGATTTCTTAATGTCTGAGTGCTAATTTGCACCCCATGAGTTTGCTCAAGCTGATTTTGAAGAAGGCGAGCGGTTGCAAACCGTTGTTTCAACAAAGAAACTTCAAGTAACGTTCTTGAATGGCAGCTGTTACCCGTGGTCTACCCTGTCCTGGTCTTCGGACATTCATGCCTTCTCCTGAATCGCTGCAACATTTTGAACACACTTGTATGGGAAACTCCAAACCTTTCTGCAATTCTTGTGTATGTCCACCCTTCTTCTCGCAAAACTACCGCTTGGGCACATTCGTCTTGGGTCAAATTGCGTGTTTCGCGTTGCATAGCGATCGAGTGTAGAAAATCAAACGAAAGAAAAACTATTGAT
Organism: Propylea japonica; assembly: GCA_013421045.1. Lineage (NCBI taxonomy): Eukaryota > Metazoa > Arthropoda > Insecta > Coleoptera > Coccinellidae > Propylea > Propylea japonica. Next base: position 31,811,582 of record CM024245.1, on the reverse strand, counting down.
CACTAGAATGGATCGAGAACAACTGATTTCAGAATGGAGCCAATACATTCAAAATCTGATAATCTCATCTTTTTTTATTCCTGCTGGGAAAAAAACATATGTATTGAAGAAAAACGTTGAAAGTGGATAACATATATGCATGCATAATTCTGATAAAAATAATTATCATTGAGAACACCTTCAGTTGTAGAATTAAGTTGAGATTTCCATAATGTGCGTTAATTTTTTTGCGCAGTATATTATTATTATTATTACTATGAGAACTGTGGTCGTTTTTTAGCCTTCCAGAAACTGCGACCATGTAGATCTGATTTCCTTTATCCTATTTATTCAAAACTTGCCGGTACTTCATGGCGTGCTGACGCAACAACTCTTCGTACGGCGGCTCCAGTATACTCTACTGCCGAATATTATTGCACTGTTTGGTTCAACAGTGCCCATATACAAGAGATTGATGCACAATTAAACTTTTCCATGAGAATAGTAACTGAAATAATAAAATCAACACCAACACCATGGTTACCAGTTCTTTCAAACATTGCCCTCCTCATTTCCACAGGCAGGCCATAACTTTGAAAATTTGAAATAAATTTAATTCTAGATAATAAGATTCCTCGATTAAAATCACGTAAACCATTTGGTCCAATTATTTTCTGATCGAATGAAAGCGATAAAGCAATTTGGCAATCCGAGTGTAACATATGTAATATTCAAAACAAAGATTCAATAACTTTCCCTTCAATAAAGTTCCTGGATTTGATCTTCCAAGGAAATTTTGACTGTTCTTAATCGTATAAGAACAGGTCATGGCCGTTGTAATAGCATGCTTTGCAAATGGAATTCAGTTGAGTCCTAGTTGCGAATGCGAAAACAGAAGCAGAGAAACAATAGAAAATCTGATAAATAATTGTCCCATATTTAAATTCCAGGATGGCTTAAGGGCTATACATGATGTTACCGGGCCGTTTTTGAATTGGGTTGTTAATTTTAAAATCAATATTTTTGTTGGAACGGCGAGACAGGGTTTTTTCTACTGAGGTTATTCCCTGAGCTCTGATATAATACGAAAAAATAGTATGGTACCCCGATTTGCACTAACCTCAGTTAGTGATTTTAGTTAAAACAATACAACTTTCTCGAAATTATTCACCAATTAAAATTGATTTGTATTTATGGGTATGGTCACCAGAGGAAATCATGAATGTATGGTGGTAACAAGTCTAGTGTTGGCCATCAGAAAGTCAATGAAATCGGCCAGACTGGTTCGATAACTTCATGGGTAGCGGAATCAGATGTTGTTGACCGACCATGGGGGTGAGCGATCGGTACCGTGATTCTCATGGTAATGAGACCATGGTAGTGGTCAGTGTCGAATAGAATCTTCACGTCTTCGGATGCTGATCGGAGTACGTTGATCTTGCACTTGGATGCTCGCTACTTTTCCACCAAAGAAAAATCTATGCACCTTACTATTTTAGATTTCTTTCTGATCGTGAACTTTTCTTTTAGTTCAGACTTTATATTTATTCGGAGATGTTTTCGGATTGTTTTTTAATTAATAATGGGGGGTTCATATGAGTTTGAAAACCATGAAAATGACTGATTTATGGATCTGAAAGTGAGCCAGTTCCTTCGTAAAAATAGTAGAGAAAAGTACGGGTGAAATGAAATGTATTTGGATAAATTTTTGAGTTTATTTTTTTACGACCGATCGCTCGGAAAATGTGTCCAAAATACGCATAATTTATTCCGCGAAAGTTATATTGCACCTAGAGTTTTTCTACGATATCTTTCATAGGGGTTGAATTAAAATAAACCTGAACAAAAAATTTTAACCGCAAATGATAGAGGAAAATCGATAGTTCATTTGGCTTTTTCAGGATACTGGGAATGCTGCTTTTTTTCAAATTCCTTTTGATCTCGAGATTTGGGGCAAAAGTAACATTTATGCATTCTCGTTATCGGTCATTATTTCCATTCATATTTGCACTACGAAATTAAGATGAAAATCAATATGAATGAATGGTTTTCTTGCTGAGCTAATTCGTTGTTTTGGTTTTCTCAAGGAAATTACAGTTCAAAAAGAGCCAATTTTGTTTCTATTTTAAAAATCAACGATATATCATGTATTGTCAGCGGGGTACTCTGATTTTTGTCATTTCCTTTTCAACTTCAAGTTGTGTTCTTTCTCATGAATAATACATTATGACATTCTATATAGTCCGTTCACGAAAGGTTGAGCACATAGTAGGCGTTTCTTCATTTATCTGAAGTTGGCAGTATTTGCTGTCATAACGTAAAATAAATTCAACGTTGCCGAATGTACCAGGCTTCGTCCGACGAGCTTGCGAGTTATCAGACAACTCTATGCAATATTGACAACTATGCGTATCAATCTGACAAGAAAATAAAGAACATAACCTAAAATTTTAATATATACAGAGGAATATGCCAAATTTCCATGGCCTACCGACGGCTCAACCTTTCATGAATGGACTATAGGAATAATCGCTATCCTTTTCTTTCGAAAACATATAAGGGATGGTTCATCGGTAACAGACAGAAGGTAAGGGTACATAAATTATACTGAGGAGAGTCAGAATAAACGCCATTTAAAAGGCCTAAATCTCTTCATTTTCAAGATATATGTAGAGTGTTTTATCGTTTTTGTCAATTTCTTCAATAACTTTCGAACTAACCAACACTTCATTGATGGAGTCGTTTTATGTCATGAATCATTTGATAATCTTCCAGCATTATCTCGAAAACATACTCTAGGTTCTCTTCACCTGAATAATCTCAAAAAGCGCATTAGTTACAAATTCTGATCAAAAGTCAACTAGACAGATGCTATACACATTTTGAAGAAGGTATACTCATACTACAACATAGAAGTATACTACAACCGGTGTAGTTTATACTAATTCTTTGAGTAAATATTACCAAAACTGAAAAGATGCTTCATAATGAGTTAGATACTTCGAGAAACATACTCAAATTCAAAGCATTATCATATTTTTCATTTTTATTCATACCACCTAATGATAACATTCATTTAGTTGAAGTTTAATGAACTTTCTCACAAATGTCCCTACAATTCATTTGAATTACACTACTTATCTTCGCTATACCTGTATAGGTACCTTTGGCACTATTTCTAAGCTGGTGTTGAGCTGTGGTGGAATAGCCCTGTTCCGACTAGGGTCCTGGTCAATGTCCTAGGGACATATGCACCGACTGTTCTTTCCTATATTCAGAACACGTCTCGGCTAACAAGGTCATTTCCCAAATTCGCTCGCTCAGGAACTCGTCCTTACTTACTTCAATTCCAAATGCATTTATTATTTCGGTCACTTTTCAGTCTTTGAATAGGTGCTGATGCGAATTTTTAAATGATTTCGCAAAATAATGACATCTTTGGAGTGAACGTGTTTTTTTTCATGTTTTTAATGAGCTTTGTCGGTGTTCAAATCTATGGGAGATGATTACCTGGAATTAGGGGTCTGTAGACAGGAAGATCGTTACTTGGAGAGCAGGACCTCGCTTTAGAACAGCTTTTTTATATAGCGCTTAAAAGTTTGACTGAACCAATAGTGAATTAATAAAATGAAGTAAACAAAAATAATATCCTCCAGTTTCACCGCAACAGAAGAATATTGGGATTTTTCGATTCGCAAATGCAAAAAGTATCCATTAAATAGGTACTCAATAATTCGCATTTGATGCGTAAAAGAATCATCATGAAATTGGTTCAATATTATGAACATTTTTCCTTAAAATCATAAGGTTACTAAAAATGTGATAAAAAATAATTGTTTTCAATCAGATATTCAGGTGGCCGTTCGAATAATTTGAAACTATCAATTATTTTTGAATTCTTGGTTCAATTTTTAACAAAAATCTCTCGTGCAATTTTCGTGTATCAATTGAAATATGGGAGGATTCTGCATTTCTAGAAAACTTTTTAGGTTTTAACTTCCAGTCTCTGAAACAGAAATAATTAAAAAAAATAATCAAGATGAAATGCTCCTGCATAGGTATATCCTTGCACTAATTTGTCAGGAGCAAATTGGTTTTGAAAAAATTGTTGCCTAACAGTAAACTAAAAAAAGGAAATAAATGAAAAGGATAATGTAACGTTTCGGTGTCTATATTAGACTCCTTCTTCAGACAAACTTGTAAAATCTTTGGAATTGCAGTCTAATTGACATTGAAAGTTGTTAGTTAGACTGCATACGGAAAATACATAATTCTAAAGATTATACAAGTTTGTGTGAAGAAGGAGTCTGATATAGACACCGAAACGTTACATTATCCTTTTCATTTAATTCCTTTTTTTAGTTTTACTGTTAGGCAACAATTTTTTCGAAACCAATCTGCTCCTGACAAATGAGTTCAATGATTTACGCAGGAGCATTTAATCTCAATACATTTTTTTGAATTATTTCTGTTTCAGAGACTGGGAGTGGAATAAAAAAAAATTTCTTTCTGAACACATTATTCAGTAGAAACGCTACGTTAAGATGTTTTATTTTTTTACATAAAACGGCGCCCCATAGGTAAAGGGAGAAAAAGAGTTTGTCACAATTTGAACGAAGAATTCAAAAATAATATCTCAGTGGCGTATCACTTTTTTAAGTCAGTTTCGAATACAAACTTTAACACCCTGCGTCTTGGAAATAATGCAACTATGAGAAGTTTATTTCATAAAAAAATCTGAAGAATCACCTCCTTAAATTATTCGCATCAATTCATAAAGACATCATGCTTTTTCATGTTAGAAAACCAATTATTCATATTTAAATATCTTGATGGCTGTCACATTCCATTTATTTTTGAATTTAACTGATAATATAGAACTTTTATTGACGATTCAAAGTTTTGAAGCGGTTCTTTTTTTCAGATATCGATTGAAATATAATCTGGGAGGATTCTGCATTAATTAGTGCAAAGCTTTTCGCAGGAGCACTTCATCTTAATTAAATTTTTTAATTATTTCTGTTTCAGAGACTGGGAGTGAAAATCTAAAAGTTATTCAGAAAGGTTCTTTCTTGTTTACGGTTGTTCTTAAGGCCGGGTGTAAACCAATAACTGAGAATACCCTCAGTTTCTGACACCTGAATCGTTCATTTTGCAAAATCAGGTCAGTTCCGATAATTCTTCAATAGTCTAGAAATGACATTTGTGTAAGTACAATTGCACTGCACTGTAGCCAGATCAACGCCCTGCTCTAGCAGAGAAAGGTCGAGTGGCAGTGAAATCAAGGGGTCAGTGGACCCAAGTGAAGACACCTCCATGTCAAGAAAGTATTATTGTATATTATAAAGTCAAGCAATCACTTTTTAGATGTCCCATAACTGGGTCGTGTTCCACTTTAACCGTTAATTGGGTTACAATCTTCGTTTCTGTTTGCACATTCGCATAATGAAGGTCTTCCTCAGGTTCAAGGGCGATTATACTTCGTATCAATTCAGATTCAGAAATGAGTTTAGAAGGATTTGATTTTTATTTTATTTTGGTGCTTGTGGTGATGGTTCGGTCTGTGCTCAATCGTATTGTGTATGTTGATGAATTTTTACTCAGTGCATCTATAATTATTTCTATCTATTTATTATTTATTATTTCAACGATGTGTGATATGATAGTTTTCGTAATTCAAGCGAGAGTGAATAATTTTATATAAATTGATTTCGTCGATATTTTTTCACATTTTGTACTCATTTATGGTGTTTTTTGAGACATCAGAGGATTTTTCTACAAATGGCGTTTCGCATCACTGATAAATCTGGATATCACTTGAAGTTGGTATCAATATTTTATGGAATTTTTTTCTGTGAAATGCATGAATTCAAAATTTGCTTTCTTTAATTTCAATATTTCTGGATATCCCATGAATTTTAGATCAGTTTCATGTGATTCCACATACATTTAAAGAGTCTCTAGAAGGTACCAAAATATGATTGATGAAAAACTTCAAGGGCGATTATACTTCGTATCAATTCAGATTCAGAATTGAGTTTAGAAGGATTTGATTTTCATTTTATTTTGGTGCTTGTGGTGATGGTTCGGTCTGTGCTCGATCGTATTGTGTATGTTGATGAATTTTTACTCAGTGCATTTATAATCATTTCTATCTATAATTTATTATTTCAACGATGTGTGATATATGATAGTTTTCGTAATTCAAGCGAGAGTGAATCATTTATATAATTGATTTCGTCGATATTTTTTCACATTTTGTACTCATTTATGGTGTTTTTTGAGACATCAGACATCCGAGGATTTTTCTACAAATGGCGTTTCGCATCACTGATAAATCTGGATATCACTTGAAATTGGTATCAATATTTTATGGATTTTTTTCTGTGAAATGCATGAATTCAAAATTTGCTTTCTTTAATTTCAATATTTCTGGTTATCCCATGAATTTTAGATCACTTTCATGTGATTCCACATACATTTAAAGAGTCTCTAGAAGGTACCAAAATATGATTGATGAAAAAAAAAACAAGAGCGATTAGGTATACTTCTTATCAATTCAGATTCAGAATTGAGTTTAAAAGCATTTGGTTTTTATTTTATTTTGGTACTTGTGGTTTTGATTCGGTCTGTGCTCGATCGTATTGTGTATGTTGATGAATTTTTACTCAGTGTTTTAATATTTACACGATATGTGATATGATAGTTTTCGTAATTCAGGCGAGAGTGAACAACTTTATATGAATTATTTTTTTTAGTAGAGTCAATATTTTTTCTATGTTGTACATTTATTTATTACGTTCTCAAGAAATCAGAGGATCGGCAAACGGCATGAATTCAAAAATTGATTTTTATATTTAAATGATTCTGGATATCCTATGATATTTAACCATAAGTTTCACGTGATTGCACCTACATTTCTAGGTCTCCAAGAGGTGCCGATATATGACTGATGAAAAATTAATAAATTAAGATCTACTTGCCTTACTTCACTCAGTGTATACATATTTTGAAATTTGAAAATCACATTTGAAATAATTCTTTTGAACATCATTATGAAAATAAGTGTTTCAACAGTTCCAAAACAGATCAGCCCATTATTTTGAAGTAGTTTCAATTCCCGAGATTAATACAAATATCATTGTAACCTAATAGGAATTGAACATTTAAAGAGCAGATACCTATTTAAAATTACGGTTTTTAAAATCTCGAATTACCTGTAATTGAACATTTTATGAATGCAAAGTTAGTGATGATTTTAAAATGAAAATATGAGCATATTTGTAGTATTCCAAATTTTATGAGAGGATATTTTAGAGGAGATTGCTAAATTGAAAAAAAAATTTAGGATTCATTCAAATGAAATCAGGATTGATTGTATTGATTTTCTCAGAAGAAGTTGGATGCCGAAAAAAAATTTAGGTAATTTATTATTCATAATCACATTTTTCAAATATTCGAGATTTTTGAACAGTTTGTCTAGAATATTTTTGTATTATATTTAGTCAAGTTTTTCTCATAAGGTCCCTTATTGCATTCCTTCAATATATTAAATATTTCTCTGATTATATGGCAAACTCCTCCATTCTGTCATATCTTGTATTCATAGCAAAAGGACCCCGCACATTTTGTATGAGAATTGGCTCTCGGTGGATTTGGCTGAAAATTTGATATGATGTTCTACTGATCCTTCTGATCAAATGTCTCTACAGTCACGAAGCTGAAAAATGCATACTTCTAGAGTTTTTAAGCGATTTTTTGTATCCATTATGGCTTACGTATTATGGGAATTGGCTCCCTGTGGATTTGGCTGAAAATTTGATATGAATGTTCTACTAATCCTTCTGATCAAATGTCTCTACAGTCACGAAGCTGAAAAATGCATACTTCTAGGAGTTTTTAGCGATTTTTTGTATCCACTATGGCTTACGTATTACCGTTCACACAGAAATGTTTGAGAATACTTCGTAATTATTGAAAGCAGATTCTGTCAATTCGAAATATTTTCAAACATTTCTGTGTGAACGGTAATACGTAAGCCATAATGGATACAAAAAATCGCTAAAAACTCCTAGAAGTATGCATTTTTCAGCTTCGTGACTGTGGAGACTTTGATCAGAAGGATTAGTAGAACATCATATAAAATTTTCAGCCAAATCCACCGGGAGCCAATTCCCATATCTAATACGTAAGCCATAATGGATACAAAAAATCGCACTGAAAAAAATGAGTTTATATGACCGTCCTTCTGCTCTTTTTCATATACGCAGTATCTGAAAATCCGATCAAGTGTAGATGAAAGCATGCTGACTCTGAACACCCATACGATACTGATTAAAAACCAAATCTTTCTAAAAATGATCATTTAGCTTCAGTAACCTGTATTATAATTTCATACAAACGCCTTATAACCGCAATAGTACGGGTTTTTAAAGTTATACGCCGGGAGCCTACTGAAAATTGCAGATTCCCCTTATACACCTAGCCTATAAACTAGAACAATTTGGGTGTTAGTTGGAAACAGCACGCAGCCGCATATTTAACTTAGAAGACCTTTTCTCTGCTTTTCCATCGGAGATTCACGAAGAAAGTGCGAATGATCCCGATTCATTCGGGGTGCGACTTCGATCGCCCTTAACCCCATAATTGATCGTAAAGCTGGGTTTAGACGAAGCGCACCTACTCGCGCACCAGCCTCGCTTCGCTCCCTCGCATCGTGTAAACATGCTCCTCGCCGTGAGGCCCCTCGCCCTCGGGGCGAGCCGTCGCCGGTCGGTTTTCAGTCGCGCATCAAAGAAACCTCACTCTGCCGTTTGAACAAGAATTTGGAGCTAGTCGAGACTAGCGAGTGCGCCGGCTTTAGTATTCTATTACGCAGGGAAAATGGACCAAGCGAAGTGCCTGGAACTTATCGAACTCTACAGGGTGTTCCTAAATTGAACGTACAAACGAAAAGGGAAGATTCCTTAAGTGAGTTTAAAAAAAAAAAGTCCCATAAACATGGGGTCGCAAACGTTTCGTTTTCGAGATACCGAGTGTTGAAGTTTGAATTTTTTTCATGTTTTTTTCTCATAGTATCTACACTTCACAAGATATTAAACTGAAATTTGGCATAGATATTACATTCGAGAGTTCTCACCACGTGACATGGCAATTTCGATAAAAGATCTACAGGGTGATATTTTTTCTGGAACACTGCCACCAGTGCCACCTGTTCTTCTGCAGAACTTTTTTTTGGTGAGCAACTGTTAATTTGAAAAATGTAAAAAGAAGCTTTGTTCTTATACTAAACTTTCGGTCTCTTGTAGTTTTGTCGTATCTACCAACGATTTCGAGAAAAAAAAATTTGAACGATTCTCTCGAAATCCTCGTGAAAATCCAAATTATGTTGGGAAGGCCACTTTGTAAGCTGCGGTGAATGAATTCAGTATCAGTTTTTATGGAAATTTTCCTGATCTGTAGCGATGATTCCTAAAGATTCGATAAACTCGTATAATCAACACATGTTTTTGATTAAAACTTCAACACCTGTATCTCGAGAACGAAACGTTTGCGACCCCATGTTTATGGGACTTTTTTTTCTTAAACTCACTTAACGAATCTCCCCTTTTCGTTTGTACGTTCAATTTAGGAACACCCTGTATAAACAGCGGGTGGTATTGTGGAATCCAAAGAAAAAATGTACCACAAAAAAATAAAAGACAGGATGCATGAAATGAGATAAGTTCTGTTCTGTCATTCCGATTCCTGCATTAAAGGCAAAGATGAAAGGGTTGGTGATTTGTGTCCATTTTTGCAATTTTCGGCGAAATAACAGCTAGCAGGTGTTCAAAATTTTCAAACGTCATGCGCAGGAAATTTTTTATGGTATCTTCAGCAGGATCTACCACCATATCGGCCATCAATCTGCAACCATACTGCAATCGCCGGCGAAATAATTCCTTTTTTTTTTTCGATCTCATTTTTTTTAAGTGACACATTGCTAGGAAAGCAAACGACGCGGTAATTGAAGGTGTAGCCATGCTGAACTGTACGACTCTATACGAGGCTGATTACTACCTCGCCTTCTCATCCTGGCTCGCCCTTCCAGGCGAATCAGCGCGTCGTGTAAACACTGGCGCGAGGATGAGTTTTGGTGCGCGAGTAGGTGGCGAGGTTTGACTCGCGAGTGGGTGCGCTTCGTCTAAACCCAGCTTAAGACTTGGATCGCTGTGGTGTATTGTGGATTCTCGCGTATGTCGATTTTCCTCCTTTTTAGTCTAATAAAATCAGTGTGATTGTGTGTGATCATAAAGTGATAATATGGATTTCGATACACTCCTTATTAGTTTTGGGCTCACTGATGATATAATTCAACGTTTTAAAGGTTAGTATGAAATTTTTATTCAATTTTGGATAACATCTAGGTATAGGTATTATTGCATAAAGAAAGGTTTTCTCTGAGATTTGATTCCAGATAGTATGGAACATTCAAAATCATGCGGCATGCCGACAATTATAGTTACACGAGGTTGATTTTGCATACTGCAGTTCTAGATATCTGGTACATCGGAGAAAACAATAATTTCTCTTATATAGTTCCTGCAGAAATTGAAATTCTTTCAGATAATATGTTCAAACTATTAGCTTATTTCAGAGCTGGTAATAATTTTTTTATTATGAAATATATTTCTAAAATTTGATATACCTACCTATTTTTGATATTTCAAAAATTATCTAATATGTATAAAGTTTAGTACTTCACATAAAAACTTATAGTGTCTACAGCTTTTTATTAATTTTATTTTCAGATAAATTCCGATTTCAACGAAAAATTCCCTGACAAAATAGACAGCATTTATTTAAAATAGCCACAATTATCAGATGCCATTATAAAGGAAAGTGAACAACGAAAAGTAGTTGCCTTACAAGACACTGTTGGAGTTGGTGAGTTATATTTTCCTACTGAGTTGTTGATTCTTTTTTAGGAGTGAATATGTTTTATTCGAAAATAATAATCCCTAGAAATACCAGAGAATACTTGATCTATTACTTATTATTGAATATTTTCCACCAGAACCATCTATCATAGCTTTATTAACCCTACCATACTTGGTGCCACCAGTTACCTTGAGAAGGAGCAAAGATTTCAACTGGAGGCCAAGCAGGAGCGAAATTCAGAAAAGCTTCTTCTTTCATGCTGAGGTATGTAGTTCATGCATATTTATTTATAATACAAGTCATATTAATTATGCAGTTCTAAAAAACTCTGCCAGCGATGTGAAAAAAATTGTATTTTCTATGTTCGGGTCTCAGAATGTAACAATGAAGAAAAAAAGTCTGCAATCATTAGAGTTTTTCCAAAAAAATAAATTGTAAAGTTTGGTATTTCGGAGTGAGGTTATTTCGTGTTTTTAGCCAGTGTACTAACCTCACTACAAATTTTATTTGGAACATCTATAAGGATTGTGACTTCTTGTTTTCATTTTCGTAATCTGGGACCCAAGCCCTGTAAATCCAACTTTTTTCACATCGCTGGCATTGTTCTTTTAAAATGACGAATCCTCCCAGAATAAGTTTCAGTTCTTTTAGAACTGCATAATTACCGAACGTTTTTACAATTTTCATTTTTATTTATTTTATGATGAATTTAATGCAAAGTATGTGTCTCTGAAAAAGCATTCTGATTTGTTCATACAAGTTTTGAAGATGAACCTCAATAATCTTTTTCCTCTAATTGTGAGGTTGAATGTTTTTTTAAAGTGCGTGAATTTTCAGAAGTTCAGATTTCTAAAGTATTTTTATTTGGGCTTTTCAGAGTCAGGAAGATGTAGAAAAAGTACTGACAAGAAGGAAACAAAAGTTGGCATGGCCCAATTCAACCCTCCAACCGTTTGGTGTTATTATAGGACCAATAACTATGGTAACAGAACTACTGGTCGCCTAATTGGATGGAGTCATGGGTTTTCATTGTCTTTTCTATGCAAAAACCAATTTACTTGTACGAAAAGGAATTTATATTTATTTGTTATACAGGGTGTCCCAAGTTCGAGTGCCTATTAGACGTTTCTGGAGAACTGGACATATTTGAACTCTCAAAATTTGGATTGTGATAATTTTCGGAATTCTCTACTGAGCTAAAATATTTTTAGAGCCTGATTACTTCCGGCTATACAGGGAGCGAAAATAAATTTGTCCAAAAAATTTTTTCTATTTTTCCTTCTCTGACATGCTTGAGTATTCCATTCTGAATACATTTCTGTTAAAATCATTGTACTTTTTCAATAGATCTTCAAAATATCGAGAAAAAACTGGAAAAAGGTCAAATATTTGTAGTCAGTATTAGGTCCATTTTTCTAATTCTCAACATCCTGAGCGTGAGCTGTTCTCGTAACATAAAAGCAGAAGAATGTGGAAAGGTAATGCATCTTTCAAAATTCAGAAATATCCTCACAGGGTGTTTCAAATTTTGTGTCGAAAATTAGCCATAACTTCTGTTTTTCAAATTAGAACCCTATTTTTTTATGATTGCATTGGATTCTGGAGATAAAATAATGATAATACTGTAATAAGAAAAATTTTAAAAAATGAGAAAATGTCCGAGTACTGTCATCATTTTTCTATCGAGAATCCAGCACAATCATAAAAAAAATGGGGTTCTAATTTGAAAAATAGAAGTTATGGCCCATTTTTGACCACACTTTTCGACACCCTCTGATGATATTTATGTAATTTAAAAGATGCATAACCTTTCCACATTCTTCTACTTTGATGTTATGAGAACGGTTCACGCTCAGGATGTTGAGAATAAGAAAATAGAAGCTAATACTAACTAAGAATATTTGACTTTTTTCCAGTATTCTGTCAATATTTTGAAAAGTTATTAAAAAAATACAATGGTTTTAATAGAAGTGTATTCAGAATTGAATACTCAATTATCAGAGAAGAAAAATTTGAAAAACATTGTTTTGAACAAATTTATTCTCGCTCCCTGTATAATCGGAAGTGCTCAGGCTTTAAAAATAGGTATTTGAGCTTAGTAGAGAATTTCGTACAATATTAAAATTTCAAATTTTCAGATTTCAAATATGTCCAGTTCTCCAGAAACGTCTAATAGGCACTCGAACTTGGGACACCCTGAATTTTCAGAAATGAATTATAATTATCTTGTTGTGTTTTATATTTTATTATCAGTCTGTTATTTGTATATACATAGATGACATAATATAGAAATATTACAGTAGGTACATGTTTTTTTTTTTACCAAATTCTGATAGAACTCAATTTTCACCATGGTCATTTTGGCGGGGCGGGCCCCCCTGGCCCCTCCCTAGCGTCGCCACTGGGTATACCTATATTTAATCTATCTGAGCCAATTTTAACGGATTACCTGGGTTAATTAGCCTGGTTCAGGTGAACTGAACAAATCAGCTGTTTGAGGTTATACCACTGGCGTCTGGTACCAAACTGGATGGTTACTCAAATTTATTGAACAAATTTGGAAGGCTATAAAACCAGTCATTTAATTTTAAATGGTATGCCTATAGAAACAATCTGCTGGATAATCTGAGAGTGAATAGAAACATTCACCCGACTTTATATGACCGTCAACTTAAAACAATAATCCTAAATGGTTTAGGATAGTGAGCCAGGATATGAATACAATCCAATTGTTCACTACCATTCAGTAGCTTCTGTATATTCGAATCAAGTATCCTGCTTCAGATATTGTTAAGAAAGCGTTTATTTGTCCCACCGAGTATCAGAAATTCATATACGGGATATATGAATTTCTGATATCCAGTATAGGATTTTTTTTTCGGTGCGCTAAAAACTCCTAGATATGCATTTTTTCAGCTTCGTGACTGTAGAGACATTTGATCAGAAGGATTAGTAGAACATCATATCAAATTTTCAGCCAAATCCACCGGGAGCCAATTCCCATACAAAATGTGCGGGGTCCTTTGCTTATATTTTGTTATCATAATTGATACTGGGGACTGTACATTATTTGTCAAATCAGTGATACAGAAAACATTTCAGTCAACATACCTACATTTTTCAATGCAAAAATCACTGAATATATTTATGAATATCTTCATTTCAGTATAGAAGGTAGAATTTGTTGAATATCAATGCTTTCTGTACTTGTATTATGAATAACTATTCTCTAATTCCGTTCATTGTTCCATATCTTGTAATGCTTAAAAATGCTATAATATATCAGATTCACATAGTTTTCATGGTTATACAAGGAAGAATACAGGTGTTTTCGAAGTTAATCAGTTTTCAGCTAATAACGAGAGTTTATGACCGAGCAAGGATAGTAGCCCTGCATCAAAAAGCTTAGTCGAACTTCTAGATCGCGCAACATCTCAATATTCCACGGACTTCAGTAAGGCCTTTTCTTGAGAACCGGCAGCGTGGCCCTGAAATCGGTACCCAGAGTAAAATCTGTAAGAAAAGACCCTTCTACAGCAAATTTTACAGACCATTGAAGTCTTTTTTGAAGTACTAAAGACGGGTAGTCTCAACCAGTACCAACAGGAGAGGATTGCAGTCCTCAAATTTGAGGGCAAGAAGTCCTAAGACTAGCTCGGCTATCACATGGACATAGCTTACTCGTCGGAAATAGGCAAAACTCCACCAAGACTGGCTTTAACCATAATGGCGCAACGTACTCTTCTTGAGACAAGTCACTATTCGATTAACAGTGATAGTCCACGTGAAAGAATTTGGAGAGGTCCAGCTTTTTTCTGTTATAAATCTATTATGCTATTGTATTAGTGAATTTATATTTCTTATTCAATATTCGATGTGATCCCTAGAAAAATTTTCTTTTCAACTAAACTACTAGGTAACTGAATGTACAGTAAGATTCATATTTAATAATAACAATTGGCCCAGAAGAGAATATATTACGATCAATAATTTCACAACGGGTATTATATATCTTTATGATGAGTGCAAATGGATTCGTACAAAGAGCAATTCTAAAAATAAAAATGTCGCCAAAGAATTACATTATCTCTAACGAGCAAGCCTGATTGATAAAAATCCCTAGATTGTACGTACAAAAATATATCGTAACGAGTAATTATGACTTAATTATAAATATGTGTTCTATTGAAAACTGGAGCAAGGTCGTGTTTAATAATAGATATCGAGTGTTATTTTTTCATTGATATGAATTCATGAATGATTTGTTCAATCTGTTATACGGTTACTGTGAAAAATTCGATCAACCCATTCTGCTTTGTTCTTTGTTTGATGGATTTAATTCTCAATTTATAATTGAATATTTTCTAGTTCTATGTATTCGATTCCTGAAATAATAGTTTACAGGTGTGGTGAATTTGTTTGAATGCTTAATCATTGGAACACTGGAACTATTGTTTCTTCTTTCTATGCAGGAAATGTTTAAAATGATGAAACTAGCTGTTCAAAAGATATCTGCTACCATGAATGGTACAAAGTGTGTTTCACAAACTTGGTCATATTTCAGTATTTTCAGATTTTTCAAAACAGCTGGTATAATTCTTCAGGTCAATCAAACGATAGGAAAATGGTCATTTGATCCAGACAATACGATAATGATATGAACTAATATAATAATCTTAATCAATCAAGATAATAACCCTCAGATTATCTCAACTGACTCTCCTGGTATGCTGATGAGCTCTTTAGGGTGCATTCATAGATTTTCTTCAAAGTATATATCAAGGATATCTTACTGAGGGTTTCTTTGAACTGGTAAACAATAAAAAACAGAATTTCGTGAATATCTCCTATGATTTCAGTTTAAGTCAAATGATTTGATTCACTGATGCAAAAACCTTATCAATTCAAGGATGAAATAGCATCACTGAAAAGGACGTAGCAGTAATATGATAAAAAAATTTTCATTGGTCGCAGTGTAGAAAGATCACTTGATGTTTTGAATTGGTTTTGTCGAACAAGAAGAATAATTGAAATGAAGCTCAAGAATGAAAACTATCTTCAGTTTTAATGATGGAATTGAATGCTGTTATTTTCGTCTTGAGAGATTTACTCGCAAATGGTTGTAATTACTGAAATACTCTGTGATTTTTCTTTATTTATGAATTTCCTACATTTTCCCTTTTTCCTGAAAGATTTTGCCATTGAATGATGCACGATCCTATTGAAGAAATATAGGTAACTAGGTAAGTAGAGTAAGAAATGAAAATTTCTCTCACTTCCATCCATATCATGAAGTACCTTATATGTTGTTGTTATGTTATGGTGTTCACCAGGTTCTTGCCTGGCAACCTTTTCATCTTACATTTGGCCGCCACTGGTCTCTGATGCTCAACAAGAAACTGTTTCAAGGAAATAAATGAAGCGTGAGATTATTTTTTGGCAAAAGTAGATGAGCTTAAAAATATTCTAGGTCATTTGTATAGCTGCTGAATCGGAAGTAAACCATGATTGTATTCCTTTAAGTTTGTTTCGATATATGATTATTTTCGTTACTTACTGACAACCTCTAATCCACTATGGAACTTTAAGGTAAATTCTCGGGTGAATTGCATCATGGGTTGATGGACATTGAAATTACGCATGGAGAATTTCGTAGGGGGCACTTGCAATACTTGAACCCTTGAAAAGTACCCCAAAGGAGGGGGGATCAAACACCAATCGTATAAACATTGGTCGAACGATACCTACCTCAGGGTTTTATAATTTCCTTTCAATTACCAAAAAAATCAAGAAAAGGCCTGAGTAGGAGCGGTTGAGCGTCGTTGTTTCGTGGAGCAAAATGACTATTACCTCAAAATTTTATATGTCTTGAGATTGATACCAAATATATAAATACAGAATCTCAGCGCAATCTGAATAATATTCTGGAAATTATTCAAAATATGAAATATGTAAGAAAAAATCATTACAAAATTAAATTGTATGATCTTGATGATGCGATCTTCTTGAAATTTTGCATGACATTTAGTATACTTATCAGTCTTGATTCACAAAATAAATTTCACTTGAACCGGTTATCCTGCTGTAGAAATATAGAGATTCTTCTTTTCATTTTTTCAATTGAATTTTCTATGGTTCTGTCTACACTATGGCCACAAAATTCTGTATGAACATTCAGTGTATCAATCTTCATTTATGAAATAAACTGCTTCCTTTGGTACTAACTGATGATCAACTAATTAAATATTATTTTTTCATAACCAACATCCTATGAAATGGTGACCTGTGAATGATTTTCAAAGTTTACTCCACCTGCATAAAAAATATCTGCAACATACTTCACCATACCTCTGTTAATCCTTCTTTCAACCTTTTAGTCTAATGATATTTTCGTTTCTATTATTGAAGAATAATATTATAATAGTTATTTATGTATAAGGATCATAAAGACGATCATTATGGTACAAGTCGTGAATGTTATCGGGCGAGGCGTAGCCAAGTCCGATAACACGGCGTGTGCCATAATGAATTGTTTATGATTCGTATTACATACAAAATTTTATCTGATGGCATTTACATATATCAATACATTTTCGAAAAATTAAAACTGCATTTCGACATGTCACAATGACATGTTTTCCTTATATAGAATTTCATTATGGTACTTAGTACCATAATGAATTCATTATGGTACATGTCACAATGACATGTTTTCCTTATAGAATTTCATTATGGTACTTAGTACCATAATGAATTCTTATGGTACTTAGTCCCATAATGAGCTTCCTTATGTCATCAAAATTGAGTGACATAACGTTGTCTTATGACATGTCATCAGATGAATATAATTCATTCATTATACCAGCACTCTTCTTTTCTACTGAATAATGGATAAAATATCAGGATACATTTCATCTTCTGCAGTTGATAAGGGTGAATGCCCAAAACTCATATTTTACTACATATCGTCCTCGATGAATATAATCTGAACTTAATAAATAATTTGATAGGTCCATTTTCACGATTTTTTTCAGTCCAAACAAGAAATAAATCAACTGAAACGTTTGACTAACACCAACATTTTTCGTGTTTTTGCTAAATTCACATGGGAAAAGTGCGATTATTGTACCTCCGGTCTACGTCGGCTGAAAAACGTGCACTAAACCAATGATGGTTTTCAAGTGAAACCCTAATTTCGTTGAACCAGTGCATATAGTCCGTTCACGAAAGTTTCAGCGCATAGTAGGCGTTTGTTTTAGTTATCTAAAGTTGGCAGTATTTGCTGTCAGAATGTAAAATAAAGTCAACGTTGCCAAATGTACCCGTCCTCGTCCGACGACTTTCGAGTTATGAGAGAACTTGAACTTGACAACCTTGCGTATCAATCTGACAAGGAAAAAAACAACATAACCTAAAATTTTGATATACACAGTGGAATAGCTACGAGCAGTTCTGACAGTTGTCTATGGTTGAGGCGAGACTGGAGCGATTTATTGACAAATTTTGTGGGTTTTCGCTACTTTGATATTATTATTCATTAAATTATACTAATAATATAATTTCACCTTAATTCTCTCTCAAAAGCAGATCAAAATATCAGTTAAAAATGCAATCTTTCTGTGCAATAGTGGGCTGTGAAAACAAAGAAGGAACTAAAAACTTACAATTTGAGTTTCTTCAGGTGAATTAAAATATGGAATTTGAACTAAAACAATGAAGAATATCCCTGGTACGAACTTATGCAGTAGTTTTATTATTTTCATTTCAATACTGTATAATTCTTTAGATGAACTTGACTCAATGACTCATTCATGTTGAAAGTGAGTAAATGTTATACTGTTATTGGATAAGAAAAGAAATCATCCTTTTTGAGCCTCGTTGTATTATATTCCTAAAATATAAAACATGAAAAAGTAATGAGGAGAAATCAGGAATGATCACATCGGATAAAGCAAGGGTATATTAAAGTAAGTACTTGCAAGTAGGTACCTCAACATGGTATTCTATGAAATTAGGTAGGCACCTACTGTAATGTTTTGAATTTGAGGACCCAAAATCTTCTTAGCGAGACTTGAAAAAGGAATACTTTACATACATTAATATTCCAAACGTTCCAAACCAATAACAATAGTTCAATATGAATAAGTCAAGTTCCACTTCAACTTCACAATTATAAGGTATTGAAATGAAAATATCGAAACTACAGCATAAATCGTGTCAGTTAGATTCTTCATCGATGTAATCCAATTTATTCAATATAAAACTTGAACGTAGGTACCTACTTGCAAGTACTGTGCTTCATCCGATGTCTCATTCCCAATTTCTTCTCATTAAATTTTTTTTATATTTTTTCATAGCTCAAGCTCAAAGTCTCATTGAAAGCCTTAAAGAAATGTTGGTTTTTTCAAATCCAATAACAGTCTAATATTTTCTCACTTCCAACATGAAAGTCGAGTTCATCTAAACAATTATACAGCATTGAAATGAAAATAACCAGAAGTACAGCATAAAATCGTATCAGTGATATTATTCATTATTGTAATTTGAATTCCATATTTTAATTCACCTGAAGGAAATGAAATTCGTAGAATATTTAGATCCTTCTTTGCTGTAAACAACCCAGTAGAATACAAAATGATGGCATATTTAACTGATTTTTTGAATATTTGATTTGCATTTGAAGATAATTTTATATTTATTAGTCTAATTTAATAACGGGTGTTTTTTTAAGAGGTTGTATAAAATTATGAAATGACCAAATTTTTTCTTACTTGGTAGAATTTTTTTGGCATTTAACACATTTAAACACAATTTGTGGCATATGGCCACCACGACTATTTTTCACAAATATTCATTGTGGAGGTCCAATTTTCGACCACTTTTTCAAGCATTTGAGGGCGTATGTCAGCAATGACACGTTGAATATTGGTTTCCAAAGCGTTAATCGATTGAGCTTTATCCACATAAACCAATGACTTCACGTACCCCACAAAAGTAACCGAGTGGCGTCAAATCGCACGAACGCGGAGGCCAATTCACCGAACCATTTCTCGAAATAATGTTATCGTTGAAAGTTTCTTTCAATAAGTCGATTGTTCACGTGCTGTATGGCAAGTGGCACCATCTTGTTGAAACCACATTTCATCCATATTCATATCTTCAAGATTTGGCAACAAAAACTCATTGATCATGGTTCTGTATCGATTTCCATTCACGGTAACGCGTCGTCCTTCCTCATTTTTAAGAAATATGGACCGATGATCCCCCAGCCCATAGACCGCACCAAACAGTACATTCATCAGGATGCATTGGTAATTCTTGAACTCTTGAACGGCGTGGATTCTTTTCTCCAAATGCGACAATTTTGCTTGTTGACTTATCCATTTAATCAAAAATGCGCCTCATCACTGAAGAGAATTTTACGGTGAAAAAATGGATCCTCGTTCAATTGATTTAACGACCAATCACTGAATTCACGGCGCAAACGATGGTCGTGTGGCTTTAATTCTTGCACCAATTGAATTTTGTATGGCACCAAACCCAAATCTTTACGTAAAATTTTCCATAAAGTCGATGGATAAAGTACAATTTGCTGAGCACGACGACGAATCGATAAATTGTCGTTTTCTTCGACACTGGCCTCAACGACAGCAATATTTTCTTCTGTACGAACTCTTCTCCTTCTTGTCGGTGGCTTGGCATCCAAAAGAGTGAATGTAGACCGAAATTTGGTAATTACGTTCTTTATGGTGGTCTCTGACGGACGATTATGTGCACCATAAAATTCACGAAGTGTTCTATAAACATTTTTAATTGAACACTGATTTTGAAAATAAATTTCCACGATTTGAAAACGTTGTTCTGGAGTTAACCTATTCATAATGATTTGCCAAACAATACTGAGTAGAATGCCACTTTGAGCTGTCAAACAACTGTCATAAAATAAAACGACATCTATCGGAAACAAACCTCCTAAAAAAACACCCGTTATAAATAAATGTTCAAAGTGCCGAAAAACCACAAAGTTTCTCAATAAATCGCACTCAGATTACATAATCAGTTCATTATGGTTAATGTTGGTCCTCCAGTCACGTCCAGCTGTCAGAACTGCTCGTAACCTATATGCCAAATTTCCATGGCCAACTGACGGCTCAACCTTTCGTGAACAGACTAAACGTACCTATAGTCCGTTCACGAAAGGTGAGCACATAGTAGGTGTTTCTTTATTTATCTGAAGTTGGCAGTATTTACAGTCATAGAGTAAAATAAAGTCAACGTTGCCGAATGTACTCGGCCTCGTCCGACGATCTTGCGAGTTATCAGAGAACTCTATGCAATATTGGCAACATTGCGTATCAATCTGACAAGAAAATAAAGAACATAACCTAAAATTATAATACACAGTGGAATATGCCAAATTTCCATGGCCAACCGACGGCTCAACCTTTCGTGAACGGACTAAACGTAGGTAGATTTTTTTCGAAGCAGAAAAATGACAACGAGCTTCTAGAATCTTCTTGTGCATCGAAAATTCCCTCTGGCCATCCTCTTGCAGCGGCAGATCGGTTTTTTTCTTCTCGATTTTATCACCGTTTAAGGGTCAGTTACCGGCGGGGCAACGTAACCTTTTTTATGAAAATCTAAGGACGACCGCTTCTCGAAGCGAGGTTCATTGAATTCCTCGGCCAGACGCGGGATCTCGGCGCATCGCATCGCGAAAAAAATACGCGAATGCTTTTATTTCTTCTCGCTTTTATTTCCAGTGCCGCTTAATGGAAATCGTACCAGATGATTCCCGTTGAACGTGCCCATAATTGATCGCTCAAATGCCACTTGATCTTGCTCTGTGCCGACGACCTCGTTAGTGGGTTTGACTCTAGAGTCGATTATGGAATAGGGGCGCAAATATCATAGTTTTTGTTGAACGAAATCGCCTTTTGTATTATAAAAACATTAAACTCAATATAATTGTGAGACCTTTCTTCTAAGTTAACCTAACATAACCTAAACTAACCTCAAAAATAAAGTGTGTTTATGCTGGTGCAACTTTTCTGAGGTGAGATCTTCGAAATACTTATCCTTTTCTGTGCATTTTGAATTAATGATGTACAACAATGGGCATTTCCATTATGTTAAAATGTAGGGGTTTTTTTCATGTGATAGCATTCAGGGCAATGTTTAATATATACCTATCCAAATACTCACTTAAAATCTAAAGTAACTAATTTTTGAAATATTGAAAATGCGATTTCCATACTCATAAGTTTTAAACGTCGAGCCATGATGACGTACGAGCAAGCATAATTTGTGGAGATGGAGATTCACAGTAGAGTTGCCAGTAAGCATCGTTGAAAACTATGAACCAAGATCTAACCAATGATATTTATGCTAACGCATACGCTACACTCAGGCATCAATTCTGATTGTTTGACTTCGATATCTCATTTCGATTATTTGAATAATGTCTTCCCTTAAACCTAACAAATACAGAAAAACAGATAAAGTACAATGATTTTCTGATACCGAACCTAAAATAACGACGAAACAAAAGAACAGATGAATACAATGATTTTCTGATGGTCTGTTTATTCTAAGATATTTTTTTCTGGAAATCGCATTGTATATAGGGTGGACCAGTTCGAGTTGCGAAAAATCCAGGCGATGATGGAAAAATATATGTATATACAGGGTGTTTTCATTGGGAAACGGAAATACTTCACAGGTGCATAGGTGGCACTAATGTGGTTCTGGAAATACCCCATTTATTGGGTCCACTGTCTTCGTAGCCGAGATATAGGTGTTTTATATGAATTTTAACCCGTTTCTTTCTTCTAAGGCCATATCTAAACGAACCACCCGGTAATATTTTCTTCATTTTTAGCAAATATGTTCCTAATTGAGAGCCCAAACGTATTCTGAAAATCCTTAAAAATCCAGGTCTGGCTTAACAAAAATTATGAATCGTTTGGATCCTCGAAGCAACACCCTGTACCTCGGAATTCTGAAAATCTGTTGTAATATTCGTAAACACCACAAAAATTTCAACGTAAAAGTGAAGTTTCTTAGAACTTGGATACCCAAAAGTGGTTTGAAGTGACTTTCAATAATGAATTATCAACAATATTGAATCCATAATTATTGCAACATTACTTTGTAATATTCATTTTCACATTGGTTTCCTTTTTATAGCTGTATACCATTTCAGTTTTTATTTTTGAGTTACTCTCTCGTCGTTTCCCATTACTGTACAAATTTTCAACGTAAACTTGAAGATTTCAAGAATTTGGGTTGCTGGAAGTATTAAAGTAACTTTTAGTAATGAATCTATGAGGTTGTTATTGAGAGCATAATCGTTTTTCGTGTGTAACTGTAAGCCCAAACGTATCATGCAATAACCACCTTAAAAATCCAGCACAAGTTTGACAAAAAATTATGAATCGTTTGATAATGAAATATTAGGACCCTATTTTCTATCTGCACGTTTAACTGTCGAAGTATACCTGGAATTTCTGGAAAATGTGTTATCAGTTTTGCTACACGATGAGAATGTGAACACTGCTGACATATTCTTTCAGCACGATGGTGCATTACAGGCTAATCGTTCGGACTTTTTAAATAACAATATCGGTAATTCATGGATTGTTCGTGGAGGCCCTCATAATTGGCCTTCAAGATTTCCTGATTTGAATCCCGTCGATTATTATGTCTGGGGTCACATGAAATCGTTAGTTATTCATCGAAAATCACTGCTCGGGATCAGCTCAATTGGAATATTGAAAGAAGAATCTTTATATTTCCATAACAGAATGTCCGATTCAGGCTAAACTTATTTGAGAATGAAAACTGATAGGTATACTTAATGTTCATGCAGAATTTCAAGAGGATGCATCAGCAGAACTATAGAATTTAATTTTTATTCATATTTATTACATATTTCATTTTTTGAATAATTTCGAGTCCAATATTAAATTTTGAGATAATAGTCTTATTTCCCCACCAATGAACGAGCTCTCAGAAGCTCCTGCTCAGGGCTTTTCTTAATTTTTTTACTCTCTACGATTCAATTTAAACAGGCGAGATCGACACCTATGGAATCCCTCAAGGTCTCCATATTCCAGTGTCATTGTCACTCCAAGTTCGAGATTATGTTGATTATTGTAATACTAAGCCCCATTTTTATGGGTCGTACAAATCTCAAATTCATGAGGAAGGTATTGATACCTACCTACCCGCATAAAAACGTGCCATTGATCGTGGACCTTTTCTGAATCCGCAGTTGAAGGGAACGGATATGTGTGGAATGTGTCTTGTTTTGTTAAAAGTGACGTGATACTCTGAGTATTCTCTAAAGTTCGAATTATATTAAAACAAACAAAATCAAGAATCGAATTATTATTTGATCGAACCGTGAGTACAGAAGAATGATATAGAATTAAACTATAATATTTCCATGATAAGATGACAAGTTTCCATATTTTTTTTTTCCTAGCGGCCCTCCCTACGAAGATACGACCACCTAAATGACGCCACTGAAAATTCATTTTAGTGTACTAAATTTCAATTACTCAGTTCTTTCATTATTTTTTTTTGTATTGTATCTTCGTAGGGAGGGCCGCTAGAAAAAAAATTATGGAATTTGTCAACTTCATTTTTATGTTCTATCTAATCCGAGAGATTCCCACATTTCTGGGACACCCTGTATATGATTATTGAAATTCACCGAATTTACTTTTTTTAATATATACAGGGTGTCCCGTAATTAGATCGACAAACTTCTAGTGGACATTATAGATCATTATACAAGAGCAATCTTTTTTCAAGAAAAAACAACATCATTAATATGATGTAATCTAGCGAAATAATGAAAGTTAAAAGTTTTCAATAAAAAATACCCTTCGCCCCCCCCCCCAAATGATACGATTGTGCTTGACATGAAAGAAATGCACTCACCGAATTTACTTTTTTTAATATATACAGGGTGTCCCGTAATTAGATCGACAAACTTCTAGTGACATTATAGATCATATTTTAGACAGATTCGACCCAAATCATATAATGCCAAATTACTTCGTTAAGGAGCTAGTGCCCTTTGAAGATGACGTTCTGTCCACACTTTTTGCCACATATTCGCAAAACGGAGTCACATAAAGTGCTGAGAATACACATTGGCTAATATGAAAAATACGAATCGATTAGATTGAGTGCATTTCTTTCATGTCAAGCACAATCGTATCATTTTGGGGGGGGGGAATCGAAGGGTATTTTTAGTTGAAACTTTTAACTTTCATTATTTCGCGAGATTTACATCATATTAATAAACTCTGATGTTTTTTCTTGAAAAATGCAGCATTTCTGAGAAAAAAATTATTTTTATCATTTACATAACTACCTAACTCTAAAGACTTAGTGAAAAGAGAGAAAATTTCAAATCTATTTTTTTCGGAAATGGTGCATCTGGGCGTTATTATACAAGAGCATCTTTTTTCAAGAAAAAACATCAGAGTTTTTGAATATGATGCAAATCTCGCAAATATGAAAGTTAAAAAAGTTGGACAAGACGCCATCTTCAAAGGGCACTAGGTCCTTAACGAAGCAATTTTGCAATATATGATTTGGGTCGAATATGTCTAAAATACCATCTTTAATGTCCACTAGAAGTACAATGAAAAATGGTTTTCTCGCAAATTACTATGTTGTATTAGAGAACATAAAGCACCCCCTAGACGGTTAAACCGTTTGATCAAATGTTTGATGCTCGCTTCAAACAGCACTTCAAACTTTTGATCAAAACATCAGTCGATGCTGTGACGTGGAGCAGTGCGCATCGTGTTTCTATACGAAATATTGATTTTGACGCTGAATAATGGTGTCTAACAAAGATTTGGGTTTTCTGGCCTTAACATTTGTTGCTCTTAATCGAGAAAAAGAATCGAAAAAACGACACGACGGTGGTGGTCTAAGGAGTGGTATAACTGGGGAACCGCTTCACTTATGAACATTAACTGAACTATCTACGTGTATCGGAACCATAAGGTGTTAAAACTGATATTTCTTTCAATCAAGGACAATATACTTGAAAATATTCAGCCTTTGTTGTTCGACATACAATGAATAATATGACAATTTTTTTCATAAAAATATCGAAAATCAAGTAGGTGTTTGATAAAAAACGTCCGAGACGATCAAGCGGTCTCTCAAACCGTTTGAGTCAAACAAACTTTTCATCAAACAGCGTCAAACCTTGCATCAAACATCAAGTGGACTTTTAGACGGCCAAAGACGTTTGATTCAAGCATTTTACCCAAACATTTGATCAAACGTTTTGACCGTCTTGGGGGTGCTTAAGTTACAGTCCAGAACTCTACCCTTATATTTGCATTTACATGCACAATTGAAATTATCTGAATTATTTCTTTAGTAAAGGTGCAGATTAAATACTATTATAGTGGAGCAACTGTGGTATAACGAAGTTTTGACCAAGCAAATCCGCTATCTTGTTTCCTAAAAGCATTATTATATTTTGCTGATGTGTCTTTCATCTCAATATAAACTGTATTCCTTGTCTCGAAAATTACTAGAAATACTTCATCTTTCAACCCTTAATTAAAATATAATTTGGGGTTTTTTCATCACTCTAAAGAGTGGCGAAAGTTGTTTTTCTGAATTAAATTTTTGCCTGTCTACTTCTGCCTTTCTGGCGCATGTTGGTCGAAACTTTGAACAGAAACCTAGAGTGATGAAATAACACAATAATATTTCAATAAATGGCATAAAGATCGCTTTTTTTCCGGTCGGTCATAAACACGATAACTTTCCGAAGGATCGACTTCCAAACTTGAAATTGAACATGAAAGTGGAATTCATTGTAATTGAATATGATGAAACTAATACGTATAGTTCTTCAGAAAATTCGAATTTAATTAATCGTTTTACGGAGGTCGAAGATTTCTCACACTTATGAATTCTTCAGGTAATCAAATAAATTCAGTTCATGAGAAAAATCAATATAATTTCAAATTGTAAAAAAATTTGAGGATTAATTTTCAATTCGAACATCCGTTGAACTTTTTCTTATTATTACAATCATTTTAAATCGATATTATGCTAATTATGAAGGGGTTTCCAATAAGAGGTGTTATTTTTGACATTTTACAAGTAGAAACTATACCATTAATAAAAATGGAACAATACACGTTTCAAGAACGCATTGAAATTATTGAAATTCACTATAAAAAAGGTGAAAATTTGGCAGAGACGGTTCCTAAAACTCGAACATTTTTCGGCGGTTGTGAGGCACCTTGTCGGACCGCAATAAAGAAATTGGTGGAAAAAATCGAGCTGCTGAGACAAGTTAGTGATGTGAAGAATGAAATCCGTGAACGTCGCTCAAGAACAGCAGAGAATATTGTTGCTCTAACCGAAAATGTTGGAGAAAATTCAGGTTTGTTCATTCCTCGTCGTTCTTTGGAATTAGGCACAAACGTATTTACACCTAATTTTGCATAAAGATTTGGGTGGGTTATAAAGTTCAGTTAACACAAGAACTCAAGCCGGCCGATCATCAACAATGTCGTGTTCTTGCGTATTAGGTCATTGATATGCATGAAAATGATCAGGAATTCCATCGAAAAATCATCTTGAGTGATGAGGCCCATAATTTTCACCTCGGTTTCCGGACCGTGTTATCTCTCGAAGAGGTGATCTCAATTGGCCACCGAGATCTTGTGATTTAACCTTGCGACTTCTTCCTTTGGGGTCACGTGAAAGAGGAGGTCTATGCCAATAGCCCAGAGTCGATTCAAAACCTTAAGGATGGAATTTGTGAGGGTGTCGAGGACATAGCGCAGCTACTTTGCGATTTCGTCATGAAACATTTGTTTGAGAGGATATAGTCCTGCAAGCGTGGTCGTGGTGGTCATTTGCCTGATGTGATTTTTCCCTATTAACTGCATAGCTTCTTCTTTATAATGAAATAAACATCCGATCATTCATATTGAAAAATGGCTTTTTTCTTTGAATATCAAATAACACTTCTTATTGGAAAACATTTTATTAACCGTAAAATGAACAAAGTGCTCTGAAATTCGCCACTATGCAGTTAAAGAAACACCCGTTATATGAAAATGATAGGAGATTGTGGCGAATTATGACTTGTACTTATCACAAAACTAATTTCTAATATCAACATGTTCTACCTATTAGTTTTTCCTTACTCGGAATATTTTTCCAGATGAATTTATTCTTTATTGGAGTAATCCTCGTATTTCTCTCTGCTCTGTGGTGGAAAAAACGGAACCACCTCCTGCCACCAGGACCATGGAATCTTCCGATAATAGGCTCTTTACTCTGGATAAATGCTGGAAAGCCATATGAAACTCTTCATGAGTTCGCTAGAAAATATGGATCAATTTACGGCCTATATATGGGGAACATTTACACCGTTGTTCTCTCGGATGCAAAAATAATCAAGAAAGTTTTGTCAAAGGATGTAACTACAGGAAGAGCACCTCTTTATATCACTCATGGACTGATGAATGGATGCGGTGAGTATTTTTTTCATGTAGGTGAAGTTAAGTTTATCATTCGAAATGGTCATCATCTATCAGATTAGATTGAACTGTATTTTAAGATAAAGAAAAAATGACAAACAAAAAAATTCTTTGCCTTTAAGGAGGCTAACCTAACAAATTTTTGAAACATAGATAAATTGAAAATAGTAATCATCGAAATGAATACAATCTTCAATTTATAGGCTCACAGAACCTTCTTCATGCGGACTGGGATGATTTATTCAAGATGTTGTCAATGAGGGAAGAGACAGACCGGTTTCGGCCTTATTAGGCCTCGTCAGTGTCCCATATCCCTCAGAGACAACATCCTATTGAAAAACTTCTACATTTAAGACCACTTGTAAGACTCTATCGAGTATTATCCTACAGATGGTGACATTAGTAGTGAGAAGTGTCAAAATGAGAAGTTCAATCATCACAGATCGCATGCTGAAAGCACTGATTACTTCCTCTTCACTCTTTGAGATGTTAGCAGTGGTCCTACATCAGGCCCTTCATGCAAGTTTCTCCGAGTGATGGAAACACCCAATTTGTGGCGGCTGTGAAGCCAAGTGATTTTAAGATAAAGAAAAAATGACAAACAAAAAAAAAATTCTTTGCCTTTAAGGAGGCTTACCCATAGAGATCTATGGCTTACCTAACAAATTTTTGAAACATAGATGAATTGAAAACAGTAATCATCGAAATGAATACAATCTTCAATTTATAGGCTCACAGAACCTTCTTCATGCGGACTGGGATGATTTATTCAAGATGTTGTCAATGAGGAAGAGACAGGCCGGTTTCGGCCTAAACCGGCCTTATTAGGCCTCGTCAGTGTCCCATATCCCTCAGAGACAACATCCTATTGAAAAACGTTCTGTCAACTGTGACCAATGGGGCCTTTTGTGCGTCAGATTAGATTAGAGTAGATTGAGGTTGATTGCCACCCTAGGAAACTTCGCTGTTTTGTTAGCTGGCATCACCCAGTAGAGTTTGCTTCAATACATTGCATTGGCCTCACGATGGTTTCTGTGGCTGATCCACAACCCATAGATTGTGGGGGTGATATCCCAGAAAACAGTGACCTGTGAGCAGGGCCGGATTAAACTCTTTTCATCCCTAGGCCAAAAACAATTTGCCGCCCCTCTGAGTGAAGATAATTTAAAATATTCAAATTTTTTAAATACTTACGCAATTTTCGCTGAAGTTGATAAAGACAATTTTCTATCTGGAAATGAAACAATCTAATGTTTTAGAGTGTATATTCCATAGTAAAACATTACAAGTTTCATCATCAAACTAATAATGGTTTTCTTCTTGCCTTCTTTTCCACAAATTGTTGCAACGCTACTTCGAAGTCTAATTCTTTTGACAATTCAGCTTCAATGCACAAAACGGCCAGAGAATTCAAACGCTCTTGAGACACGCTAGATCGCAAATACGATAAAATTCGCTTCAATGCTGAAAACGACCTCTCTGCTGAACAGTTCGTTGCAAAAGTGCATAAAAACATCCTAATTGGAATATCGATATAGGGAAACACACTAAGCTTTTATCATTTCTAACGAAGGTACTCATTTCGTGTAGAGTTTTTGGAGGTTGTTCTATCTGAGCTAAGTAGGATTTGAAGTGCAAACAGCATGTCCCAATCGGATGTCATCAGTAGGAGCAGTTTTTGTTATGGCTCTTCTTTTTTCACTTCGATATTTCTCAATATACCAATAAAGCAACCACAAATTACAAATTACAAGATAATTAAGTCGTAATTCAAACTACACATTAGATTAATGGTTCACTGTACAGTAGGAGGAGAGGAATAAGTTCTTGGTGAATATTTTAACTGTTCGACAATAGTCGGAAAAAATGTCCACACGTTGACTAAGGTTCAGGTAGTCAAAAACGGCCTGCAAACGTATCATAGGAGAGTGCTGTCCAGTATTCGTCCTACGATAAGGGTTGTAAAATAGGCTTTTATCTCTGATGTTGCGAGCAGGCACTCTGAAATTGACTCTTGAGAGTAAGTAAGGGGAGTTGATAGTACAATTGATTATTTTTTGCAGAGTACAGAGATCCATTATGGTTCGGTCACCCTCAAGTTTCAATATTTTGTATTTACATCGTAAAGAGTTGTAGTATCTATCATCAAATTGACTATCTGTCTTGAAGGCCAAAAATTTCTAAAATTTATTCTGTACTCGCTGAATTCTTTTTATATGGATATCGTATTTTGGGGACCAGACTACAGATGCAAATGAGAGCCTGCTATGAATGAAGGAATAGTATTATATAAAGAAATAAGCGCTTTAGGATTATTAAAATCCTCACTGTTTCTGTTGATGAATCCAACCAACCTATTAGATGCATTAATGGTCTTGTCTATATGTGTTCTGAATGACCACTTCTCGTCAAGTGTAACCCCCAAGTCGACCACCTCATTCGAGTATTTTAATGCTTTATTGTCAATTTGGTAAGGGTATGTGATTTTATTGATTTTTTTCGTAAATGAGATGGAAGAACATTTCGAGGGATTCACTATTAAAAAGTTTCGCTGACAAAACTCAGACAGTCGTTGCAAATCTTCCTGCATTCTGTGAGAGTCCTCTACGGTCTTAATACATCGATAAATTTTCAAATCGTCTGCGTAGAGAAGTATCAAGCAATGGTGAAAACAGTTTTTATGGTATTAATATAAATAATGAAAAACAGGGGTCCCAGGTGACTTCCCTGGGGCACACCCGAAGTTATGCCAAAAAATTCGGATCTGTGGCCCGCAACGGAGACATATCCCACCCTATCGGAAAGGTACGATTTACACCACCTTAAAAGTGTACCACTTACACCGACCTCAGCAAGTCTCTCCAAGAGTTTTTCGTGATTTATTTTGTCAAAGGCTTTGCTAAAGTCAGTATATACCGCATCCACCTGACCTCCGGCGTCAATATGTTCAACTATAATCAACCAATGACTCATAATACAAACTAATTCATCTATACCAATGTCAACTTTTCGTATTGCTTCACACACTTTATCAAATCTTTCCAAAATTGGACTCCATACAGCGAATATTATTGCGGTTTTCAAGAGATGTTAGCTTGATTTTCAATTCTTTTGCTTCGCTCCCAGACTTAGACCTGTACCGTTCATCAATTTCACTCACAGCTGCGACAATTCCTTTCTCATTTTGGTTCATGCTGTTGCAAGCTTCATATCTCGTCGATCAGTGAGTTGTAGATAATCGTTTCACTAAAGGGACAGTCAGATGTTTCATGAGTATCTCCCTGCAAACAATCGAGATTGAGAAGAACGTAGATATCCTGAAGAGCGAGAAAAAATACCGAGAATTTTTTTTTTCACCGAAAATTTGCCGCCCCTAGGCCATACCCTATGTCCTATGTTGGCCTAGGCGGTAATAGGACACTGCCTGTGAAATGCCCAGAAAGTTGCCTTAACTCTTTTTTTGACAACGAGCTTGTTGAGCATTCTATTAGGAAGGTTAATCAGTTTCTCTGCTTGCCTTTGATCTGTATGTGTAATTCCCAACATGTGCACGGGGTCCAAAGTCCAAAGTTGTCTATTTCTAGGAGACTCATATCGATTAACGTGAAAGTTATTTTATGATAGATAAGATGTGTTTGGTCAAAGACAGCCATACTACCAGCACTTCATTCTCTCTTTACCTGTGCTTTCCAATTGGTCGTGTGATGCTTAGGTATGCCATACTCTACCTTTGTCAAGGATTAATCTTATGGTGCGTTGTGATGCCTTGATGTAGCAGCAACTGTTCCAAATGTAGATATGGGTCTTACAGTCGTGCTGTCCATATATCGCAGCAATGCGAGCTTACAACCCCAGGATTTGCATGCCATATTCACTGCTTTATTTACTGTATTTCTCTTAAGTGGAGTTTGAAGTCCAGCCATATAACCAGATATTTCACTTCATGTTTAGCAGCTTGCCTGTTAGACCGGATAGGTGTCACATATGGAATCTTTTTTACGAGTTAATGGTACAAGTGTTTTTGATGGGCTCAGCCCCTCCGAATTGCACCATTCCTAGGTCACCAATATACACCGTAATAGTGCCATTACGACTTTACAAAGTTGTGTATTTTTAGGAGACTCATATCGATTGACGTGAAAGTTATTTAGTGAAGGTTTTGTAAAGCGCTTTCTTGACTAAATACAATAAGGTTTTTTTTGGTCTAGTAAATACAGTACTTCTCTCCTCCTTCCTAACAATTCTTTGTATATTTGATTGTTTTTGGTCTCTCCTCCTTTCCATCTATTGACAACACTGAGTGATACCCAACATGGGGTTGTTGGACTGTTTAAAGTAGTGTTTGCTTCTATTGAGCAAGTAGTTGATTGCTTTATAACTATATTACGAGGGATTTTAAGAGGTCCAGATATCCCTTCTCTTACACTTACTAGTCAACAATACCTTTGCTGCCATCTGACTCTCAGAGGTAATGGAAATTCTGTCTCCCCTATACTGTCTTACTTGTGGGTACATTTCTCTATAGACTTTTGGTTTGGAGTTTATACAGTCTTTACAATTCATCACTTATAAAGTTCATCTCAAGGAATGAATCCGACAAGTGTACTCAAAAAAGATTGAAAATTTCAGGTTATTCATATCTAAATTTCACCATGTTGATTAGATGGGAACACAAAATTCACTTTATGGCTCTGGAAATTTTAACTATATTCCGTTCACTAAAGTTTGAGCGCATAGTAGGCGTTTGTTTATTTATCTGAAGTTGGCAGTATCTGCTGTCATAACGTAAAATAAAGTCAACGTTGCCGAATGTACCCGGCCTCGTCCGACGAGCTTCAGAGTTATCAGACGGACTATATGTGATCCATCTTTTATTTTTTTCTATGTTAATGTAATACAAGACTGAATATTGGTTTATATCTCGGATCTTTGTGCGCTATGTATGTATCTTATGTTTTATTATATATAGAAACAATGAAATGCCTTCGATTCGTATATCTATTTTGAGGAGCACGAATTGTTGGCATATTTTTTTTATTCTCCAGTTCTTCATTTTCTGTAATTTGATCAGACTACTATATCTACTATTGATTTCATAATAATATACATTATGTCCTCCATATTTCCGTTGGCATCACATCAACGCATTTCAAAGAGTTTTCGAATAGGCCGAACTTGCTTTTTCATAGGACCTCAAATACAATTATAACTGTGCAAAACGATCAAATCTGTTTCCTAACAAAAAACTTCATGCCAAATTCATGATGTAGATCAACACACCATCACTTAACAGTAAAATACGCACATAATATATCATAAAATCGTGTGGTCTATCTTGAAATCCTCAATCACAATCCATCAAAGCTAAATTGCCTTGGGTCAACAAAGAAAGCAAGAACCGTTTCAGGAAAAGAAAGAAGTGCGTGCCGATCTGTGGTTTAAATTTTGGATTGCCTAGCAACAGCGGTATCATAGAGCCATAAATAATGGTACCGAATCTTGAGGACTAGCCGAAAAGATCGTCAAATTGAGTTGTGCGTGAGTTCAAACAGCAACTTGTGACGAGAACTGGCACACTGACCCAGTGTGGAAACAAATGAGATATTCTATGTACCGGTCGATGAACCGTGGTCCCAGTCGAAGTCTCGAGGGGAAATGAATACTGTAAATTTCACCGAAATTATTCAAGATTAATAGCCTTTTCGCTTCCGATGATAATCTCGAATCGCGAAGCATTGGCGTCGATAGCGAAGAACACAATCATATATTCTGTACACGACTACTCAGCTAGGGGTTCCATCATATTTGCTTCAAAATCTGTGCTTATGAATTATCACTACCAGAGTTTAAAACTATGTTATTTTAAAGAAATACTTTAGTATTGGATTGAACAACGAGCTGGATGTAATTATTAGAGATTGTTCGGTTCTTGTTCTGGCGAAAAGTTCGAGATATAGTGTGATCTTGCGTCTTGAATGCTGTTCTCACATTGTTCTTATTTCCAATTCTTCTAATCTTTTCAGATTAGAAGAATCGTTTCTGCTGGTTCCGTTCAACTTGAAAATTTCAGATATATGCTCAATTTCTTCAATTCCATTTTCTTGATGTCTATATTTTTGATGCCGATATATTTGGTTCACTAAAGCATACACTTTCACATGGACAAATGTTCATGCAGAATGAATTTTCCACACTCATTGGATATCTGGAGAGTGTCATCTATTGCCAGATAGATACTTCTCTGAACTACCTTTCCTAAGCAAAATGGCTATTTCATTAGAATCATTAGAACCAACTTACAGCGATTCAAACTGAACCAGCACATACAAAGTTCATTTTTTATTACCCTCAAATTCTACAGGATACACATATTATAACAATAAATTGAATAAATACAATAATTGTAAAATGATATGCACACAAATATTAAAACAAGAAAACAATAGTGAGAACAAATAAATATCAACTCTCACAGATAACCAAAAAAAAATTATAGACTAAAAATTGTACATCATGAATTCATCTATAGAATTAAAAGCTGCGGCAACCAGTATCGCCTTGATTTTTCATTGAAAGCCGTACAGTGAAGTGAAGTCATGCTAATACCATATGTTAAAAGGTTTTCTGAAAAGATTCGAAGAATTGGAAAGGAGTAAAATGTGAGAGCAGTCAAGACTCAAGATAGAATAAGGGCTATTCTTACTTAAGTGAAACCTAATAATGAAAATCAACTAACCAGAAATGCATATATAAAGTACCTTATAGGCGTTTTAGAAACCTACTCAGGGTTACTAACTCGATCCATTGGGTCACGTGACGGATCTACTCGGATCACTCACCCGGTTTCTAAGTTTATATCACATCAGGTTTAGTATTTGAATTGACAATCGTATCGTATTCATAACATAACCAAATATTTTATGGATTAATTTTTTCAATCCCAGTTTATTTTTGGATTGTCCCTAGCTTTGCTTGCATTTATTGGCCTATGTAAAATATTTCTTATACTTTCTGCTGTGTCCTTCCACGTTTGATGTTAATTTTGTGTACCTACGTAAAGAAATAGAGAATTTATTTTTTCAGTTCCAGTTTATTTACTGATTGTCTCTAGCTTTGCTTGAATTTATTGGCTTCTCAAAAATCTTTCTTATAATTTCTGGTGTGCCCTCGCATGTTCCATGTTATCTTCGAGTTCCTATGTTAGGAAGTAAAGAAGGCATTAGCTTTAACTCAGAAAGATCTGCATACAAAGTTATGTAGAAGTTGTTTTACATTATTTTCTCGGCTCATGAAACCACACATTTTGTACTGAGCCAAATTCTCTTCTCTTTCAGTAATTTTCAGGAATAGAATGTATGAAATTACTAATAGAAGAGTAGAAGACTTATTCCCGCCTTTTTCAAATACAAAATTGAATTGATCTCGTGTGGGGTTACGATAGATCAACCTGAGTCAGTGACCGAGTTAATAGCACCGTACTTTCCGAACACGGGTTGATGTTCGAGTTAGGTAAATGAATTTAGATCTCTGGAACTGGAAGGCGAGCTATGAAGGTTTTGGCCAGAACAGCTATGTAAGGGGGCACAATAGACCTTAAGGTCGCTGAACTGTAACCCCTCTTTGAACTAAACTAAACTAAAACTAGGTAAACGAACGCCAAGGTTAGGGATCGAGTTGATCCTAGTAAGTATCCGAAAACGCCTTATGAGTGCGGTAGAGTCTATATTGGAGAAACTAGCTCAATTTAGAGATACATATAACATCAATAGATGAAAAACTGAGGCAGACAAAGCATTTGGGCCCCAATAATAAGATCCGGTTAAGAAAGATTAAATGAATTTTTGACAATGAATATTTCCAAAAAAGAACCCGCTTCGCCAATGATGCCCCAACCTGATGCAGAATTCGTCCATTATTAACTGAAAAGTTGAATGACATTTGATGAAGATGGAAATAACCCAAATAATATATCAATGTTTGTCCCATCATCTAGAATTTCAGGTCAAAAATGAGTGCAAAGTGTCTTAAAATTTGCTAGTATTCGAAACCAAATTAGGTATGCCTTTCCTGAATGACACGGACGCCACTGCAAAATAATACATTTATTCCATCCTAAGAGATTAACATTATTGTAAATGAAAGCTGTGCTCTGTATTGAGCGGTCATTCCGATTCTCTTGTATGACATTTTATATAACTTGGTATTAGAGTTCAACAAACTTATTCGAAATATTGCTAAGAGTATGGGTGTTAAACTGGTAAAACACTTTCCTGGTTATAACCTTCCTATAGAGCACGAGTTGCAGCGAATGAATTGTTATAATATTCATTCACATAATCAGATAACATTTCACATCTATAATGTTTGTACCTACAGAATTAGCGCAGTAATATATTTTGCGAAAGTAGAAAAAAGAAAAGTAAGTTGACAGTTCTTTGAAATATTCGTTACCAGGAAAAGAGAACAATAAATGAGCAATAAGTCTTTCTTGATATAATTCTATTGAAAAGAAGCGTGCATAAAAAATATAAAGTATTTCTCGAAAGTCCTCATTTAATTTATTATATCTCTTGAATCAGCCACTTAAAAAATTAAACACTCGAATTGATTTTGAAATGAACGTTTTTTCACAATAAAATTAAATACATATTGTTCTTCAACCTCTTTGCGTAACCTTTTTTTTTCAAGTGCTAATATGTCATGTGTAGGCTCTTTGAAAAGCTCGTGAGACATGAGATCTTTCCATATTTTTTTTCACTTTACTTATGCGGTTATGGGTAAATAAGGCGAACCTCTTTGAAACCAGAAGAAAAATATTAATACCTTCTTATGTACGAGTGAATTTAACATAGTATCTTCCACAAATATGAAAAACAGTGCATAGTAAAGAGCTTGCCAGAAGTGGTCAGCCACTTGTTTTAGACGAGGATCAAGAATTGGACAATTGCCATATCTTGCAGCAGAAAGATTTCATTGGTTTCATTGACCAAAATTATGCTGCAGCTAGACGTATGATTAGGATATTTTTCAAATCAGACTAATATCATCTTTATAAGGTACATGATGTCCAAGAACTTCGGAAGATGACCATGGTAGACGTGTTTGTGTAGAAATGATGATACCCTGTGACGAGAAATTGTGTTTCCACTCAACATACTCTTATTGAAGGAAACTATCTTTCATTTGAAGAATGTTTAACAGGTAGAATTATAGTATCTGGAGCACGGAAAACCCAAACTGGATATATGGATCTTTACGCAGCATCTCGAAAAGTAGATTTATGGGCAGATATCATTAACAACAGAATATTGGGGCCTGTGCTAAAATTACTATTCAGAAAAAATGATGAATAAAGACATACAACTAAAAAAAATGAACTTCAAAATTCGTATCAGTTTGGTCGACTGAACAATCTTCCTCGAATTTTGGTGCACTATATTGAAGATTCAAAAATTCTCGAGAAATGGAATAGTTATTTAATTAGCTAGGTTATTAAAGACAGTGACTAATGGTCAAGATATTTCAACGCGGTTTTCGAAAACCTCAATATGAATTGTGTATAAATACTAGATTCAAATACATCCTCATTTTGTACAATACATACATTGACACAATGGAATTTCTATGTTTATGTTCCAGTAGAGTTTTGACGTTTCTCGTAGTGCTTCTAAAATTTGTGTACGGTTGCCATGAGGATTGTACATTGACATATAGCATAATTGAGCATTAAAATGGGCATTAATGTTCAATTTCGTATATATTAAAATCACCCCTTATTTTGAGGTCGACGGAAAAAATCATTAATTACTCGAACAATATTCACTATTTTATCGCGCATGTATACATGCAAATATGCAGGTCAAAACAAACCTCATTTTTGGAAGTCCTGTTGAAAACGAAAAGTCCCAGAAAAACACCAGCTAATACTCGGAGTCTCGCAGGTCCAGCAACGTCATAGTGACCACCTCGAAGGATCCTTGGTGAAGAACTAACGTTAGCGGCTCGAAATGCCGTTTATAACCGTCGATGACTAACTGGTCACTCTTGATTTCATTCACCATGAAAGAATGACGTCTCGGAACACGACCTGCCGCTCTTCAGGCATTAAAATGATTTGTGGATAGGCGACTATTTCTGTGGTTTTCCTATTTCATGAATCCTTGGATTTTATTGCTCAATTATGTCCTTGTTTTTATAGATAACTTGTAGTCGATTAGCACCTCCTTTCTGCACTGCGACCAATGGGGTCTTTTGTGACTTATAGTTTAAAAAGGGGTTATAGTTCACCACGACCTCAAGGTCTATTGTGCCCTCTTACAGAGCTGTTCTGATCACACCCTTTACAGCTCGAATTCCAGTTCCAGAGATCTGATGAAATCCAGTATCTCTGAAGGCTTCAACGAAGCTAGTTCTTCACTCTTACAAGTTTATCGCCCAGGGCATTCTCTCCTTAAGCTCGCAATGTCAAAGCTTTCCATGACTAGGTGAATGCGGGTTTCTTCCTCCTCTCCACAGAACCTACACTCGTCAGTGTCCGATAATCCCATCCTCAACAGGGGCTTCCTGAGGCGACAGTGAAGCCAGTGAGGAGGTGAAATGTTTCTTACCAGGATCCAGATATCGTTTGGATCTTGCTGTTTCAAAGTTCCGAAGAGCTTAGTGAAATGATCCATTCATATGAGATTCCGCCAGAGTTTTTCATCTCAGCTTTCTCCTTCTCCAGAAACTCCTTCTTATAGGTAGATTTACCTATACCAAAGAAGGTTTCTGGGCCAATGAGTGACATTCGTGCGCCCTTTTTGGCAAGTGTATTGGCCTCTTTGTTCCCTTTGATTCCCGAATTCATTTGTGGCTTGCTACAATACAGCTGCCCAGAACGAGACTTATGAGAAACTCTAGTAAGTAGCCTTTACTCGTTTTTTGACAACGATAGAGCTTGTTGAGCTTTCCTTTTGAAGGTGCAATAAGTATCTTTGCTTGTTTTTCTCTATTTTTCCGAATATTCAACCCTAATCATGAGGTTACGAGTTCATCGTAAGTGTTTGCTTCCCTTTTCTGTTCTGAGGTGTTGTTTACAGCTCCAAATGGTCCTTAATTTACAATCACTGCCCATCAGTTGTCTTAGTGTCATCTGACTGTCAGTAGCAATGCAAATTCTGACTCCCTCTTAGTGTCTCGACAGCACATTGAGGGTTATGAGAAGTCTGAAAAAGAGAGTTAAGTATTCTCACCGGGTTAACAAACCTAATGCCGGGTTCACACAGGTGTAACTTGTAATGTAATATTACACAGGTCATAGTATCATGAGATACTAGTTATAAAAAATCAGTAAGATGAATTTCGCTATCTGTAGGTTATGTGGATCTCCTACAAAAACCATCGAGCTCAATGCCATTAATAACTACTACTACTATTTAAACCCACTTTAGGATTTACATTCCACAATCAAGAAGTAAACTACTGTTCGAAAAAGAAACTTTAAAAATAATAAATTTACCCATACAGGTTTAATATGCGCTGAAGGGGAACTATGGAAAGACCAGAGAAGACTTGTTTTCAACTTTTTGAGGAATATTGGTGGTACTAGAGCCAGTTCCCAGAAGAATTCCATGGAATCTCTGATAAAAAAGCATGCGAACGAATTTGTAGAAGTAAGTTGAAGTCAATGGCTGAAACGATAATTCAGGGTATTATTTGATAAACTTGAATACCTGATTATGGAAAGGTGTTTGTGCAAGACCTAAAAGGATTTTCAACATGCTCTTGATGAATATGATTCTTTATCTTCATTAACATCACCTCTGAAGATCGCAATTATAGTAAGAGAAACCTCAGGTGAAAATCCTCTTAGAATACTGTGGAGAAGCCTAGAACCTATCCTTATCCTTCAGCAGCGAAAATATCAATCTATCTAGTTTAATTTTCAGTACATTCGAAGTCTGGGAGACTCCGTGACCGTTTCACCTCAAGATCATTTACGTCATGCTGTAGGTTCTTTCATGAATGAAATAGTGTTTGGAGAATCATGGTCTAAGGATGATGTTACTTGGAAGTATTTGCAGCATCTTCAAGAGGAGGGCATCAAGTATATCGGTATTGCAGGACCTGTCAATTTCATTCCTATATTAAGGTAAAATTTCATCTAATTTTGGAAGAGCTAATCTGGCATGGATTCTCTTGGTTGGCGAATATACTTATCTACTGGCACTTTGCATTTATCTGTATCTGCTACTTGCCTCATCATTACGTCATTTTTCAAGGTTTTTGCCGAAATTCAAGAAGAATTTGAACTTTCTCAAAAATGGTTTGGAAATCACACACAAGCTATACGATGGCATTATTGAAAACCATCGTAAGTTTCTAGAGGAGAAGTTACAAGAAAATCCCAACTATGAGCCTCAAAATCTATTAGATACTTTTCTTCTGGAGAAGAGGAAAAAACAAAATTCTCAGGGCGAACAATTCTATAATGATGAGCAGTTGAGATATCTTCTTGCTGATATATTCGGTGCAGGACTAGATACCACTCTCACAACTTTAAGGTGTGTGTAAAATAATAAAATTTAGATTTTTCCTAACAGTTATCATTCCAGTTGGTACCTCCTCTTCATGAGCCTTCATGAAGATTTTCAAAAACTCGTTCAGGAAGAATTCACTTCGGTTCTACAAGGAAAATCGGCCACTATGGACGATTTTCAATATTTACCACTATTTGAAGCTTCCATTGCTGAAGTACAAAGAATAAGAAGTACGGTACCGGTAGGTATCCCTCATGGTACTGTGGGTCCAGTTGAAATCGAAGGATACTGTATACCCAAGGGTTCCATGATAATACCATTACAGTGGGCCGTTCACATGGACGAAAAAACCTGGAAAAATCCCGAAATATTTGATCCTATGCGATTCATAGATGGTAATGGCAGGTATTCGAAAGCAGAGAATTTAATCCCATTCCAATTAGGTAAGACGTAAAAAATTTCAAATATGGGTACAATCGGATTTATATTCATTCAATATTTTTATGT
This sequence comes from Propylea japonica, assembly GCA_013421045.1. Classification (NCBI taxonomy): domain Eukaryota; kingdom Metazoa; phylum Arthropoda; class Insecta; order Coleoptera; family Coccinellidae; genus Propylea; species Propylea japonica. Next base: position 31,770,109 of record CM024245.1, on the reverse strand, counting down.
AATTCTCTGGCTAACCTTTTCTTGCTGCCATATTTTGTAGACTGTAGAGCAAAATCCTACGGGAATATCTTAGTTTTATACATAATTCATAGTTATGATTAATTTTTAGATATTGTTACTCGCCTGTCTCGGATTTATCTATCATCTGTCTTTTTTGTGTTATTATATATTTTTATCACTGATTTATTATTTTAGTTTCAAAAAAATTACTTATAATGATATCATTATCATTCTACATTAACTATCGAATAACTGGATGTTGTGCATGACTTTCCTGAACATATTTATTTGATTCTGTTGAATTTGTTCTTTTGTTTGTTTATATAATATATTATTTTGGATTTGGAAAATAACTAATTATGATTTCGTCAACATCATTCTACATTCACTATCGAATAATTGGTTGTTCTGGAATCAGCCTGACTCTGCTGAACGTTGTCATTTGATTCTGTTGAATTTTGTACATTTTGTTGGGTACATTTGATGGAATAAAGTTTTTTCATTTTGTTTTCTTTGAATTCTAGGAAAACGAATTTGTGTTGGAGAGGAATTAGCCAAGATGCTTCTATATCTATTTGCATCTTCAATTCTACAGAAATATCACATATCGTTGAATACCAAAGAAACCGTTAAGTTGGATGGAAACTGTGGTATTACCTTATCTCCTGACAATTATGAACTGATTTTCAAACAAATATAAAGATATGAGCATCATACTTAAGTTGTGGATGTTACTTTGAGCAAAATTCGCATGGTTCGATTGAAATATCGTAACTGATACTGCTTTTCAAAATGAATTTAAGATATTTTTGTAATTTTGTAGATTCTCCTTTTTCAATAAAATTATAAGAAATTATAAAATTGAGTTCATTTTTGAGTTTTTTAATAACTATTCTTTTTTATGTATTTTGTAATTACAGCATCAAACCAAAGGTATATTCCATTCAATGAAAAGTATTCTTGAAATTATTTTATTCGAATTGATGACCTGTTGGTCCAAAATCGGTTTTCTCAAACTCAGCGGTAACACTGATGTAGATACCTCAACAAAAGGTAATGAGGAAAAAATAAAAATTATTTTTTTATTGATTAATTATATTTTATTTTAAATAAAAAATAACTTAAAATGGAATGTCTAAATGAACACACTTAATTGGTACATACAATTACATATTTACATGTTAATACTAGTGTGAAAATGAAGTGATTGAAAAGTCGTGTCACTTAAAAAGTAAATGGTAGATTGAACACAATTTCGACACAATGCAAATTGAATTGAAATGGTAACAAAACAAGTAATCATTAATAGAACTACTGGAACTACTGACTACCAGAGATGATATAATGAAAAGACAATAACTAACTTTATAAGATTTGAAACCAAATGACAGAAATAATTATGATGATGGTGATTGACTAGCACACTTAAATATATGGTGAAATGTTTAAACTTAGGCTGGATAATTGAACACTTTTCACACAGCCTGGTATCAAATCTCTAGCGATCTGTTGAATGGAATGTATTAAATGTAAGTACTTTGCCTAAAACTAAGACGCAGGACCACATGTTCAGTCACTAGCTACTAAAATACAACCAACAAAGCAAGTAACGCTATATAGATGTGGTCCTGCTGAAAATGCGAAGTAAACTGTATCAATTGTAATAAAAAGTTATAATAAAAATATTTCACATCAATTTGATGAAATGTGTTTTGTATAGGAACATTGGAGTTCAACCCAATTTGTAAGGCAGTGAATGGTTGAACTATTGGTTCATTTTCCTCCATAAAATAGAGATAATCTCAAAGAGAAAAATATGAGTAAAGTATGTTCATGTAAACATACCTACTCACAATATTTCTAATAAAACAGTTACGATTGAAACGCCTTCATAGAAGACTTCGAAATGATTTGCAGGAATACAAAAATAGAACACAATTTGATGAACTTCGCAAATGTGATGATATGATAACACGACGGTTTTTGAATCAAACATCATCTGAGCATAAATGGTATGAATTGACACATACTTGATGTGATAAATAGTTACTTAATCTAATTACTATACAGTTGTACTATGTTTTTGACCCGTTTCGGAGCAACTGGAAGCTTACTCTACTTCTTAATGGCTTCCAGTTGATCTTATGGTGGATGGTTTATCCCAACCATTAGGTCTAGGTTCTAAGATTACATTGTACTGACTTGGACTGATGGTGATACCAGTTATTCCATGCAAATTTGGTAGGGTCTCACCTTCTGGTATGGACATATCGAAGGTGTGCATGAAGTTGGAGAAGAACAAGAACAATTCCATTCTTGCCATTATTTCTCCAAGGCAAACTCTTCTTCCCACTCCGAAAGGTAAGAAGAACTCAGGTTTTACCACCTTACCTTCAGCGTTTATGAATCTGGAAGGGTTGAATTTTTGTGGTTCATCCCATAGGTTAGGATCCATGTGAACAGCATGCAGAAGTGGGACCACTTGGACATGTTTTGGCAAGTGAAAACCGTTTAGTGTGACATCCCTGAAACAAAAAGGAGAATTGTTAGGAAACTCTTCACTTTCGAATAATATAGAAAATTTAATTCTTGCGAGCTTTGGTGTTAGAGAATGACTTTTCGTTATCTGACAGATATGTGTGAGTATTCAAATGATGACTCGAATATCGGTAGTATAGTAGTTCCAACGAATGATAGAATCTGTGTCTTCAATGTTATAAAAAGAACCATCAAACGAAAATTCGTGGAAAATCAGATCAGGTCCAAGGAAAGAAGAGCAGTCTAGCTCGACTATAACTCTTGGTGTAAATGTCTGCAAGCTCCTCGAGGTCGAATGGCCAGACAGAGTTATGTCATAGCTATGTGGCCATCTAAACGTTGCGCACGGTGTTTCACAACAGATGCGAATACACGCTGAAGTAGCCGTCCTATATGCCAAAATTAATAATTATAAATAAATATTCTTATAGTGCGTACTGTTACATAAAAGAATTGTCTTCCTACCACTTGGATTTGCGTGTCTTACGAAATCGCCTTTGTGAAATTCCGATTGGTATCAAGCAGTTTATTGAACCTCTTGTCGAAAATTTTGACACGGTGAACTTTCACTTCTCGCAGGTGAGAATAAAAACCGAACGCATATTTTACCCGTCTCGTATGATGAAAATAATGGAACCAGATTTCTAAAAATCAAGCGGAAACTTGTTACGCAGCATAACCTCAATGTATCACCATGTCTGGTGGTCCAAGTGCTGACCAATTTCTCTTGGTGTCAATGATCTCTCTTTTCACGGATAAACATAAACAAAATTAAAAATAATATGTCAGCTTCTGCAAAAGGTTCTCTTCCGTTTTCATCTTCTAATAACCTTCAAGCTAGCAAGAGATGCTGATACAATGACCAGAACAGTTTTTCTGGATTATATAATCAATGCTTACCTAGTAGGTGCATGTGTAGTTCCCAATGGTACAATGCTAGATCTTCTCAGTACTTCCATAATGGTGGCCTCGGTTACAGGCAAGTAAGGCATATCTTCAAGTTTAGGGAGACGATCTCTGCCAACTACTTCATCCAGCTCATCTTTCACAGCTTTCATGGCCTCAGGATAGTGCAACATGAAAACGACTGCCCACTGGAGGGTACTCTTGATAGTTTCCATACCTGCTGAGAAGATATCACCAAGAATCTGCTGGATTTGGCGATCTGGAAAAAAATTGTCCAATTAGAAATACAATGGTTAACAATTCATGAAATTGAAAAAGATAGATGAAGGCTTCTAGAGTTTAAAAATCATAAGTACTAACCGTGGTCTTTTCCATTGAACAGGCAATGACCAGTTCCTGCTTCCTTAGCCTTTTCGATCTCAAGCAAATATGTATCCAGAATATCTCTTATTTGGTCTTTTTTGAATGTTTGCCTGTGTTCATCGATGGCGTTTTGTAGGAATAATCCCATTTCTTGGCGGTTCTGCAAGAGATGAAAACATAAATATACGTTCTTACTTCTGTTGAACTTTATCTCAAACGAGACGTTAAGGTGTGATCAACCAAAAAGACTTTTGCTGTTATCTCACCTGCTTGATTCTGTTGATAGTTTTCCATTTTCCTGGCAAGTACTTCAACAGGGGGATGTAAACAGCCTTGTCTAGTGATCCAAAAAGCCTGAAGCCTTCGTCAATCAGCTGCATGAACCTCCTGAATTTCTGGTCATCATAAGAGAATCTAACACTCATTAGAATCTCGCAGATAATGTTGGAGATTGACACCGCAAAGTAGGGATTGAGATCGATCTTTTCGCCTTTCTTAGACTTGAGAACGTTGAGGAATTCTTTAACTTCATTAGTGATTCTGCTTTCCATGAGAGCCTTTCTGGATCCAAGATATGACATTCCGAAGTGACGAAGACCCTCGTGAACGAATTTTCTTTGCTGCTTCCACAGTTTGCCGGCCGTGTTGATAAGGCCTGAAAATGGTGAGAAGTCAAAATTCGTGTTCGAAATAGTGATGTGCGAATATTTGCGATGACGAAATTTCATTCAGTTTAGATTTCGAAGGCTTGTGGCAAAATTGAGGTTAACGGCAGTAAATAATGATAACAATAAGATCTACCATCACTTTTACTGTGAGATGACCCTTGAAGGCCAGAAAAGTGTGTCAATCGTATGCGAGTAAATTGACTCAATCGCGAGTTTAACCATTATAAACAACAGCGCGTGTCTAGAGCCGGCATCTTTAAGTATCTTATTGGAATATGTCATCGTTTTTTCTACTTTTATCTTGGTTTCGTGCAAATTTTTTTCTCGGTGGTGGTTTTTGGAAAAATAAAAATGATGATGAAAAAAAAGGAAATAAATTCAATTGGACGTACCGTAGCCTCCCAATATTTTGGTGAACTCTGTGTCAGGTCTACCGGTGAATTCTTCCCTTCTAAATAACTCCCTTATCATCTTGTAGTCACTCAATATCACCAACAGATGTGTTCCAAATCTGGTTGAACATAAACTGCCATACTCTTTTGCCATATCCCTGAAGTGAATGTGAAGGTCCTTCTTCAAGAAAAGCAGACTACCTACGAAGGGCAAACCCCATGGTCCTGGAGGCAGGCTCAGCCACTTCCTGATATTTTGAAAAAGTCGAATGAGCACTAGAGCACTGGTGAAAACGAACAAAACTGAAGATAAGTTCCCTTGGGGAAGTCCCCATAACACTTTTGTAACACTGTCGATCAACATATTGTGCTGTTAATCGATTTTTTTTAAGTTTGATTTCTCAAATGCACGAAATCTATTCTTTGGATTCAGAGTAGAGTTTAGCTTTATATAAGATCTAGTAGCGACTTAAGTCGTTATAGTGGGAGATGGCAGGTGGAGCCTACATACTCGACCAATCGGAGCGCTTCGTATCCCTTCTTCCATTGGTACATTGAGTGCATTTCATTCATAGATTACCTATTCAGTGTGGTCCACGGCATGCTGGATGCTGCGTCGGGCCAGCAGAGTACCAAACATCGTGCTTTTTAGTCAATGTTCTCTCTTCGTAGCGGGTTCATCGAAGGAGAAAAATTAAAATTTAAAATTCCTTCCGGATGATATAATAATTTTTAAGGTTATTAAACTTGCCTGCGTCTCATTGTTTTGATTGAATAATTGTGATCGCCAGTGCAAATTACGCTGTGTTTCATGATTAATGCAGTAAGCAAATTTGATGTATTCTTTAGTAGAAGGAATCGAGTTTGATTTGGATTAATTAATAGATTTATTTGTATATTTGTTTCGTAAAATTTTTCATTTGCTACATTTAATTGAAAAAAACTTGGTCGAAATTGTTTTTTATACCTTAATTTTTTCTGAATACAATTTTTTGTAGATTGGATTCAGTATAATGAGTAATCAAAAGGTTTAATTTATGACCACTCAGAACTGTAGAAATCTTTTGGGTTGTTGTAAGTGGATTATGTGAATTCCATAACAGTTACTGTAGATCACATAAGATATACTTGATTTACATAATCAATGGTATTACAATTTTAACGTAGTTTTTTGTTCGAAAATAATGAATTTGAGATCTAAATCGTATTAATATAATATTCAAGTTTTCTAAAGATTGAAATATTTTCTTATTCATCTTCGTTCAACAAATGATCATGAACTAATGATATAAATAATGAATCGGTGTATGTTATCCAGAAAATGTGAAATAATAATTATCCAAATGGAGGAAGGCTATATACTGACGAAAAAAATAACATTGTCGAATATCGTACCATTGTTTTTCATTCGAAATACAATAAAAAAACTAAAGAAATTATTGGTGAGGTAATTTCATAAAAAAATTCTTTGTATTTTACAGTACAAAATACAGAATAAAAAGAGGGAATTGGAACAACATGAAGTAATATCTACTGAGAAAAAATTACTCAATAAAAGTTGATATTATTTGATGAAGTTTTATTTTATCATAGTTTTCCCCCAAAAATGTTATGATAAGAAAAACTTTATTTTTTCACCGAAAATTCACTTATTGAAAGCCAATTTTCTGTTCGTAATAGAGCGTTCTGAAATGTAAATATCACAGAACCGAAAGTAAATTGCTCCATGACTGAATGTTGAGGACAATCCTGATATTGTGTGGCAAGATCAAGTTCGCGTTCTAAGAAGACGAATGTTTGATGGTCAATAGCAGCTAATGCTACCAGCTAGTTTATCAGCATAAGTGAAAACGAATACGGGGGACATTCAAGAATTATAGTGTTTTCATTTAGGTATCTGTTTATTTATTCACTATGGAATACACACGGATGATTTTCACATCCAAAAAGGTCTTCACAAAATATCAAACAAAAGTGCATACATGAAAATACATTACAAATTCCCCATGTTCACAAAGAATTACAATCAATAATCAAAAACAATTACTTATAATTAGTGATGAGGAAAAAAAATTGCATGTGCTAGTTATTGATGAAAATACAAAAAATAAAAGTCGAAGTTAAAGATCTTCGAAATAACGTGCGTTCAAAAAAATTCGTGGTCAAGTAAGCAGTGGATTCTATTTATCCCCTCATAGACTCTTAGGAAAAATAGAATCCACAGCTTACTTGACCACGAATTTTTTTGAACGCACGATATTTTCCCAACATTTTTTGCTTTAGAGTTCTCGAACCGTCGAAGAATATGTCACAGACTTCACCAAACAATAAAGTTTCCTTTTGCATTCGATGTGAGGGTGAGTTTTGGGCAGCAAGAGTATTTCTCCTATTGAGGAAAAAGAAGTTGTGTTTCCTCAATGATACAGTTGGCGCATGAAAAGAAATATTAATATTTAAGTTATATTCTGAATATGCTAGAAATTATGATTTCACAAACTGAAAAGCTATTGGTTCCTAATAATTTGTACTATAGTAGTGTATTCGGTACATTTTTGGATTAATATCATTTTCATTAAGAAAAATTGTTTGCATTATTCCCATGCAACGAGCTTTGAAAATATATGCTCTTATTTAATTTCCAACTAAATGAGAAAAAAAAATGAGAAATAACATTGAATCAATATTTCCAGAGTTGAAACAAGTTTCATTGCTGGTAAATTTCAAACAGTAATAAGTAGGAGAAAACCCGGATAGATTCCCCACTGTTTGAAAATGCCTCATATTTTTGTAACAATTGATTTTATATGAGTAATTTCTATGAATGTAGGTAGCTCTATTATTCGATTTGAAATACTGAAACTTTTCTCTAACATAGCAATCCCAAATTTCTCAAAAATTTGATTTTTGTGGAAAACTTTCTTTGGGGATAGATGCCTACAAGTATGGATAGTTGCCTCACCATGAAAATATTGGGACGGATTGATGCCCTTCATACTATGTGAACCAAAAACCCAACTAAATACACTGAGATTTTCCATGCCTAAAACAGCAAATTTATCTACCATGGATCGAATTAACACAATTGTGCATTTTTAGTTGAATTTTAAAAGCATATTTTAAACGGAAAGTTGAATTCTTCTTATTTACATACAGCATTATTCCACACATTCATAATAAATAAATAAAATATTAAGTCTCAATAAACATAATCAAGAATCAAGTTTAATATCAAAATATCACAATGAATCGAAAATCAGCTAAGAAGGAGATGATCGCACAAAATAGCGAAAACGACCTCACTTTAACCCTTACAAAACTAAGGTCCAGGGTGATTGTAGCATCTACTTATAAAATTAATTTTTGTTACGTGATTCGGAAGTTAGGTTTTTGAAAATGGGGCATCTATCCGGGTTTTCTATCATTCATATTGTAACACTGAAATTTAAAAATTCACTTAAGAAGAATCCCAGAAAAATTATGGTCGAACATTCTAGCTCGAGAACTTCGAATTTTTAATTGTTCCTTTCAATGGTTTTATTTATTGTAAAAATCGCTGGGGGCTATATCAGTTTGCTGGAGTGCTGAACTTTACAAGCAGCCCCTACGTTCACAACTAGTCACTGTTTGGTGTACACAATCATGAGTTGAGATTGTTGGCCTATATTTTTTCGAATAGATTGAAGGGACTTATTATCGTTCTGCCTACATGATTAAGGAGTTTTTTGTCTGAGGTTCTAGGGGGTTTTCACATTCGTCAGATTAAGCCCCTTAAATATTTTTTATGGCATCCTTTGCTAGATATCATCTTGAAAACTATCTAAATATAAACTTTGAATGTTGCACTTAATAACGGAAAAATAATTAAATCGATATTTGCATAATTTTTCATTTAATTGAGTTTTTAAATCATCATGTTCTTCTGGTTCACCCAGTACTTAAAGAAGCATTGATTGTATCATACTCATGATCTGATCGTTTGCATATTATATTATGCTATAGATACGAAGTCGATGAAAATACAAGCGCTTTCTGTAGAATTTTCAACCTATATTTCCAGGTTATTGCTCTCGTTATTTCCCACCAACAAAGCTTGCTAGTTGTTTTGTCTCTTTCTTGGAGACTCGTTTATCTGCACATAGTTGTGATTCAGCACCATTCTATTCTGTTGATTTTATAAAAATTCATTGTTATTGCAATGTGTTTGTCCTAATTTCTAGGATTGATAAAATTAGGAACCATTGCTTATCGCATAACCATATAGGGAACATGAAGTTGTTTTTTATCCTGGATTATTACAAATTGCTGAATTCCAAAGAAGTCAACAAAGTACAAAGGACCACCTGGCTTGCTTGCTCATGCTTGATTCATTTTCACTAGAGTTACTGATATACACCCTAGTTTATCAATAAATAAGTACTCAATCTATGTTCCGAAAATGAGAGAATATTTTTCTATATTTCAACTGCAATATATTTGATAGAAAATTTTGTTTGTTACTCTCTGCTTAGTACGGGATGACACAATTTCCAATAAAAGGTGTTATTTTGAAAAGCCCGCTATTTCGGTAGATGTCACGTTTGAAGCTGTCATTTTTTGACATTTGACAAGTAGAAACTACGCCATTGATAAAAATGGAACGATACACGCTTCGAGAACGCATTGAAACTATTAAAATTCACTATAAAAATGGTGAAAATTTGGCAGAGACGGTTAGTAAACCCGAACATTTTTGGTCGTCGTGAAGCACCTTGTCGGACCGCAATGAAAAAATTGATGGAAAAATTCGAGCTGTTGGGACAAGTTAGTGATGTGAAGAATAAATCCGTGCACGTCGCTGAAGAACAGCCGAGAATATTGCTGCTGTAGAAGAAAGTGTTGAAGAACATAGAAGATGATCAATGAATCTTTATGGCTGAAATTGGATTGATCTGGACAACGTTTACTTCAACAAGACGGCGCTATGTGCCACACAAACAACGAAACCATTGATCTTTTGCAGGAAAGTTTCCGGACCGTTTTATCTCTCGAAGAGGTGGTCACAATTGGCCACCGAGATCTTGTGATTTAACACCTTGTGACTTCTTCTTTAGGGCCACGTGAAAGAGAAAGTCTACACCAATAGCCCAGCGTCGATTCAAGACCTCAAAGATGGAAGTCGTGAGGCTATCGAGGACTGCGCGATTTGGTTATAGAAAATTTCATCAAAAGGATATGGTCCTGTAAGCGTGGTCGTGGGGTCATTTGCCTGATGTTATTTTCCACTTTAACTTCTTCTTTATAATGAAATAAACATCCGATCATTATTTTGAAAAATGGCAATTTTCTTTGAATATCAAAATAACACCGCTTATTGGAAAATCCTTTACTTATAAAGTTTTATAGGTATATGGGATAACAGGACATAGGAAAAATGACAAACACACAGAATTGATCGATTATTTATTTTTGATCAATTCTAGTTATTCCACACCTATATCCAAATTTAATAGAATTACTACCGCTATTCTTTCTGCGTTAAGGAGAGCGTCCACCTATCGGCAGCGGACGAAGCGGATTTTAGAATTCTTTGTATAGAATCCGATTCGTTCGGCGCGGGTAGGTGGACGCACTTCCATTAGTTTCTATACAAAGAATTCTAAAATCCGCTTCGTCCGCTTCGTTCGCTGCCGATAGGTGGACGCTCACCTTAATACGCCTAGACATCCCACGAATCAAGTCACTAATGTAATTTTTAGGCATATCGTTCCAATATTCCTGAAGGGCTAAGCTCAATTCCTGAAAAGTTGAAGGTGGGTTTTGGAGATTAGATATTACTCTCCCTTATAATTCTCTATAATATGCTATATCTTATAGTGCTCTATTGGATTCATTTCTGGCGAGTTTGTTGGCCAGTTCATTCTCTGGATACTGTTCTCTTGAAATAAGAAATCAATCGACTCAGAACTTGTTTCTACAATGACTGGAAATTATCAGAAGTAACTTCACTGTAAGAGCTTCGACTTGTAATCGAAAGATTGAAATGGCATGGCAATTGATGGTGCTTTCCAGAAGTCATATTTATATCTGTGGCGTCACCTGTGTGTCAGACCCTGAAATAATCAGAAGATTTATATCAGAAGATAAATCTCTTATGATGTTTCTTATATTACTTTGATAGCTCTTCAAGTTCTTGAATTTTTTATGATATATTTCAGTATCGTTTTTGCTGAAATGTCCAGTCAGTCCATCAGTTTTGAGAGGGTAAAGGTGAATCTCTAGTCTCCTCTAGTTTGGCTTGAAGTTCATTCTAGGAGTCAACAACCTCATGATATTATCGAAATTATTTGCAATAGACATAAATTCGCTTACTTCAGAGATAAGAGTGCAATGGCTCGAAATCAATTTTCGGATGAGATAGTATTTATTTGTTGCAACCAGGTTGAGAAATATTGACCTATTTGATACTCTCAGGTCATTTTCTTGAAAAAGCAAGTTAAATGGTTATTTATATCTTCCGAAAATATTCCTTCATTAGTTATATATTCATCAGCTATTTATTAGATAGAAACATTTTTTCTTTCATTTTTCACAATTTGTTTACAATTTTCTTCTTCCAAATTCAGAAATATTTTCATTTTCGACCTGTTTCAATTGCAAACTAGAAAACTCGAGTATAGCATATAGGGTGATACCAATATTCAAGTAATATGTATTATTTTATTAAACAAAAATAATAACTATTATGGAAAGATGAAAATAACTTTCAAAATTGCGATCTGATTTAAATTTCATATTTTGTTACAGAATGATAACACAAAGGCTTGTACAGTTTGAGAGGAAGGAAAAACAACAAAAACTTTTAGGAATTATTTCACAGATTCGATATCCTTGAAGTCGTTTGACATATTCTGTTGAAGCTAGTATCAAAATTCAAAGTTGGTAGTACTCTTTGATATAAACGGTAACACCGCAGCTCTGAAAATATTTTAGATCGTTGGAGTAGAGGTTTTCACCCAAGAAATCAAACTTTCAATAATTTCGTACCACTCGTTTTTCGCAAACGTGTAGGATACCATCGACAGTGGATCACCCTGTATATCCTAATTCATAAACTCTAAAAATGTGTAGGTACTAGGTATACTCCGTTCACGAAAGGTTGAGCCGTCGGTTGGCCATGGAAGTTTGGCATATTCCACTGTGTATATTATAATTTTAGGTTATGTTCCTTATTTTTTTGTCAGATTGATACACAATGTTGTCAATATTGCATAGAGTTCTCTGATAACTCGCAAGCTCTTCGGACAAGGCTGAGTACATTCGGCAACGTTGACTTTATTTTACTTTATTTATTTATTTATTTTATACCAGAGATACAAACAGGTTAAAAACCCACTACAGTATCTACATATTGAAAAAACGAAATTACATAAATTTATGACAGTAAATACTGCCAACTTCAGATAAATAAAGAAACGCCTACTATGAGCTGAACCTTTCGTGAACGCACTATAGGTATTTTGAAAAAACGAAAAGGGTACTATGACAATAAGGTGACTTCCACCAGAAAGACATATGTTCTTGCGCATCCATATCAAAGCCAATATTCATTCGAAAATTTTTCGAGCATCAAATTGTGAAAGAGCAAATTTATCATCAGCTAAATTCAATCAATTGGGAAATGCATTTCGATTACAATGGTCGATCTAGGTTCATTGCCCTTTTATATAATGTGTATTCGCATTTTCTTGACTAGCCTTATCTGAAATACTCGAAAATTTGTTATCAAATCTATGACAAAATTCAATTTGTTATGTAGGTAAGTGCTGGTAAAATTTGGAACAATGAACTGGGGGTCAATGTATTTGTAGAGGAGGTAACGATCTCGATCATCATTTGGTGGGTCTTCTTCAAACTTTCTCATATAGAATTCTTGTCATGCTTTCTTTTATGCCGGCAGGGCCACACTCAATAAGATACGCATGCAAAGGACGAATACAATAGCAGGACTGCAGGACAGTTTTTGAAATTAATAGCAAAAATAAGTGTATAATGACTATAATGAGCATCCGATTTTAACACTGTTATCTCATATTAAATACTGTAAAATATAAAAAATTATTAAGCTCGGACGTAGAGTTAGAAGCTTTTGCATTATATTGTTTCCATTTAGAAAAAATTATAGGTAATTTGAATTTGGATATCCTGAATGCCGTTGCTTTATTTTATTATATAACCTTTTATTTCAGAAACTCAGACCTACCCGTACATGAATAGAAATAAACCAAAAGCTTTAAGGATATTTAGTTTTGAAGTATCCAAACTAAACTGTCATCTAAATATCAAATTTTGACTGATTTGTTATTATATACTGATGGACAAAATTAGCGCACCACCTAAAATTTCGTTAAATTTTAACAATTGATATCTTCCCAATCTTTAGTCGGATTTCAACGTTTTTTTCTTTCAATAGTAGCTCTGTTATTGTCGAATTTCCTTCATCGAACAGACGTCCAAAAAATAAAATCTTCATGTTGTACAGGGCGTTTAAATAATGTCATGTTTTATAGTCAAATTTTAACGTCTTCTGTGGGCAATGCCAGATCGCTGAGTTATATAAAAACAATAAAGCGTTGTAGCCTAGTGTCTCTTGAGTATTTTATTATTTTTAAAACCAATTTATCTTGAAATCGTCCAGAGATTTTCAACATTGTATCAACTCTTGTATTTTATGCATTAGCCATGAATATCTTCGCAACCATTTGCCCGATTTGAATGTTTTTTTTTAATTGTAGCTCTTTTATTGGCGAATATCATACTACAATGAGATGTTCAAAAAAATACATCGTGCGGTACAGGGCGTTTAAATTTTCGGGTTTTTTCCATTACAGTTTAACGCCTTCTGTGGCCAATACCAGATATATGGGGCTCCTAAAAACTATACAGTGATGTAGCCTGAAGTTTCCTGAGTATTTTGCTTTTTTAAAAAACAATTTAACTTGTGCCATTCCCGAGATATTTACATTTTTATAACATCTTGCATTTTTCTGTTTTTCATAATTTCTTTTTGTTCATTTTTGTGTTGAAAGTTCATTCTTGTTTATTTTTCTTTGGTCGTTGTCTCCCTAGACTTATGAAAACGGGCTGTCACGTTAAAAGACCAGATCAAAGTAAAAAAACCGCCTTCGAGTTGTCCGAAATGTTACAATTTCATCAAAAACTGCAAGAAGAAGAGTCAATTAATATGGATTGAATGCCAGACACCTCGTATAAGGCTTTTTTCACTTCACTGAAGGCTTCAGAGTAAGCTTAAAAGCATTTCCTTGATTACTCGTATGGATCTTGTAGCGATCCGGGAAGGGGCAATAAATTCTGCGAGATACATAGGCGACAATTTTTTTGCTGATAGACGATAATTCCATATCGTGAATATCTTAAAGAGGTTGAGATTCAACATCTACAGTGGCGGCTTTTAGTCCTGACGTAATCGAAAACGTTTGGGATCAGCTCAAACTACGTATTTAACGTCGAATAAAAAGAATATTGAAGGAGAGAAAACTTTAGAAATTAACACAATTATTGATTTCAATTGAATTTTATTAATTAGAAAAAATTATGACAACTGTAAACCCCAGTATCACTTGACTGAAAATATTCATTGTCAATATATTGTATGAAATGCAAGATGTTATAAAAATGTGAATATCTCTGGAAGAGTACAAGTTGAATTGCTTTTCAAAAAACCAAAATACTCAGGAAACATCAGGCTATATCACTGTATAGTTAGTTTAGTATAGTAGAGAAGCCTCAGGTATCTGGTTTTGCCCATAGAAGGCGATAAAACTGTAATGGAAAAAACCCGAAAATTTAAACACCCTGTACCGCACGATGCATTTTTTTTAACATCTCATTGTAGTATGATATTCGCCAATAAAAGAGCTACAACTAAAAAAAACATTCAAATCGGACAAATGGTTGCGAAGATATTCATGGCTACTGCATAAAAGAGTTGATAAAAAGTTGAATATCTCTGGACGATTTCAAGATAAATTGGTTTAAAAAAAAACAAAATACTCAAGAGACACTAGGCTACAACGCTTTATTGTTTTTATATACCTCAGCGATCTGGCATTGCCCACAGAAGACGTTAAAATTTGACTATAAAACATGACATTATTTGAACGCCCTGTACAACATGAAGATTTTATTTTTTGGACTTCTGTTCAATGGAGGAAATTCGACAATAACAGAACTACAATTGAAAGAGAAATACGTTAAAATCCGACTTAAGATTGGGAAGATATCAATTGTTAAAATTTAACGAAATTTTAGGTGGTGCGCTAATTTTGTCCATCAGTATATATCTGGAGAAAGTAATATTTATGAAAATATGGATAACAATTTTGAATTTATTTTTTCTATTCCTTCGGATATGTGCTATTACGTATTGTGAATTTAAGAACAAGAACGATCAGACTGATACTTTTCCTCCTATTATTATTAAATAAAATAATTCAGAAATAGGAAAAACAATACTTTTCTTGCGAAATAGCTGAAGGGTTGAATTTTATATTTTCAAAAAAATTCAAATTTTGCACAAAATATTGAGCAGCTTCATATGAAATTTTGACCTGATCCTTTCCTTGCCCAAATGAATTTCTTATTTGAATAACGTCAAGTTACTGAGAAACTTTTGCTTGTTTGTTCATATTGGGCGATTTTCAAAACTTGAATATCCTGAGAAGTAATTGTTCCATTCTATTCATACATGAGTACAATTTTTTCACTCAAATCTCAAATCTTTTTGAAAATTTCAAGTAAGGTTTCAGATTTAAATGTGAAATTAGAATTCATAAAAAATAAGTTTCAGAATTTTAAATCTATCTTCATAATTTCAAGTGTTTTGTTGTGTCCTTTCAGAAGTTGTTGTCCAAGATTGAGAAAAAACATGAAAATATGAGTAACTTTTTTTGGTATTTCATTTCGATTAATGACAATTCTATCAAAAATTTGTTAATTTACCAAATTCAATCTGAGTTTTACAAACCTTCATTATATAGGTACCTTCATTTTGGAGATTATTTCCCATGAATACCAAATTTCTTTGTGATAAAATTGTATCTCAGTTATAATGAACAAGTGTTTCGATGGATTAAAAATCAATATCATTACAATAACTTAGGTACCTTGCATTCATTAAACGAAGGAATATTTAGTTTCATTGACCCTAAAGAACGAACATTTTTCTCTCCTAAAATATTTTCGTTTTAATTTCGTTTCAATAAAACAATTTCAGAATTTCGAAAAGCATTCACAAAATTTTTTTCATTTCAAATATTTCATTAATTTTCTTTCTAGTGAGTTAAAATCAGTAAACATCACTTATCTCAATATTTTACAACTATTGGCAAGCCACCGCGAAACAATTCTATCTAGACATTTCAAAAACTACTGTTCAGATACATTCAGATTTTGATTTTTGGACCAAGAAAAGAATTGGCTCTATCCCGCTCATAAAGTACTTCATTTATGCAATTTTTGGTTAGTTGAATTTCAATACAAGATTATGCCTGATACTATCCTCAGTTTTGAATGCTGTTCTCCGTTAAAAGGTCATCTGAAAATGATTTGAAGAATTTGAAATAAGTAAAATGTGAAGTCAGCATTCAGAACTCAATATACCTAATCGTTTGAATCAAAGAACATTAAAAATGAGCTCATCATGGAGATACTGAAAAATGAAAGCTTCTACAAATTTCCTTGAATGAAGACCATAGGATTTTATGGGGTGAAGCTTCCATAATATCAAAAGAAGAAAACTGAAACGAATAAAATCAAAGGAAGCAGCTTTCATGACAGTAACCGAAAACCCTATCAGCCAAACGTCTATTGATCTCAAAAACATCGGGGTTTCAATAATAAGATCTAGGCTGAAAAAATCAAATAAATTTTTTCCATCTCTTAAAAACTTTATAGGTTTTCACTCTCAGTCTCTGAAATAGAAAGAATTAAAAAAATTTAATTAGGTATAACATAACATCAAAAATAGAGACATTACAAGATCACAAATCACTGATCATGTATGTTCAAATAGCGGAGATCATATGATGAACTGGAACAACACAAAAATCCTTATGGCGGAACCCGAGGGGTAAATATCTGGGGATTTATGGTGTACAGCCTAGAGGATTTCCAGGGATTTACTAAGGATTTACAAGAAAAAGAGGATTTACGGGGATTTATTGATGATTTCCTTGGGATTTAGAGGATTTATGGGGATTTATTAAGGATTTACCA
Source organism: Propylea japonica (assembly GCA_013421045.1). Lineage (NCBI taxonomy): Eukaryota > Metazoa > Arthropoda > Insecta > Coleoptera > Coccinellidae > Propylea > Propylea japonica. The sequence continues at coordinate 31,752,969 of CM024245.1, read as the reverse complement.
GGGATTTACCGGGGATTTACCAGGGAGTTACCCCCACTTCCAATTATTGAGTTGCGCATGCACATGGTGTGTTCGATTCTAACCTACAATTAAAACTTACGAGTGTAGTATATAGTACCTTAAAATCTTTTCTATAGTGATATTGATGAAATATTGTTGTTGATAGTCAAAATTAAGGTGGGTCGATAGATTTTTAACACAACGAAAACTAAATCCTCCCTCTGCTCAAGGGCGTACGCAGGATTTAAGCTCATTTTGAATTTTTTTCTGAGAAGTTAACCCTATTTTTATGAAACCTAGAGCAGCTGGTATCAAAATTTTGATTACAGTTTAGACAAGCATTATTGGAAAAAATTGATATTTGTGGTAACAGGAGTGAAAAGACTGTCACGGGGTGTGGAATTTTCTGTGTTTTTTTAAATGCCTATCATTTTAATCATGCCACTTAGATCTTTTTTGTATCTTTCTGACAACCAGCATTACTTGCCCTTTCACCTGGTTTCGGGTTGACGTCGAGTTTTGGTACACCCTGTATAACCTGGTAAATTACGGTGATTTACAAGGATTTATCACGGGGATTTAAGGAAATAGTTGCGGATTTATGAGAATTTACGGGGATTTATTCATTGCAAAGGATTTATGGTGTACAACATTTAGGTTAGATGTTTACCCCTCGGCGGAACCTGATAATTATAAAAGGAAAATTTAGGAATCTACATGTATTTTGTTAGATGAAGTAAATAATTTGGCCAATCGTTCTGTTAGAATAGATCGTATTTGGCTTAATTTATTGAATAAAGAAATGACACCAGGAAATTTCAAAATTAAATGAATCAACATCTCTATAGATTGATAATTTTCAATGTCAATCAGATTGCGAATGAAAAAAACACACAATTCTGAAGATTTTACGAGTTTGTCTGAAGAAGGTGTCTGATATAGACACCGAAACGTTACATTATCCTTTTAATTTATTTCCTTTTTCAGTTTTACTGTTAGGCAACAATTTTTTCAAGGCCAATTTGCTCCTGACAAATAAGTGCAAATATTCTCACAGAAGCACTTCACATTTTTTAATTATTTCTATCTCAGAGACTGGGAGTGAAAACCTATAATGTTTTTAAGAAATGCAGAATCCTCCCACAATATATTTCAATCGATATCTGAAATTATTTCCAACTGAATAAATCAAAAATAGATCAAGGTCATCGATGAGAATCTAAATCGACAAATATTTTCAGAGGGTGGCGAAAGTTGCTTTTCTGAAAATTTCAGTGTTTCTCCGACGGCTGACTAATTCTGGCCAAAACATTTAACTGGAGAAGCGAATATGATTGAAATAGCCCAAACAATATTTTAATGGATGTTCCATCATCAAGAATTTTACGTCAACAAACAACAAAACAGTTTCAACTTCCTGAAGCTGAGAAAATCTCTACCCTTTTCCTAAATGTTAATAATGCCACATGTTCCAGCTCATTTTCCAAGACAAAAGACATCCTCATTCCATGAACTATTACGCAATATTTCACGTTAAAAAAATACTATCAAAATAGTATTTAATGAATGATACATTGAACCCTCGAATAGAATTTGCAGCGTTTTAATTTCGAGAGACCATGAACTTTTCAATCCTCACATCTCAATCTATCTTTCCTTTTCAGATGTCGATTAAATTGTTAATAGGTTTTTTCTGACGATGTCCACAACAAGAAGACAAATTCCTAATGGTTATTACTTCCAAATTGATCAAACCAGTATTTTATTTCCTGTTTACTATACGCATCCATAAATCTATTTTTATAAAGAGCGAGAATTCGAATTGGATTCAGCCTTGACCCATCCAAATTTCAGTCAAAATAAAAAGTGTAAGTTGGCGCTGTCCATGAACGTAACTTGAGTGAAGTTTCGCATGGGTATGATTCATGATTATGTTATATAATGGTTGTGAGGTTTGCGTGGAATTCTGCCAAGTCCATTTCTGAACACGAACTTGCTAGGTTGAGATAATTATAGAAAAAAATTTGTTTTATTCGATTCGAAAAATCAACTATTTTGAGGTAACCGACACGCGAAGAATATGAAGTTGAAGAAGAAGAATTATTCTACGTTTTCCTGATCACTTCGACTTTTCTTGAAACTAATTGTATTATTTTTTATCTGAGTTTCAGAAAGAGTAATTTCATATAATTGGCATGGAAGGAAAACGCGATCAATGTTGAAGATTTTTTCATTCATAACAACTATGATTTCACAAATTTCTGTATGAGACGATCCCTATGAGTGATAAAATAATCTTGAAATATAATAAGCATCTTATTAAGGGTTGTCCAAAAAGAGGTGTTATTTTGAATAGCCCGCTATTTCGCTAGATGTCACGTTTGGAGCTGTCACTTTTTGACATTTGACAAGTAGAAACTACGTCATTAATAAAAATGAAGCAATGCACGCTTCAAGAACGCATTGAAATTATTAAAATTCACTATAAAAATGATGAAAATTTAGTAGAGGCGGTTAGCAAAACTTGAACATTTGTGGGTCGCCGTGAAGCACCTTATCGGACCGCAATAAAAAAATTTGTGGAAAAATTCGAGCTATTGGGACAAGTTAGTGATGTGAAGAATAAAACCGTGCAAGTTGCTCAAGAACAGCCGAGAATTTTGCTGCTGTAGCAGAAAGCAACGCAACAATTGATGTTTTTCGGGAAAAGTTTCCGGACCCCGTTATCTCTCGAAGAGGGGATCACAATTGGCCACCGAGATCTTGTTATTTAACACCTTGCAACTTCTTCCTTTGGGGCCACGTGAAAGAGGAGGTCTACGCCAATAGTCCAGCGTCGATTCAAGACCTCAAAGATGGAATTCGTGAGGCTATCGAGGACATAGGGCATCCACTTTGCGATTTGGTTATGGAAAATTTCATTAGAATGATATAGTTCTATAAGCGTGGTCGTGGTGGTCATTTGCCTGATGTTATTTTCCACTATTAACGGCATAGCTTCTTCTCTATAATGAAATAAACATCCGATCATTCAGAGCTGTGCCGAGCACTGAAGAAAAGTGCTTCGAGCACAAAGCACTAAGCCCTATTGAAAAGTGCTCCGGAATCTCGAGCACTAAGCCCTTATTTTTTGAAGAATGCTCGCGATTACTAAGCACCTTTGGAAAGTAATTCGTTTACACGAGCACCGAGCACCAAGCACTTTTCAAAATCAAACTTAATATTTTTCATCCAGATATCTCTTAGTTTGGAATTTTGATTTTTTCTTTTTAATGTTATCGTGTTTTGAACTGGACATATTTGAAATTGACAATAGGTTTTTTCAGTGAGTCGTTCAATAGATATTTAATCAATTCAAAAGAATATATATCAGGTGTCCCAAGGTAAGTGGCCTATTAGATTAAATTTGGCTGTGTTGCGAAAATGACTCTAGTTCGCTCAATATTTGAGATTTTGGTCAGAAATTTAGCAAGTCATTGATTTTATCTATGTCACTGTTTTTGCATAATAGTTGTCAGTTATACAGGATGGACCAAAATAATATATCAATAGATGCCATAATATTCCAATAGGCCACTCACCTTGAGACACACGATATATAACTAAGGTTATTTTAGAGAGCGACTTATGGTCAAAATATTTCAGTATAATAGTTCGAGACCATTAGTCGCTAGATTTATAACTAGGTTGATTACAAGATTTTTCCGACGACATCAATATGAATTGTATATAAATTCTTGATTGAAATAAACTCTTTTTCACAGGACATACAATTGACATAATAAAAATTTCAATATTTCAATGTTAATGTTGAGTTCTGACATTACTCTATCGCTTCTGAATGCTTCAGGTTCGTTTGTTCATGGAAATAGCACACTGAAACAGAATCAATTGAACATTAAAAGTGGTCATTTATTTTCAATTTTGTACATATTGAAATCAACTTTCAGGTCGACGAAACAATTATGTTTGATAAATTCCGGATATAAAGACAGGTTACCATGACGACATACCAAAAAAAGTTATAGAGAAAGAGTGACGTCTTGTCAACAAATTAGATGGAAATGTTTCTTATGATTTTTTGAGCTCTATATGATATTCATTCAGTTAACGAACTGTAACTAAATTATTCGCCAATAAATTACTTGAAATCATGATAAAAGATACCTGAATCGTATGTTGGAAAAAAGGTCCCATTGCTCAATAGATTTTTCCTGACAAAATCATCATAACAATCTGTTTTTCTTGCAAAATAATAAGAACGTAAAAACCACAAAGCCCATAACATACAGCGACATTGTTTTTTTAACACCAGTGTTCGTAATGCTAGAAAAAATGAACAAATTTTTAATCTATAGAAGTGAAACGGAACAAAATGTTTTAGTTCTTTGTCTATCTGAAGCAAGCGAAAGTCTGTCATTTCCATGTTCCAACAAGTCTATGAAGGGCTTAGTGCTTGGTAATTCCTGAAAGTGCTTGGGAGCACTTTGGTGCTCGGGAGCACTTTTTCGAATTACTAAGCACTAAGCCCTTTCGAAAAATTCGCGAAGCACCAAGCACTAAGCACTGGTTCAATCAAGTGCTCGCGAGCACAGTGCTTACGAGCACAAAAGTGCTTCGAGTACTTTCACGAGCACTAAGCACAAGGCTTCGGCACAGCTCTGCGATCATTCATATGGAAAAATGGCATTTTTCTTTGAATATAAAAATACCACCTCTTATTGGAAAACCCTTTAGTATACACACATCGTAAAAAACCTTGCCCTCCCAAGATTTCTCAAGAAGTAAACAAACTTTCAAAAATGAGATGAATATTATCTTCCATTGCAACTGCAATTTATTCGAGAGAAAATATTTTTTCTTGATCACTTTGACTTCAAAAATAATTGTTCTATTTTGTTCATCTTATTTATGGTTATTATAGCTTCGGAATATTGAAGTGATTTCGAATAATGGGTATGGAGGAACACGCGATCAATGTTAAAGATTTTTAATTCGTCACCTCTATGATTTTAGGAAATTCTGTATGAAATGATAGATTTAATAATATTTTCATTGGAATTATTATTTGATGAAAGTTAGCCACATTGAAATTCATTCGATAAATCCATTGAAATCATTTCCTACACCAAATCATTATGAAAAATTATTCAATTCCTCAAAAACCTTGAATTTAAGCAAAAAAAACAAGAGATCTTTTTTGTGAAGAATAGATCAAGCTATCCAATAATAATTTCTTTGTGTTGAAATATGAATATGGAAAAAGTCAAACAAGATCTGAGCAAGGCTTCTTTCACCCTTCGCAATCATAGAGGAAAACTACCAAAAGTTTTTTTACGCCTTCTCGCCGGCCTAAATTATCTGCTTGATTTCATCCTTGTTGGTTTTCTTTTATTTTCAAGAAAATGATTAACAACTGCTTTTCAGGAGCCATCTTTAGGGGCTGTAACTAAGCAGGGCTTCCTGAAAACAATTATCGTTATGAAAATCCCGCCTATTTGTAAACAAGGAATCAGCCCCTCGATTTTTTCGCAACCATTCAAATGTATATAACCTGTATACTAAATAATAGGGATGTTGACTCATGTTACGAATTCATATAAATTAAGGTTTTCCTCATAGAAGGAAGTTTTTGCAATCCTTAAAAACCATTTTAGTGATCTTATTATTCTTGTTAAATTCAATAAAGCTTATTTTAATTATGTTATTTTTCATCAATTATCACGTGAATGCGAACGCCAGTCAGATGTAGTTGACGTCACTATCCGATATTATCATTGCAAATTCGAATGTTCTGTGCTCAGATCAACAAAATACATTCATAAGGCCGGCTTTCACAAAACTCCAATCACCTTGATTATTGAAATGTCATCATTTTGTGCAATTTTCAGTTCATTTTTGACATAAACCATCGACTTTATTCAAAATCAACGATTTTGATTAGAACTTACAAGTTGAAAGCTGAAAGAGAACAGAATAGTTCGATTATTAGTTACAAGAACGATAATCTACAATTTTCTTTGTAATGGAGACGGGTTCATCAAGGAAAATAGTAGTAACTTACTATTATTGATTCCCTGATGGTCGCAAGTTTCTTTGCTGAAAACAAGGATTTTGTGCAGCGGAGCTTTAAAACGTGAAATTATTATTACAAATAAAAGAAACACCTCATACAGCATTTATAGACCGACGTATTAATTTTGAAGGCTTAGATTGAACTTCACCACAAGGAATCAAGCAAAATCAGTTCGCTTTGACAGAAATCAAAGTTTGTTTATCGGATATTGACGTAATCATCATAACGTGACAAAAGTGAGCATTTCCGCGGGAATTTCGAATTGTCTTTTCATTTACGTATTTTTTATTGGCAATTACTATATTTTTAAGGTTTATCTTTAAAATAAAATAAATCCCAAAGTAGTCAACATCCCTAGGTACAATTCAGCGATATTTTATCAGGATACTATACTATAATATGTATATTATATTATCATTATGCGATAGCAGATTATTGACCGATTATTTTCACTTTGTACCTTATCTATATTTTAGAATTGGAACTATGTATTTTTCGGAGTGGATGATTAATTGAAACAACCAAATTCAGGTTACAAATCGATATTTTCATCAGATTCAGTGGAATGTCCGATAATAACTGGGTTCAATGAATGGTCAAAAATCACCATGTTTTTTTAGGGGGATTACCTTTATGCACTTTCAATATCTTGAACGGAAAATTTTGCTTTTTATGAATTCGAATTGGACGAATCTTATCATTAGATCCTGATTAATGTTTATACAAGTTCTCAAGTTCTTCGAATTTGAATAATAGTTTTCCAAATATGAACAAGAATGCAAAAGATTCTGATCTGTGTGATGTTTTACACAATTATAATTGATTTGAATAATGACATCAAACATTGCCACATAAATGCATATAAACTTTTGAAAATTTCAAGTGTATTCCGTTGAAAAGTTCGAGTTCATCAGGACGCGAAAACTTATACTTGTATTGAAAGTTTGCCTGAAAAAATATTGGTTCCACAAATTCTGATGTATACAGAGCAGCCTCAACGTTTATTTTTTTATAATTAACAATTCTATATATGGATAACTCAATTTGGGACACATTGTATACCATATGTTAACAATAATTCACGATGAATGAATAAGGCCATCACCTGGCTTTTTCTTTTGATTGATTATTATGTTCGAAATCTTTTAACCAATGAAAAATATACTGTTATGTCATAAGAAGAATATTGCGTATGGTCAAACTGGTGATTCCCACGACATCCTTAACAGGATTTTGTACGCACTTTCCAGTTTTTACGTTGAGTAATACTTGCGTTAGCCTAATTTTATAATGTTATTAGAAGTTCAGTTACCTCAATCTTAAATTTTAGGGTCAACGTGGGACTTAAATCTTCAGAATGAAGAAGTAAAAAAATTGTTTGTGTATTTATTCCTAGGGGAACATAAAGTCGTAGTTGTCTGTTATTACCGATTTCCAAAACATACCTACATACTAAATGAAAAATTTTGTAACTTTCCTACAGAATGAGCTAGAGACCCCTGGTGGAATCAGAAGCTTTGGGCTTGGGACCTTGGGTTCATATTAAAAGAAACAATTCCTAAAATTCATGAATTCGACGTATTATTAGGAAATTTTTATTTAGATATGTATTAACTACGACAAGTCGGTTAGTTCACTGAAAATATTGTAAAATAAAGTATTGTTAGTAAGTTCTCAATATGACAGAAAATATACAGTAGAACTTCCCTTCAACGAAAGCGCTAAATCCGCAAAAAAATTCGTTATAATGAAATTTTGTTATACAGAAAATTTGTTTCTATAGTCGGCAATGTTGTGGTCGACTTCACTGATAAATTTAAGTTTATCATTCAAACTTAAGCACTTCCTTTTAGACATTTTCGCACAACTTTCATACTAGCGTGATGGTTAGATTGAAATTAATAGCCAGGGGTGTATTTAAAACTGTTTCAGGAGGATCTCTCTGCCCGCCATAATGATTTAGTTTAAGGTCGGGTTTTATTACGTAGGTACGTCCTGAAAAATTTCGCAAGAAACCCATAATGATCTTTGAATATTTTGTTATAGAGAGAATTTACTTCGTTTAAGAGGGTGTTTTTGACATGGAATTTTTATTCAAGGTGTCTTGTACGAAATTCGTTATACAGGGAAATTCGTTATACAGACGTTCGTTATAGGGAAGTTCCACTGTAATTTGAATAATTTGAGTCTGAGTTGTAAACGAGTAGCAATTTGAAAAGTTTCAAGCATAATTACTATAAAAAGAAAAAAGGGGGCAGATGTTTTTGAAACAATTAAAGCTAAGAAAATTGAAAAAACAGAGGAAATTTTAATTGAAAAATTTAATGAAATCACACGAAACTGCAGAAGAATTAATCGAAGAGAATTGAAAAAGCAACTCAAATATTTTTCCTTCAGCTGGAAGGTTGAATTTTTATATACCTAGGACCTGAATTTATTGGCTCTCTATGAAGTATCGAAATATTTGTTTTTCTACTCTTCTGAGGATTTTTATGAATTTTTTTTTGAGCTGCTTAATATTCAATTTTGACCCGATCGGATTTATAACCATAAAATTAAAATAATACTTACAAATCGCACAATTATAAAGAGACGTAAAATCACTGAAGCGAAATTTCCGAAAATATTGAGTTTCTTCATGATCCACTTCATAGGTTTATCTGTGTTCATTATTGTTCAACAAACTTATTTTACTTATTATAAATTTCAACTTAATCCTTACACAGAAGGGAAAAAATATTTAATACTAGGAATTTATATAAAAATTAATGTGTTAATTGCAATAATCACGTTTCATAGTTATCGAAACCCTTTATCTGAAAATAGATAAACATCAATTCGCTAGATGTCCATTTTTACATTCAAATCTTGCCGAAATTAATTCAGTTTTGAACCAAATTATTGAAAAACCTTTCGAGAAACAAAATATATCACCCAAGAACGTCTACCTACCACTTCGAAAATTTTATCACATTCGTAATGTTCTACGATTCTTTCTGACTCTACAATGTTTATTTTGTTGAGCCTTAAGTTCAGTGAACTTTCAGCATACACGAAGAACTTTCTGGAATTTTCTATTCGGGGCCTACATCCTTTTTTTTCTAGCAAGTTGAACCTTGCGACCGTGCCCAAAAAACTCTATTTTCTACCTGAGGCTAGAGGTCTGTCCCTTCAAGGTGGTTGACCTGTATATTTTCAAGTGGATACCTACTGTCCGATTGCCTTATAACAGTGACCTCAAGTCTCGATCGTATTGTCCCATTTGAAGTATTTGAATCATTTACTTAATATTAAACTTAGTTAACAATCAATATTTACCATTTGCAATTTATTTTACGTGCAAATTTGTGTAAGAATTGAGTTTTCTTAAATTATCGAAGACGTACTTTGTATTAAATTCAAAAAATTGGGAATTCCTTACAGAAGCTTCAAAAGCTTTGACACGGTTGTTCATATCGGTAATATGATAATGTATAAGCGATATATCAAATTTGAATAGCCTGAGTACTATTGGTTTTATTCTATTCATTCACGATTTCAATTATCATTTTGAAAACTTGAACTTTCCACAAAAATTCTGAATTTTCAGGTCGTTCTTTCGGAATTTATCGGGTTATCAATATGAAACAATTGGTTTCGTTAAAATCAAATGAAATACATAGTTATAGAAAGAATGACCTAATCATACTTGCATTTTAATATCAAACTTTGGCCAAGTTGCCAATAATATTTTTGAAATTTATTAATTCTTTTCCCTCTGATATTATTGACATTGGATGCGAATTATAGAGAAGGAGTTATTTTAATAATACATGTGCTATTTTTGACCAAATGTTGCATTCGCGAATTGAACTAACTAATATTTTTTCGGTTGAAAACAAGATTTTTTCTGATTCGAGCGACGTTTCTTATTCACGGTCCTAATATCAGCCAATAATGTCGTACAGTATCGAATTTTTGAAGCGTTTTTTTTCTTTTTTGAGGTCCCAAGAAATTTTTCGAGTCTTGTATCGTTATTGAGATTTGAAGAGATCCGAAGACCAGTTAAATGTATACAAAGTTAGATTTCTCAGCTTATACAAAGGCAAAAGTTCATATTAACATAGGTCCAAAACAGCTGCGAGATACGGGATGTATAAGTTCAAGAAAAATTATATGCAGTAATATAATTTCCCTATTACGAAAGCGCTAAATCCGCCAAAAAATCGTTATTAAGAAATTTCATTATACAGAAAATTTTATAGTAATTTTGATGACGTTATTCTAAAGAACACTGAATATTATTGTAGAATAAATTCGTGAACTCTTCTCTTGAAAAACCTGGTATCTCCAATACCCTGCCTAGAGGTGTTCAGGGCTGTGTCAGGGTGTTGTGTGTTGTTGGAGTTCTTGCACTGGGTGAAGAAGTCACTTCGCTTATGACGGAAAATAAAAAAAAATCAATGTATGTAGAGGGTTTTCCAATAAGAGGAATTATTTTGATATCCAAAGAGAAATGCCATTTTCAATATAAATGATCAGATGTTTTGATGTTTATTTCATTATAAAGAAGAAGCTATTTCGTTAATAGTGGAAAATAACATCAGACATTTCAATGAAATTTTCCATAACCAAATTCGCAAAGTGGCTGCCCTATGTCCTCGATAGCCTCACAGATTCCATCTTTGAGGTCTTGAATCGACGCTGGGCTATTAGCGTAGACCTTCTCTTTCACGTGGCCCCAAAGGAAGAAGTCGCAAGGTGTTAAATCACAAGATCTCGTTGGCCAACTGTGTTCAACTCTTCGAGAGACTTTTCCCGCAAAAGATCAATGGTTTCGTTGCTTGTATGGCACGTAGCGCCGTCTTGTTGAAAGTAAAAGTTGTTCAGATCAATACTATTCAATTTCGATCATAAAAAATCATAAAACATCTCTCGATAACGCAATCAATTCATCGTATTTGTTCTCCAACCTGACTTTCGAGAAAGTAAGGTCCAATGACTCCGCCGGACCATAACCGCACCAAAGAGTCACAGGTTGAGTTTTCAACAATCACTCTTGGGTGTTCCGAACCCCAGATTAGATAAAAATTTGCTTGTTGACGAAGCCACCGAGGTGGAAATGGGCCTCATCACCATAGACAACTAAAAAAATAGATGAGCCACTCGTATATGTCGCGCCATCTGTCGGAGGAGGAGACTAATACACGAAAAAATTATTTTCAATTTGATAGTTAGATGTCGTTGCATTATGGAAATCCTATCGAGAAAATAGTAAGTATGTAAAATTCATTATTATCAAAAAACCTTTGAATTGTCAACTGACACAAGGAGTGGTTTGACACGTTTTTTTTTGAAATATCATAAATTTCGATATGCCTGCAAGAGTGAAGATGTGTTGTGTTATTGGATGTGAAAATCGAGATGCAAAAAGGTAATTTCAAAATATATTATATATATTCTGTTACCTATAAGAATTAAGATACTCGTAGTTTTCAAAAAAGTTTTTCATGTATTGAATAAGTTTAGTAGGTAAATACTCATATTTTGTATTATTGAATTCATTATTGTTAGTTTTTGAGAATGTTTTCAATGCAATTATTAGTTTATTGATTAGATATTTATGAAATAAATTTGTATTTTCAATTGGTGATACCTATTTCAGTTAATAAATTTTATTCTATCCAGAATTTGATTATTGATCCTCATTTCTCGATTCCAAAAGAAAATCAGATGAAAGTTCGTTGCAGGTATTATTTTCATGAGAATAAATTTCCTCACTCATCGATAACTTGCATGAATCCATTTCTGATATATTTTTTTTTAAATAAATAAATAAATAAAAAAAAATATAAATTTCTGATATCCTTTTGAAATTGAATTTCAAAAAACTTTCTGGGAGTACTTACCTATTCAAAATGTGCACTACAGAATTCTTTTTGCGGCAGCTTTACGATACAGATTCCTTTTTCAATTGAGGTTTTTTCACGAATTAGTAATGCTGTACAAAAGCAGATGTCATTGAAGTTTGTTCTACTAGTGTCTCATCTATTCTCCGTTTAGTTAGTCTATGCTCATCACTCAAGATGATTTTTCGATGGAATTCCGTATCATTTTCATGCGTTTCAAAAACCCAATCAGCAAACACACAACGTTTTTGATGATCTGAGTTCTTGTGTTAACTGAACTTTATAAGCCTTAAGACCCAAATTTTCATGCAAAATACGGTAGAATGACATTTATGGAAGGCCAAATTCCAAAGAACGGCGAGGAATGGCCAATACTGGGTTTTCTTCAACACTTTCGGCTACAGCAGCAATATTCTTGGCTGTTCTTGAGCGACGTGATCGGGTTTCATTATTCACATCACTAACTTGTCCCAACAGCTAGAAATTTTTCCACCAAGTTCTTTATTGCGGTCCGACAAGGTGCTTCACGACGACCCAAAAATGTTCGAGTTTAACGAACCGTCTCTGCCAATTTTTCACCATTTTCATAGTAAATGTTAATAATTTCAATGCGTTCTCTAAGCGTGTATCGTTCCAGTTTCATTAATAGCGTAGTTTCTACTTGTCAAATGTCAAGAAATTACAGCTTCAAACGTGACATCTACCGAAATAGCGGGATAGTCAAAATAACACTTCTTATTGGAAAACCCTCTATAAGCCATGAACTGTTAAAATACAACATGACTGCCTAAATCCTAACTTCAAGATTGTGCTCGACGCAGATTTCTTGGGTCACGAAAATACTCTCAGATATGACGCAATCAGGTGCTGGATTTTTTATTCGCTATTCCAGTAATTCAGCAGATGACCGTACATCAATCGAAAATAATAATCACTAATTCGTGTAGTTCGCAGTTTGTACTCTGATCTGAACAACATCCGTGAAACATCGGGAGTTACGATTACGTCTTTTGATATCAAATTTCCCGTGTATCGGATTGTTGCACTCTATTATCACGAAGGTGAATGCATTTTCGATTTTGAATTAAAAATTGCTTTCGCAGGCTAATCAAGAGAGTGAATGACTGATACAGAGTTTAGGAGAGAACGTTCAACTCGTGAACAGTAGTCAGAATGTTCGAATTTCAACTGCATAATAATCCGGGGTCAGTGAAATGATGAGATCTGTTTATTTTTCTCGAATTACTGACCTAGGTCGGCTGTTCGGATTATGCAATATCTCGAAAATATGTATGGTACCTAGTATTTTATAAAGGAGAGGAGAAAAGAATACCTATCTACTATTTTATACAATGCTACCATAATAACTCTCATGTAGAATGACAAACATAGATTTGAATCTCAAAGTATAAAATATTGTTCAATTTGAAATTGATTGGACCTAAATTCAAATTTGGATTTTTTAAGTATATTGGTTATATTCATTTCATTCTTCCAAACAAGAGGAAACAGGAAAAATACGATCTTTCATTGATGTTATGGAAAAAATAAGGTCTTTTCAACTAACCCAATCAATGAAAATACAAACATCAGTATTTGAAATGAAAAAAACTAAGAAATTTATGAGCAGGTGCTTTTGAGTGTGGAGCAATGAGGCTATTATCTCTAAATTTTGTATAGGACTTGAAATTGATGATAATTAATATATAAATGCAAATTCTAGAAATTATTCAAAAACAGAAATATGTGAAAACTTGACAATTAAAAGAAATTAAATTCTATGGGTCTGATGATGTGATCCTATTGAACTTTTGAAGGAACATTCTGTATATCAATCATCATAAACAAAATGAATTTCATTCGTATCAGATATCTTGTTATGGAAATATAAAGATTCTTCTTTTCAATATTCCAATTGAATTCTTATCTCTAGGGTTCAGATGATGCGATCGTCTTGAAATTTTGCATAAACGTTCAGTATATCAAACTGCATTCACAAAATAAATTTCACTCGAATCGGATGTCTTGTTATGGGAATATAATGACTCTTCATTTCAATATTCCAATTGAATTTTCTAAGATTTTATTCCACAAAATTTCGCATTAGGCTTATTATGAGTATCTTGCATGTGGCCGCAAAATTTCAATTCGATTGGTTCCGTTTTGTCTGAGATATTGAGGGACAAAAATTTTGAATGGCCATATTTTATGGAACACCTGATTCGATTTGGCTGGTAAAGGAACTTAACCGAAACCGAGGTATTTGGGAACCTTACTCAAGCTGAAAATCTCAAGTCACTAGGACAATCCCGGCGACCGACATGCCCTACGGACAGAATTGAATTTGACCAGGGTTTCATCATCAATCCCTATCGTTTGAGATCAGTTCCGGCTCAAAATTAGAAAATAACAGACATTTGCGCAAAACGATATAGCACTCGTTTAAGACACGAGAGCTCAAAAAATGAAAATAAAATTTTTCGAGGGAGCACCAGTTAAAATATATTGATGTCAAAGTTAAGTTTAAGCTCGTTTAAGTAGAACTAGCGCTCAAAAAAATTTTTTTAGAACAGTTTTCATATTTCACTACACAAAAACATCCTCAGATTTGCAAGGTAAAAAGATCAAACTTCATATGTCGACAAATATCGTCCCGAAGAAATTACCAAGCATATCACGAGGGAATTTTTTGTCTCATGTTTCCTTGAGACAAAAGTTGACTGAACTTTCAATCTACACGAATAATATTCTAGAATTTTCTATTCTCTGTGTGCATCCTCTTCTACAAACAGTTTGAACCTTGCGACCGTAGAAAAAACCAAATTTCTACCTGACTTCGGTTGTCAGTCCCTTTGGGCGTTAACCTGTATATTTTAAAATGGCTTTTTTTGTTGTTAGATGATAATGGATCTTGATCGTATGTCATCGTCTAGACTCAAGATATATGCACATCACAGAAATTATACATTTCATTTTCATATACAAAACTAAACACAACTAAACTGTCACAGTTTCTCTATTATTTTATAATTTTTTCATCACACCCATACCCATAGCCCTGATGGTAAAAAACGAAAAATTAAGTTTTGTGTTACCTCATTTATAATCAACGGTTTATTGTACCTCAAAAAATACTAGGCCCCATGTTGGATTACCAAAATACTGAGCTAGCAATTTTGTCATAAATCTCATCAATTATAAGAAAGTAACAACAATTATTGTGTTGTATATTTCACCTCTTCATAGAAAATCTATATCATTTATATTAACATTAAGTACTGAAGATATTTTTGAGATTTTAGTGACTTGATACACGAAGAAAAATAAATAAAAATCCAAGAGTTGAAGGAGAAAGAAATTTCGCTCTATATACTTGAGTTGAGGATAATTCTCTGGAATAAATTAAATTTCTTCAACCAGTAACGCAAAATTGATAACCCACATTACCAGGAAATAAAATTGGGTATTTTGCTTCAACCCTAAGTCGCAACTACATTTAATTTGCGTTTTTCAAATGGAAGCAAAATCCATAATTTAAAGGTGATCTTGTTTTCTGAGAGTCACCCAATTTTATGGCTAGAAAATGTGGGCAATTGAAAAACTAATGACGGATTTCAGAGATTTCATTTCAAGATATTGGCTGAAGAAATATCAATTTCATTCCAATTCATTCATTCTCATTTATATTTCGATTTTTTTAGTTTTGTTGTATATTCATTCAATTTCTAATAAAAAATCTCAAGCGATACCTTCATGAATGATATAGCTTTTTATGAATGGAAGCAATATACAAGACAATTATTGTAGTGACTTTCACATGATGGCTAAAAAATATGACGAATTTACTGAAATAGTAGTTTATGCACAATAGAACTCGATATACTGAATTTATAAAAAACTTCTACAATTGTTGTTGTTGAAACAAGTGTGTTTAGAAAACAAACCCAAACTAAAAGATATCTAAATTTTCATTCTAATCATCAATTGAATATAAAAACAGATAATACAGGAACAGTTTATTATAGGGCCTTTTTGATTTCATCTACACCTGAAATTAGAAATAATTAAATTGCCTTCATTAAAGAGTTTCTACTAGTAATCAATACCCACCAAATTTCATAGAAAGAACAATTTCAATTCAGAACGAAAAATGTCTAATCGAAATTCTAATGATGATCAGGTACAAACAGAAAAAAACCAAGAACAACCAAATTTGTTGAACGTCAATACTCATATTCCTGGCCTTTCAGAAAAAAAAAGAATCGGTTCCAAATTCAACATAAGAACTGTTTTCAAAACACAAAATCATTTGAGATCCATTCTAACCAGACAGAAACAATGAATGGGACAAAAAAATCAAAGATTGTGTTTACAATATTCCCTGTACATGTGGAAAATCTTGAACAGGAGAGACATCGAGACCTTTACAGATATGAAAACGTGAACATAAGAACAACATCAAAAATAGATACATTAGGTACAAGATCACAATTCACAAATCGCTGATCATCTAAGTTCAAATAGCGGAGATCATATGATGAACTAGAACAACAAAGATCCTAATGACAGAATCGGATATACATATTTTGTATTTTTTACATGAAGTAGATAATTTGGCAAATTGTTCTGTTGCATTAGATCGTATTTGTATTGATTCATTGAAGAAAGAAATGACATAAGGGAATTTCAAAATGAAATAAATCAACATCTCTATGTGTTGACAACATTTTACAAGTTTGTCTAGGGAAGGAGTCTGATATAGACACCGAAACGATACATTATCCTTTTGATTTATTTCTTTTTTAGTTTTATTGTTAGGCACAATTTTTCAAAACCAATTTGCTCCTAACAAAGGAGTGCAAGGGATTTACGAAGGAGCATTTCATCATAATTAACTTTTTTTTAAATAATTCTGTTTAGAGACTGAGAGTGAAAACCTGAAAAGTTTTCTTAGAATGCGAATCCTTCCAGATTATATTTCAATCGATACCTTTTGATTGCTTATTTTATTTCATTTTATTGTTTTTTATATTAAAATTAATTCATTTCATGTCAATGAAATTTCACTCTTTTTTTACTCTCAAATTCTGGTATGCATACATCTTCTCCATGATGAGAGAGTGAAAGCTTCAAAGACTGTCATTATTTCTACATAGCACATTGATCTAAGGGTACAAAGTTCAATGTACCCTACACCAGACGTCTAGACTAGACGAAAAAATAGAAGGAGAAGGAAAGCGATTTGTTATTCTCTAGTTGTTCTATTACATAATTTTTATAGGTCGATAACCTATGAAGAACCCCTAAAATAACACCCATGATTCTACCTGCGGTTATTTAGTTCCAGACGACCTTCAACCTTGAAGTGGTACTCTTTCGGTGTCAATTCTGTTTCAAATGATACTGAGATGTCGAAAATATTCGAAAAAAGTACTGCTTTAGGGTTAGCTATTTTTTCACATTAGGAATTTTTTACAAGCTCTACTTCCACTACCAAATTGCATCTGAAGTAAGTGAAGTGTTTTCCAAAGAGTCCACACCATAGTGGGCATTTTTTTCACCATATATTTTCAACGACCTTCAACTTGAGTGGTACTCTTTCGGTGTCAATTCTGTTTCAAATGATACTGAGATGTAGAAAATATTCGAAAAAAGTACCGCTTTGGAGTTAGCTATTTTTTCACATTAGAATTTTTTACATTTTCCTTCTACTCATTTTTTTCCAATATCAAAATGCGGTCTACAATATGAGTCCAGTTTAAGGCAAATGTAAGGCCGGAACAAACTCAACTAGGTAGGCAAGAAAAATTAGGTCTTTTTAATCTGGGTTCCCGGCCACTCGGGAATCGAAGGAAACGAAGAGGCTAATAAACTTGCCAAAGAGGGCGCACGAATGTCACTCATTGGCCCAGAACCCTTCTGTGGTATATGTAAATGTACCTATAAGAAGGAGTTCCTGGAGAAGGAGAAAGCCGAGAGGGAAAAACTCTGGCGGAATCTCCCAGGGATGGATCATTCCACTGAGTTCCTTTGGAACTTCGAGGCAGCGGGATCCAAAAGATATCTGGATCTTGGTAAGAAGCAATTACACCTCCTCACTGGCTTTCTTACAGGACATTGTCGCCTCAGGAAGCTGTTGAGGATGGGATTATCGGACACTGACGAGTGTAGGTTTTGTGGGGAGGAGGAAGAAAACCCCATTTACCTAGTCACTGAATGCCTTGGCATTGCGAGCCTGAGGAAGGAATGCCTTGGACGAGTGAGGAACTAGCCTCGTTGAAGCCTTCACAGTTATTAGATTTCATTAGATCTCTGAAACTGGAAGGCGAGCTGTGAAAGGTCTGACCAGAACAGCTCTGTAAGGGGGCACAATAAACCTTTAGGTCACAGTAAACTATAACTTTAAACTAAACTAAAACTAAACTAAGGCAAACGTATTTTGAAGCAATTTGGGTAGATACATATTAATGTCAGATATATCAACTGAAGTCTTAAGATCATTCAAATTATGAAATAAATGGTCTGTGCACTTTTTTAATAAATTTTTGACTTAACGGGACTCACATCGCAAACCACATTTTTATATTGAAATTTGTATTATCGGAGAAGTTAAAGAAAAAAACTTTGCATATAGACTAGAAAATATGATTCTGAACAAACTTTGCCAACATTTTTCGAAATTTCCATATTTTCTGTATGTTTTGTGCTTCGAAACTATCGAGTTTTTCAGTTTTGAAGCAACTTCGGTTGACCGAGTTTCCTGTGGATCACATTTATTTTAAAAGCAGAAATTTTCTGTGGAAAAAAATTTCGAAAAATCAATGGTGAACGAGAGTTTCTTTTGGAGCGGATTTTTGGGAAACACTGTATGTAGTGTTGAAAAAATTATGAGAAAACGTCAATAATACAATAAAGAAATCTTCAAGATTTCCCCCTTCTGAAATTATTGTTTTGTCTGCTATAATTTTCAACTGATTTTGGAAAATTGATAGCATTTTTTCCGAGGAAGAAGCACACAAAATAAACAACCGAATCATTGGCTATTTAGGGTTAACCCATATCAGCACTCGATAATAAGTATAAGTATTGATGTGGATTCGTATTTTTACTCCAAAGTTCTCCACAATCTAAATAACCAGAAATCGTTATTCATTTCGAATTCCCGTCAAGTTTCAGAAATACATCTCGATACCGACCATTTTAATTTGAATTACGATAAGAAATTCAAGGGAAACTTCCATTTATAAAGATGAATGATGGAGTCAGATTACTTGATGGCAGCCGTAAAAACAACTCTAGTATAAACCGCCTTTTCATTCCGAGAAATACTGTTTACACTTATTGTGTCTGTATTTTTGCATACCTTTTTGATAAATCCGCATACATGATATTTGATATTGAAAATAAGAAAGAACGATAACGAGGTTCTAAAATTTAGTATGACGCAAATGACATTAAAAATTCTAAGAATGTGTTCTTCTTTGAATCACCTGAAAATTTCACCAATGATGTATCTACTTTGAAACCACGATTAGAATCAATATGCGATATTTTTTAAATGAAAAATAAAAGTAGGTATCAGAGTTGCCTTCGTATAAATGTGTGGGTACTTTATATGAGTGAATTTGTTCTTTAAATTCGTCGTCTAAACTGAAAAGAAATTTGATGATAGGGGAAAACCCGGATAGATGCCCCACTTTTTGAAATTGCCTCATATTTTTGAAAACATTGATTTTATATGTGTAACTTCTATGAGTGTAGTTAGCCCCATTATTTGATTTGAAATACTGAGACTTTTCTCAGACATAGTAGTAATCCCAAATTTCACAAAAATTTGATTTTTGTGGAACACTTTCTTTGGGGATAGATGCCTACAAGTATAGATAGTTGCCCCACCATGAAAACACTGGGAGGGGTAGTTGTCCTTCATACTGTGTGAACCAAAAACCCAACTAAATACAATGAGATTTTCTATGCTTAAAACAGCAACTTTATCTACGTGGAACATGGATCGAATTAACAACAATTGTGCATTTTTAATTGAATTTCAAAAGCATTATATTAAGCGAAAAGTAGCATTCTTCATTGCATGCTTCACTTTACAATAACCCTTACAAAACTAAGGACCAGGGTGACTGTAGCAGCTACTTATAAAATTAATTTTTTGTCACGTGTTTCGGAAGTTAGGTATTTTGAAAATGGGGCATCTATCCGGGTTTCACCCTACAGTCTATTATGGTATAAAAAAATTACATTTTGATTAAATATACTTCTTGAATAAGAATGGACAAACCTGGGTTTTCTTCAAAACTTTCGGCTACAGCAGCAATATTCTCGGCTGTTCTTGAGCGACGTGCACGGGTTTTATTCTTCACACCACTAACTTGTCCCAACAGCTCGAATTTTTATCTTTATTGCGGTCCGACAGGGTGCTTCACGACGACCCAAAAATGTTCGAGTTTTACGAACCTTCTCTGCCAATTTTCACTATTTTCATAATGAATTTTAAATAATTTCAATGCGTTCTTGAAGCGTGTATCATTTCATTTTTATTAATGGCGTAGTTTCTACTTATCGAATGTCAAAAAATGACAGCTTTGAACGTGACATCTACCGGAATAGCGGGCTATTCAAAATAACACCTCTTATTGAAAAACCCTTCAGTATAAAATCATATTGAACTGATTTTTTTAATTATTTTTGTTCTTGAACCCAGGTAGGTTCTTTTTTCAGATCAACTATCAAAAACTCGTGCAGAGGGCATTTACCTATCTCTCCCAAAGTTCAATGAAGAAGAAACATCTTTCTTTATTGGACATTTGAGGTCAAAATCATATTTCTTGCCAAGTCTGGCCAATCACCTTCCAGAGTACCTTCGAATTATCATAATATAAGTTTAGGAACGAAGGTCGTATATTGATCCACTATATTATACCCAAAAAATAAATTACTCATTCTTATTCAAACTAATGCCGATTCATAAAAGTTAAAGTTCAGAATTTGAGTTTCATCATCCTCAAGACACAATCGTCCAAAAAAATAATAAACTTATGAGGAACCCCTGCCACCACTCTTTCGTTGAAAATGTCCAATTTGTAACCTATATCGAATTAAGGTGTTCTAAACCTTTAGCTATCTAATTTGGCCCACTGTATTCTTGTATGAACCTTATTCTATGTGTCTCTTTCCTGCTGGGGCCCCTGTTAGGAACCATGATTATTTCCACTTCTTGTATGGTATTGTGTCTGGATGCAGTGGCATTTGACTGCTACCATTGCCATACCGCTTTTGTTATAAAGGGTTTTCCAATAAGAGGTGTTTTTAATATTAAAAGAAAAATGCCATTTTTCAAAATAAATGATCGGATGTTCATTTCATTACAAAGATGAAGCTATGCCTTTAATAGTGGAAAATAACATCAGGCAAATGACCACCACGGCCACGCTTACAGAACCATATCCTTTAATTGAAATTTTCTATAACCAAATCGCAAAGTGGCTGCTTTATGTCCTTGATAGCCTCACGAATTTCATCTTTGAGGTCTTGAATCGACGCTAGGCAATTGGCGTAGATCTTCTCTTTCACGTGGCCCTAAAGGAAGAAGTCGCAAGGTGTTAAATCACAAGATCTCGGTGGCCAATTGTGATCACCTCTTCGAGGGATAACACGGTCCGAAAACTTTTCCCGCAGAAGATCAATGGTTTCGTTGCTTGTCTTGTTGGAAGTAAACGTTGTCCAGATCAATACTATCCAATTTCGGCCATAAAAAATCAATAATCATTTCTCGATAGCGCAATCCATTCACCGTAATTGTTGCTGCAGCCTTATTTTCGAAAAAGTAAGGTCCAATGACTCCGCCGGACCATAAACCGCACCGAACAGTCACACGTTGAGAATAGAGAGGCTTTTCAACAATAACTCCTGGGTTTTTCGAGCCCCATATGCGACAATTTTGCTTGTTGACGAAGCCACCGAGGTGGAAATGGGCCCCATCACTCAAGATGATTTTTCGATGGAATTTCGGATCATTTTCATGCATTTCAACGTCCCAATCAGCAAAGACACGATGTTGTTGATGATCGGCCGGCTTGAGTTCTTGTATTAACTGAACTTTATAAGCCTTAAGACCCAAATTTTTATGCAAAATACAGTGTAATGATGTTTGTGGCAGGCCTAATTCCAAAGAACGACGAGGAATGGAAAAACCTGAGTTTTCTTCAACACTTTCGGCTACAACAGCAATATTATCGGCTGTTCTTGAGCGACGTGCACGGGTTTTATTCTTCACATCACTAGCTTGTCCCAACAGCTCGAATTTTTCCACCAATTTCTTTATTGCGGTGCCTCAAGACGAGTTTAACGAACCATCCCTGCCAAATTTTCACCATTTTTATAGTGAATTTCAATAATTCAATACGTTCTTGAAGTGTGTATCGTTCCATTTTCATTAATGGTGTGAAGGAAATGAATCGATATTTGCATAACTTTTTGTTTACTTGAATTTGTAAATCATCAAGTTCCTCTGTCTCACTCTGAGTAAGAAATAAACATTTGTTTATTTCTGAGGGGTAAATACAGAGTGAGACAGAGTAACATTTGTTTATTTCTTACAGCAGAAAATATTGAGAACGGTGATTTTTTTTTTAAGAATATCTGCAATGGTATCAGAAATTTCTTGAACAGTATATTCAACCTTATAAGTTTTGTAGTTTTCATATTTGAACACTGACTAACTTGTTTTCAATCCGAGTCATTTTTTGTAGTACTTAAATATGGAATACCAAGAACATGAAAGAAATATGACGCTTCTCCGAACAATGTTTTCTTCAAATTTTGCTTACCCCCAAGATAATGAATGAACGTAACGCTAAATAAAATTGTTTATATTAAAATGGTTTATTTATATGCATTAGCCAAGCTTTCAATCCCGATGGTACAGTGACCCATAAGTAACAACCTCTGTGAAATAAGTCTGCAAATCACGGGTTTCCCACACTTCAAACAAGGTGTCTAATATCGATGCTTTGATATTCAAGATCAACAAACTGCTCAGCGTTTCGATAGGGTATTGGCATTGTAGATAATTAAATCTGAATGAAAAGTTTATCGACTCCTTGAAGTTGAAGGATTATTCATTCAATGGGGTTTTTTCAATTGATGAAAAAATATGCAACAAAATTTCGCTTATCGTCCTTTTTACGTACTTTAGAAGAATTATTGGGTGCGTGGTTTTGCCCAAATGTCTGTAAGTTTAGAAATTCCAGAAGAGAAGAGCCCTTAAAACTCGGTTAGATTCATTGATGCAAACAAGGTGTCCAATATCGATGATTTGATATTCAAGATCAACAAACTGCTCAGCGTTTCGATAGGGTATTGGCATTGTAGATAATTAAATCTGAATGAAAAAGTTTATCGACTCCACAAAGTTGAAGGATTATTCATTCCATGTGGTTTTTTCGATTGATGAAAAAATATGGAACAAAATTTCGCTTATCATCCTTTTTACGGGCTTCATCCTAGGAGCATTATTGGGTGCATGGTTTAGAAGTTTAGAAATTCGAGATGAGAAAAGTCCTTAAGGACTCGGTTAGCTCCATATTTTCAATTTTCTTAACAAAAAACTCCATTAGTGTGTTTGGTAGAATTGATCAGGAAAATGAAACACATTTATTGTAATAATGATATACTTAGACAATCGATTTCGGCTCTAGGCCATCATCAGATCAGCTGAAATAAGACATAGATGACAAAAATTAATATAAACGATGATACAGTATGTACAATTCACAAACTTTTTCAATAATAATAAATTATGTTTGATATAAATAAAATAGAATAAATAAGGTTTGGATAGGTGGATCATAAACTCACCGTCAATGAAATGTGTACTTTCTAGAAACATTTATGATTTACTCGTATAATAATATTTTTCCTCTGAGATGTATTTACAAGATGTTATAATCATACAAGTTAATATGGTTATATTCTATGGAAATATCATCGATTATTTTCAATCGAGACATATTGTGTTTTCTTGATAGTAGGTATGTGTCAGTTGTCCTCAGATATATAAGAAAGAGTGTACAAGGGTTGGTGGGTAAGAAGTCTACACAGTAAGTGGGTGAATCATTTTGAAGAGATGGTTTGTTGGGAAATCTTGTATTTCGTTGAGGAGATGTTCGCTGTTTCTATTTTTTAAAATTTCGAGTTGTTCCAATAATGTTAGCTTGTGAAAGTCGCTGTGTAGATGAAGCAAAGTCAGATTATCGAGTGATGTAGAATGTTTGCTTTCAATAAGATGATTTCCCATGGCGGAAGTGGGCCTATTTTTAATGTGCTCGTTAAATCTGATCTTTGCAGCTCTGGTGGTCATACCGATATAGAAGGCTGGACAGTTACCGCAGACAATCTTATATATAGGTACCACTTTTCTGGTTAAGGTCTGTTATGGGTTTATTATTGACGAGCACTCTTTCCAGTGTTCCATGTGAAACATTGACAAGGTTCATATTGAAATTTTTAAGTAGAGATTGTAGTTTGCTGTTCAGGTTGGAGAAGTAGGGGATGGTTATGTAAGATGTCTTGACAGTGGTATGTGGGTATGGGGGTTATATTTAGGTCTGAGAAATTGATGTCATTATTGTTTGAAATTTCTATGGTGAATTTGATCTTTGATATTGAATTGATATACGCCAAAAAGGACTCTAACTCCTGGATGGTGCCTGGATGGTGACTCGGTTAGGTTCATTGATGGCGAATGAGAGAGCAAAAGTACGGTTGTTCGTAAACACTCATTAATTTTCGAACGAAAAGAGTTAGTAGGGTTAGCAGGGAAAATATGCGTTGTCGAAATAATCATTACAGGCAAACTAAGTCAAATAGTTTTTGAATTCAGTACAGTCTTTTTATATTTTAGTGGCTCGAAAGTGATACAATGACTTTTGAAAGATGGTGTGACAATACTGGGAATAAAAATTGAAAAAAATTTGACTTTTTTTCACCTTTATGAATGCATAAATGATCAATTTTTTTGCCGTTAAAAAAAGTCTTTTTCAACTGTGAAAAAGTAAAACTGTATGCATAGAAATATTACATTGGAAGCATTGTCTCAATCATTTTATATTCAGACGATGTAAATTCTCATTCACAGTTGTACAAAAAAATGTTGTTTGTATTTCGTGCGCATAAAATTCGTGTTTTCATGGCACATTCGAGTGAATTTTTGGCCTCTCATATGCCATGAAAAAAACACTCATTTTACGCACTTAATACAAAAATAATTATTTTTTTGTATTTTCGACATACATCGCTGGAGTTTTCTGTGTGAAAGTTGGATCGAATTGAAAATCCGTGAATTGAAAATTTTAATCCTAAGAGATAGAGTAGAATGAAAGCTGAATTGTAATTGAAAATGTAGAGAACTTTGCTGAAGCTGTGAAACTGAATGTATATTTTTGAAGTGTCGGCTGATTTAAAATGCACAAATTTGTGCTCAAATCGCTTTTCTTTTACATTTTTGAGAACCATGATATTTCGAGAATAAATTCTTTTATTTTGAAGTATGTTTTAGGCCAACTTTCAAAATGTTACGGCCAGTTTCACAGCTGTAGTGAAGATTTTGCATTCCCCAAGAACTTTACTATATAGTAATGTATATTTATTTTCATACTATGTGGAGAGAGAAATTTTATGAACAAAAATCCCACAACTATTTAAAAAACGCCGATATTTCGCCTGGAGAACGATCAGAAATTAGGGTGCTCTTTCGATTTTTTGCCAATTTAAGTTGGAAAAATAAATATGTATATTGAATCGAAGAAATAACAGTATGATTGGACATAAAAAGTACTTCCAATTTCGTAAAAAAATGTTTGTTGAATATAGAACTGAGAAACGAAATACTAAAAAAGTTGTAGATCTTTCTATTACCTTCAACTTTGGCAGCAAAAGCTGACCAAAATTCTAGAAGAAAAGGAGAAAATGAAGAGAATGGTCTAAATGACATTTCAATACATTTTCCATTTCAAGAGTTACGTCGGCAACCGTTCAAAAATTGTCACAATAATAACGGGAAAAATGTGACATTTCATATCTCTTGACAGGTCACAGAATATGACTTTTAACGCTTCGCGTCGGGAGACAACATAACCTCGAGCTAAAATCTAATACTTTTTTTCCTTGTATAATAAATAACTTTTTTTGGTCTTAAAAGTGAAAGGTGAAAATGAGATCTAATATTTTTTCAGAAATGAATTTTTCCAATAGTATCAAAAATCTTATTTCATCTTATTTCATCATTTTATTTTGTACGTTTCAGTTCCACAAGATCCAGTTTTTGTTGCCTTCGAATAAAGATGATGAATGATATCTAGAGATCTAATCAAATTTTGGCGCCAATCCACAGAAATCCCATTAACTTTTCTGCGTAGTTATCCACGTTATCAAGCATTCCTAGATCGTTATTCATAGAATTATCTTCCTATCAACACAAATACGTTGTTGGTTATTGACTTCAAGTGGTGGCCTTGCTCGTAAGGTTGTATTCCTAGTTCCTAGTAAACAAAATGTTTATGCTAAAAGTACACGTTTAGGAATTAACTATTTCCTGCTTGTCATTAGTTATACACTTTCACAATTAACGTCAAGGAAAAAAATTCAGGCAATGAACAAACGAAGTGGGAAATTTCTTGTATAGTAGTATCAGCGAGAGCAAATTTGGATGTTGAGATATACCTTACATTTCAAATAGTTCACATTCATGGTTTTTACATTTACCTAATCCAGTCGAATTGTGCTTTCAGCAGGAAAGTTTTGCGGAAGTTTTTATTTCTTTCATTGTTTATGTTTTTGGGGTGCTGAATCCGAATTTGAGGTTTGCAAAATTTCGTGACGGATCATAGAAAAAAATACAAAAAAGAATGGAAATCTCATTCTTGGTCAGTTTTTTTTGCTTATTACTCCGAAACTATTAACTTTTCGTGAAAAACCTTTCCATACAAAATGAAAGTACATAAAATTTCCATAAATTGTACTACCAAAGCTTGTTCTGTGACAACCCTTTCTGGCTCAAATTATAGTTGAAAATGAGCTTTCTTTTATGACTCAATTAATGCAAAAATGTTAAATTTTATGGTTCTAATGATGATCCTCTTCAAATTTCGCATGAACATTCAGTATATCAGTCTCGATTCACAAAAAAAAAATCACTCGAATCGGATATCTGTTATGGAAATATAAAGATTCTTCTTTTCAATATTCCAATTGAATATTCTATGGTTCTGTTCACACTATGATCACACAATTTTGCATAAGGGTTATTATGACCATCTTGCATATGGCCGCAACATTTCATTTCGATTGGTTTCGTTTTGTCTGAGATATTGAGGAACAAAAATTTCGAATGACCATGTTTTATTGACATGAAATATGGCCATTCTATATGTTTGTTCCTCAATATCTCACACAAATCGAAAGCCATCGAAATGAAATGTTGCAGCCATATGCAAGATGGTCATAATAAGCTTCATGCAAAATTGAGTGACCATAGTGTGAACAGAACCATAGATAATTCAATTGGAATATTGAAAAGAAGAATCTTTATATTTCCAGTTCATTTCAACTCTCAATGTTTACCAAAAATGATGCATTATCCACGGATATTTTCATCTCTATTGTGATATGTGATAGTGGTAGTAAGTAATGGATAGTTTTAAAAGAACAGGCCTCAATATTTATCCCTGGGGAACACCAAGATTTGTTTTGCACTCATGATAATGAGTAGCATCAAAACTTATATTGAATATTTTATTTGTAACAAACTCTCTCAAAGCCCAAATTCATAACTACTTAGTTGAAAACTCAGATGAAATGGTATCGGAAGGTAAAAGAAGTGTCCATCAGCAAGTGAGCACTAATCAAATGATAATCAATTGATTGTACGAACTTCAAAACAGCAGACTCAGTTGAACTTCCGATTCTAAAGCTGCATTGACTATTAGTTATAGTAAGATTGAACTCATTGAAGTAGTTGATTTCATTGCTGATGAAAATTTCGAAAATATTGTTAGTAAAAATTATTCATAATAAAAAGTTATTTCAATGTGTACGAAATTGATCATTAATGACCCATTTAATGCTCAATTTATACTATTCCATATGCAATCCTCATGGCAACCGTACACAAAGTATTCAGAAGCACTACGAGAAATGTCAAAACTCTACTGGAATACATAGAATTTTTATTATGTCGAATGTAAGTCTCGTGCAAAATGGAAATCTATTTCAATCTAGTATTCATCCACAATTCATATTGAGATCGTCGGAAAAACCTTGTATTCAACTCGGTTATCAATCGAGCGACTAATGGTATCGAACTATTGAATTATCTTGAACATAAGTCGCTGTATTTAATAACCTAGTTGATTAAATAACTATTAATGGTTTACTTAATACAGAAGGTATCGAATTTTTCAAGACACCAACTGGAATACACCAGCCGCATCAACTGACACAACAAAATTCTTTTCATCGAAAGAACAGTTATTTCAATTTGGCAGTTTTAATGCGCACACATTCAGATGTCATAATAGTCTTCTACACACGTAAGTACTCCTTTTTTAATTTTCCGCTAATAAACCTCGTCGCAGTCATGACTCCGAAGTCATTTCTTCAGTTTCGCAAAGAATGGACTCCACAATGAGTTCGAACTTTTATGGCTTCTCCTCCGAAGGGCCATTAAAAATCGCCAAAATGCGAACTACGTGTCCAATTTGGGTTACGCAACACGGAACCGAACAAAACCCTTTGATGTTTATGATTCCCGAGAATGATATACGACTCTGAAAGAGGTTTACTGCCAAAAGTTTCAGCTGTGAAGCTTCTCGGTCTACTTTCGTTATTTGGTTCAGCGTTTCTTAAACAGTGGGTTTTTGTCTTAATGGTGTTGCTAGGGGAATACTGAATGGTGAACAAAGATCAAATAAGCCACAATATAGACAGATAGATGTAAATAGATATTGTTTCTTAGGAGAATTCATTCATTGCTCTTGTTTTCTCTTATCCAGATTTTGTATTCATTGAAGTATAGTTAAACTACACTTAGGTTTGAAGATTCTGAAACATTATCTCTCATTTGGAAGCGTTGATATTCAAAGATAATATGGAAGTGCAACAAAAATCTAGGA
Organism: Propylea japonica; assembly: GCA_013421045.1. Taxonomy (NCBI): domain Eukaryota; kingdom Metazoa; phylum Arthropoda; class Insecta; order Coleoptera; family Coccinellidae; genus Propylea; species Propylea japonica. The sequence goes on along the minus strand of CM024245.1, from coordinate 31,723,822 downwards.
ATTTGGCAAGAACAATAGGTATATTTAGTCTGGGTTTTTTTGTCAATCAAGAATCAAAGGAAACTAAGAGGGTGACCCACTCGCCAGAAAAAAGCATATACGTCACTTACTGGCCAGAAACCTTCTGTGGCATAAAGGTGTTTCATCATAACTGGACAACATATATTTTCGTGTAGAGGACATCGGAAGAATCATTTTTGCCTTATAGAATATATCCCGTTTTCGAAGCATAAGCGAGATACAGGGTGTCAAACGTCATTTTTGAGCAGATTCTTATGAGTGTGGTCAGTTATGTATAACACTTGGTGTAACAGTTTTTGGTCAAATCTCAGTATTTTTGGGTTCTCTATTCAGAAAAATTGACGAACTCCAAAAAAATTTACAAAATGGCGGAAGACCTGCAATGTTCCAAATTTTTTTTAGCGTTTGTCAAATTGACTTTTATTTTCTGAATGAACACAATTTTCTAAGAATTTCTGTGAAAAAATTTTTTCAAAAATCGAACACAAACTTTTTCACATGTCTACAGAGATGAAAAAATTTCACTCGAAATGGATGAAATTTTGTAAAATTGTACTTCTTGAATTATCAATCACGAATATGAAACAGAATTGTAAAATATCGAACGGTTTTGTTACTACAGTCATTCGAATGTTTCGTTCAGACCTCTGAAATAATGAAAAAAAATTTGTTTTCAGTTCAGTTGAAATAATTGAATTATTGACATGTTCAAAACATTCTAGACGAATGTATACAAAAAATCAGTGAAACTTAGTTGGGACTCGAACCGACCTAGGTATTAAATAGGGAAATGGCACTGTTCTAAGGATAATAATATTCGTTGCCAGGAAACGGTAGTTTGTAGTTCATAAAGTTTGACTACTGGCTAAATTATATTCACTGAAATTCAAATAAATGTCTAACTCTATGAACTACGAACTACCGTTGCCTGGCAACGAATATCAATATCCTTAGAACAGTGCCATTTCCCTATTTATACCTAGGTCGGTTCGAGTCCCAACTAAGTTTCACTGATTTTTTTTGTATACATTCGTCTAGGATGTTTGAACATGTCAATAATTTAATTAGTTCGACTCTAGAACTCAAAACAATTTTTTTTCATTATTTCAGAGGTCTGAACGAAACATTGGAATGTCTGTAGTAACGAAACCGTTCTATATTTTACAATTCTGTTTTCATATTCGTGATTCATAATTCAAGAAGTACAATCGTACAAAATTTCATCCATTTCGAGTGAAATTTTTTCATCGCTGTAGACATGTAAAAAAATTTGTGTTCGATTTTTGAAAAAATTTTTCACAGCAATTCTTAGAAGATTGTGTTCATTCAGAAATAAAAGTCAATTTGACAAACGCTAAAAAAAATTTGGAACATTGCAGGTCTTCCGCCATTTTGTAAATTTTTTTTTTGGAGTTCGTCAATTTTCTGAATAGAGAACCCAAAAATACTGAGATTTGACTAAAAACCGTTACACCAATGTTATACATAACTGACCACACTCATAAGAATCTTGCTCAAAAATGACGTTTGACACCCTGTATCTCGCTTATGCTTCGAAAACGGGATATATTCTATAAGACAAAAATGATTCTCCCGATGTCCTCTACACGAAAATATATGTTTGTCCAGTTTTATGATGAAACACCCTGTATAGGCAAATGCACCTATAAGAAAGAGTTTTTGGAGAAGGAAGAAACTCTCAGACACTAAAATTAATTGGGGCTCTGGAACTAGAAGTCAAGCTGTAGACAAAATAGTGTGAAATATTTTCGAATTCGAATTATCGTTTTTCAAATATAAACAAACGCGCAAAATCTCCTAACTTCACAGCAGGGCTCTGGAAATACTAACTGTTTTACTCATCTCTCACCTCATAGTGTTTTACTTCGTTCTATATTCAAATAGGACGACCTATATACAGAAAATTTAAGAAGCGCTGAAGCACTTGACTTGTATTCAAGTCGTAAATGAACCAGGAAGTCGTTGGAGGGCCAACTTTATTGCCGTTTAAATAGGATTGATGGCAGATGTCCAAAAGTTGAATATGTTGTAAATTATACTGAACAACAATTGACGTGGCGACTGCCAGCACCTCCACCGAGGGTACCTAAGAGTGGGTCGGTTACTCAATTATATCTCATCTTACAGAGTTGAGTTTATCAACTCCGATTGTGAGTATCAAAACCGAGGATGTTTAGATGCATTTTTCTAATTTGATTCGGAATTACATATCATTTGGAATAAGAGGAACGAATTGGAGGAAATGAGTTATTTGCAGCTACGAATTTTATAATTTTTGTTTCCTGACTGTCAAAAATCATACAAATACAGAAGGACTTCCCTATAACGAAAGCGCTTAATCCGCAAAAAAGTTCGTTATAAAGAAATTTCGTTATACAGAAGATTTGTTTCAATAAATGAAAATTCATGCGTTCAAGAGTAACGCGGGCATAATATAAACAATGAAAGCGGAGAATGATATTAATTGATTTGAAATCAACCAATATTGGTTGATTTTCAATCGATTAATATTATTCTCCGCTTTCATTGTTTGAAAATTTGTTTCTATAGTCGGCAATGTCCTGGTCGAACTCACTGATAAATTTAAGTTTATCATTTAAACTTGAGCACTTCCTTTTAGACTTTTCGGCACAACTTTCATACTAGCGTAATGGTTAGAGTTTCAAAAGTGTTTCAGAAGGATCTCTCTGCCCGCCGTAATGATTTAGTTTGAGGTCGGAATTATTACTTCCCCCCGGAAAAATTTCGGGAAAACCCCACCCATATACCTTTATACCAATACCCATTCAAAGAGTGATGTTCTTTGAATATTTCATTATAGAGAGAATTAACCTCGTTTTAGAGGGTGTTTTTAACATGGAATTTTCATTCAAGGTCCAATGTCTTTTACGAAATTCGTTATACAGGGTGTTTCATTGGGAAAGGGAAATACTTCACAGGTGCATAGGTGGCACCAAGACGGTTCGAGGGATATTGGGTCTCACTGTCTTTGTAGCCGAGAAACAGGGTGTTTTATGAATTTTGCCCGTTTCTTCCTGAGGCCGTACCAGACGAACCACCTGGTATAATTTCTTCATATTTGGCAAATATATTCCTAATTGAGAGCCCAAACATATCATGCAATAACCGCCTCGAAAATCCAGGTCCGGGTTAACAAAAAATTATGAATCGTTTGAATCCTCGAAACAACACCCTGTATATCGGAATTTTGAAAATCTGTTTTAAAATTCGAAAATACCACTAAAAACTGAGACGTATACTTCAAATTTTCGCGCAGAAAATTTTACTGCACAAATTTTCAAGGTAAATGTGAAGTTTTTAGAAACTTGGATACCCGAAAGTGGTTTGAAGTGACTTTAACAATGAATTATCAACAATATTGAATCCATAATTATTTCAACATTACTTTGTAATTCATTTCCACTGCTGTATACTTGAAAATCCAGGTCCGGGTTAACGAAAATTATGAATCGTTTGAATCCTCGAAACAACACCCTGTAAATCGGAATTTTGAAAATCTGTTTTAAAATTCGAAGATACCACTAAAAACTGAACTGAGACGTACACTTCAAATTTTCGCACAGATAGTTTCAATGCACAAATTTTCAACGTAAAAGTGAAGTTTTTAAGAACTAAGATACCTGAAAGTGGTTTGAAGTGACATTTAACAATGAATTATCGACAATATTGAATCCATAATTATTTCAACATTACTTTGTAATTCATTTCCACATTAGTTTTCATTTATTGAGAAGTGAGTTGCATTATTACGTATAATAATTTAATTATGGATTTCAATATTTTGATAATTCATTGTTAAAAGTCACTTCAAACCACTTTCAGGTATTCAAGTTCTTAAAAACTTCACTTTTACGTTGAAAATTTGTGCATTGAAACTATCTGCGCGAAAATTTGAAGTGTACGTCTCAGTTCAGTTTTTAGTGGTATTTTCGAATCTTAAAACAGATTTTCAAAATTCCGATGTACAGGGTGTTGTTTCGAGTATTCAAACGATTCATAATTTTTTGTTAACCCGGACCTGGATTTTCGAGGCGGTTTATTGCATGATATATTTAGGCTCTCAATTAGAAAAATATTTGCAAATATGAAGAAAATATACCAGGTGGTTCGTCTGGTACGGCCTCAGGAAGAAATGGGCAAAATTCATAAAACATAACATTTCGGTGTTCAATATAAATAGAAGAAAAATATAAATTTGAAAAACGTGAGTAAATTTTCCTGTTCGGGATTTCTTTTAAGGGTATATTAATATCCTTGGAACTTGGAAGGATTAATTATCACATAATATTTATAACATATGACACAAGGCCATTGCTTTTGCTTCTTGTTCGAAAAGAGTTCTGAACTCTGAAGTTCCAGTGCAAGAAGCTTTTGTTCTTCGCTATTCATTTTCAATTATTGAAATTCGCCCTGAACTTTATAATACATTAATGTTTGTGATCTATTCAATGATTTCCAATTTCTGCAAACTGATTTTTCTGTAAAAATCAGTTAGAATAACTCCAGGAAGTTTCAAGTTGGTTAAAAGAAATCAATTTGAGAAATTACAATCTTTGTCTCATCTTATTTTCGGTGAGAATAAAGAATTTGCTCCTCTTACGTGCTGCGTATGAATCAACAAATAATTCGAATCCGAATTTTCATTTTTAGCAAATGATACAGGAGCATCCACCATTCTGCAGCAGTGTAAATCTCAACTTCTAGCTCAGACTCTAATCCACACAATTGACTTCCATTTTTCATAAACGCATGATGAGACAGATATTCCATTACACAAAAGCGTATCATTCTCAGCAAATATTACTGAATTTTAAGTCACCAATAATATCGAGTAGATCATTGCTGTATATAAATAAATGGAAGTACTCATTATGGATCCTTGAACATTATATTATTTACGAAATGCCTTCCAGAGAAAATTTGAAATAATTGGCCCATACCAACATTTTTGTCTCCAACAGTGAAAAAGTTTCAAAACAAACTCTTCTTAAACATCGAAATTATAGATACAGTTTCAATTATTTTACAGTTGAAATAACAGAAAACGCTGAAGACATTTGCAGTGATATATTATATCAATTGTAAATTTCGAACGCTTGTCGAATTTTTCCAATGTTGAAAAATGATACATTTGATACAATAAATCCATGTATTCATACAAAGTATGGGTTTTTAAAAGAGAAATAGGTTATGATTCATTTCGAATCATAACACAACATTTGAACAAGTGATGAACCAGTCCAGTTACTGTTTAAAATTTTGATAGTCAACTTTGGCAAATTTTTAATAATATTTCCTTCATTACAGAATATCTCATTTAATGAATGACGAAATAATATCTGCTCTGAAATTGTTTGAAAAAGCGCAGATAGATTGAGTGTCTAGGAAGTAGGAGATGCAATAACATTGGATGAAATAAACAAATCATTGCATAATCGAAATGATTATTAAAAACCAAATCATCAAATTGTTATCAATGTTGTTTATAGAAAATGAAGAGATTTTATGAAGAGGGACTATTGTGGTTCCATTTTAACAATATCATATTACGCGTTATTGCAATGTTAGTTTTGTTATCTCGAAATATTCAGTTGTTTTGTTCAGAACTATATTTGATAATCTTATTGCGTCATTCATGAGTTACTTTGTATGTTTCTACCATTTTTCCTGATGTCATATCATAGTAAGTCATTTAGGGTAGTGTCATCTATATCTCATGACATGGAAAAATCAGCGCTACGAAAATTGTTAATTTTTTCACCTTCATATTAACATTCACTGTGAATGTTTGCCATTAACCGATGACAGTTGATTAAAAGCATTGAAGAATCGCATTTTGATTTCTTGTGATATAAAGTATTTGAAATAGCTCAAAAGTTTATTATGAATTTATAGATTTTTCTGTAGCACCTTCACAAATCAACCTTTCGGTCGATTGATATCTTACGATATCACTAATTTATTCCGAACGAACCGTGCCATGAAGAATAAGACAAATTTGTGTATGTATATGCTTTCGAATAGACAACAAGATCAAGAAATTAAAAAAATGATTATTAAAACAAATATCAATACAGAAAGCGTTTTGTATATCAAATTGAAACTCATTTAGTTTTCTGACACGAAACAAAGTGAATATTTTTCGTCGTTAATGCTTCAGTTTTCAGAGATACCTATAGAGATAAAAAAAATTAGTGGAATAAGTGGATTAGGATTTTCATTTTTTTAAAGGAAAATATTTATCGAAAAACAAATATACCAACATGAGGGTTGACAAATATTTAGTCCTATATAATATGACTATCGACAAATTCTATTTACGAAGTTTCATGTCTCAATATACAGAGTTTCGGTAAACAGATGCGAGGGACTTAAAGAGGTGACTCCTCGATGAAAAAAAGAAAGGTTGTAGGTCATATAAATTTTTTTCGAAATCGAGCTCCCTTCCAAGATACAACCTCTGTAAGGCGATGACGAGTTGACAGTTTTAAATTTCTTTAGGAGCCCTGGAAACACTGAGACATAAAACTATACATAATATGATTAATTGAGCAGATGTAACTCACACATTTTTTTCTGATGGCATAACTTTATTATTAGAGGTTGAAAATAACAAACCCCATGATTTTCGTTCAAAAATTGTTTTCGTGGGATAAATTTTCGAAAAATAAAATTCTCTAATGGTTTTCCATTCAATTCTGGAGAAATTAAGTATCCTGCAAAATTTCGATACAGTCGATACTTTTCTCGAAAAAAAACTTACAAGCCGCTGTGATCACTGTTCAGTCCATTTCATCGTATAAGTGTTCCATAGAATCCACTTAGTACTTCATATTATGTATAGTTTTATAACTCAGTTTTTAGAGAAACCTTCCAAGGGCTGTATATTGGAAAGGGGGTCGATTTCGAAAAAAATTATATAAACTGCTCCTGCTAATGTTCATCCAGGAATCATCTCCTTAGAGTCCCTCGCATCCTGTATAAGTGCCACTTTTTTAGGGGATTTTTCACAAAATGCCTTAATTTCGCTGGAATTTCTGCATATTTTCAATGTTTTAAGCCGACAGTTTTTCATGAATGTCTCACTGTTGGACTCACTAGGGTCAAAAATAATTCTGCCATTCCTGCCTGGATATTCGTTCATAAAAACTCCCGTAAATGGGACAAATCGGTTGAATATTTCTCGAATAATGACTTATTCATTATTGGAATATTTTCCAAAACACAAATCCGATCGGATCCAAATTTCATATTTAGCTGACTTCTTCAAGAGCAACTTGTTCAAGATTCTTCAATTAGTTATAAAATCAGGTGTACAGAATTTTAAATATCTAACTTGCTTACTGGAAAATGATATCGAATTTCTTCACTACTTCTATTGATTATTCTACATGGAAGAAAATACCATTCATCAGTAAACTTGTAACCAATTCAATTCCTCAAATTTGATTCAATTTGTCTGCAATAAATTTGTAGTTCACGATTGCAGAGGTTATCTGAGAAAAACACGAATACATTCTCCAATAATATTACTCCTGATAAAATCGCATTTGAGACTTGTGAAATATTTCGATTTTTGGAAATGAGGTGTATCTTTTTGAGATGAACCACTACGAACGTGAAGATCACGTAAACATCTTCATTCAAAATAAAAATTTGGGCAGGACTCTTATCACTGCATATGCAATAAGTTGATGTTTAGAGGTCATTCTCAGTACAATGTTTACATAATCACGATAAACTAACAAATATCGGTATTTTGGCAATATAATTTGATCGGAAAAAATTTTGGTGAAATGATGGTACACGAAAATTTTCAAGTTGTACGGGAGTTCCGACAAAGTTCAGGATGTAATTGCTCGTATGAAATTAAGTTGGGTTTTTATTACAACCAAATTTTCTCAGATCACCAATTTCCAAAATATCATCCTTCAAAGGTGGTAACTAAAATTCAGTATTATTTATTTTTCTAAAATTCTAGTGAAGCTATAATCTTGAAATTCTGCGATTTTCGTGTACTCGCAGAAACACCCTTTTGAGCGCTCGTTCTACTTAAACGAGTGCTATATCGTTTTGCCCAAATGTCTTTAATTTTCGAATTTTGAGCCGACAATGGTCTCAGACGATAGGGTTAGACTCCATGATCACAAATTCATGGTCAAAATCAATTCTGTTCGTGACCATCCGTTAGCACAATAACTTTCGAAGGGATTGTCCTAAAGACTTGAAATTTTCAGGATGAGTTTGGGTCCCAAATAGCTCGGTTAAATTGGTTAACCAGCCAAATCGTACAGAATGTGTTAACAGAACCACAGAAAATTGAATTGGAATATTGAAAAGAAGAATCTTTATATTTTCATAACAGGATATCCGATACCAATGAAATTTCTTTTTTGAATGGAAACTGATATACTGAATTTTCATTCAAAATTTCGTGGCCATAGTGTTAACAAAACCATAGAAAATTCAATTGGAATATTGGAAGTAGCATCTTTATATTTCCATAACAGGATACCCGATTCGTGTGGAATTCATTTTGTGAATGGAGATCGATATACTGAATGTTCATTCAAAATTCCGTGGTCATAGTGTTAACAAAACCAAGGAAAATTCAATTGGAATATATAAGAATCCCTATATTTCCATAACAGGATAACCGATTCGAGTGAAATTTTTATTGTGAATCAAAACTGATATAGGTATTGAATGTTCATGCAAAATTTCAAGAGGATCGCATCATCAGAACCATAGAAATTAATTTTTGTTATTATTTTTTTTTAATAAATTTAATTTTTGAAAAATCTAATTCCGATTGTGCTGAGATTCTGCATTTATATATTTGGTATCAATCTCAAATCCCGTATAAAATTCTGAGGTAGTCTTATTGCTCCACCGAAGAACGAGCGCTCAAAAGCTCCTGCTCAGTGTTTCAAATTACGTTTTTATGAATATTGAATATTCTGTATTTTTTATCGATTCAAAAGAAAAAAATCTCATTTTGAGTTCGATTCAAGATTTTCAATGAATGCCCTGTTAAAATACTTGAAGTCTATTATCTTCTTGAGACTCTCATGGGACTTGTGCAGCACTCTGTATAAAACAAAACTCAAGTAATTCTCGACCTTCATTACGTATGTAGATATATGAAAATTGGTCTAGAGATTTGTATTCTGTGAGTTGTCCACCGTATTTGGGTCGATATATTTCGCAACGAAAATTCGGCATTTATCCATATTGCCAAATCTTATACAACCGCATGAGCTATGTTGCCATTGGTTTGAAAGATGGATAGAATAACCCATCATCGTTTTTATATAATGTTTTATAGATATTCTGAAAATCATTGATAAAGGTTTGTGGATTAATGAAAAAAGTCTAAATACCGATGAAATATATTGTTCAACTTTTTGTTGTTATCCGTAGTAGTAGTAGTGGAAATCTTTTATTACGATTAATTCTGGTAAACTAGTGGTATACTTTTGGATAAGTCTCATCTGTGAAGTTTTTTCAACTCTTCAGAAATATTTTCAATTGGTAGCACCTGAACGAATTCTGTTATAATTAGGTATTCAACTATGAATGATTTATTAATATTTTTTTTTATTCTGAACGTGAGCATTAAAAAAAATAAGAATACCCTGTGGTGAAGTGAGACGCCTTAGTGACTTTTTGTTCATATTGGAAAGAAGATCTTTTGAATTTGAGAACTACTGGTCTTTTGAAAAAAAATTGAAATTTGAAAAAATCGAAAAACTGTCATTGAAATAACCATTTTCACCTCTAGTTGAATGTGCGCAGTTCATTTCAATTTTGTGAGTTTGAGGCTATTCAAAAACTTCAAATTCTTAATTTTAGACTTTTTGGGCTTTCTATTTATTGTATCCATAGAAAAATAACCAACAAAACAACAACAAATTTGTTTTGTTTTTAATTAAGTCTTCTGTTAGTAGTGCATTCATTTGAGTTACAGTTGACCGAAAACAAATTTTGTAATTTTACTGCATCAAATCTGCGAATAAAAATTGATAATGATAGTTTAGCATCACCAGCCTGATGCAAATATAACATTTCGATAAGTCTTCTATTATGAAGAATTTCACGTAAACAATATCCTGAATATTCGACATAATTTTGCCCATGGAGATGATGAATCCAATATGTTAAAATATAGGGTTTTTTTTCATCTGGCAGCCTCATTCACCCAAAATCTCCAGTATTTAATTTTTAATTCAATATTGAAAATGTGGTTTCTTCACTTCGTTAGTTCAAACTTCACGTAAACAATATCCTGAATATTCGTCATAATTTTGCCCATGGAGATGATGAATCCAATATGTTAAAATATAGGGTTTTTTTTCATCTGGCAGCCTCATTCACCCAAAATCTCCAGTATTTAATTTTTAATTCAATATTGAAAATGTGGTTTCTTCACTTCGTTAGTTCAAACTTCATGCCATGATGAAGTACGAGCGAACATCATTAATGGGAATGACGATTCACAACTGATAAAATAAAGAATAATGCGTACATTACACTTGAATGCCAATTCTGATCGTTTGAATTCGCTAGCTCAATTCGATGATTTCAATAATTTTTTTCTTTAAAACCGATTTTTTCTTGTAATCACAGGAAATCTACTCGTATTTATCGATTATCAAATGTATACACTAAATTAGTAAGACTTTTTCATCACCACTGCATATCACCATTTAAAAATCATTTTTTCTCCAACCATCAAAAATGTTGACATTTTTGTTCTGTTTTCAGGTGCAAAAGTCATAATTTCCTTACCGTACAAAAATTCACTCGTTACTTAGCAACACTTTTAATCCTAGGATTAAAAACGCTACTTTTAATCCTTGGATTAAAAGTAAATGCATTTGAAGTCTACTTGACAGTCACTGTCATGATTCTGTGTTCAAATTCATAACCAAATTATGAACAATTTTTCACTAAAACCAATTTTATTGTAATTTTGACTTGGTTGGAGAAAAAATAGTATATAAGGTAATTCCGGGTTAGATGCCCCACCGGTACAGATGCCCCGATAAGCATAACTTCGGACCTAATCGTTAGTTGACGCCACGTGCATGGTCGTTGTTTACTGTTCTTCGTTTTGCGAAAGTCATGGGAAATAATACCACAAAATATTTTTAATCCCGAAATATTCAAGAAAAACAGGAAACTGTGGTGACTTGCTCCTATGATCTAATTTAGGTGTGAACATATCACAGTGGTAAATATATATTTCAACGTTTAATGCAATACTATTGCATTTTCGTATGAAAGGGTCCATTGGTTCATTGTAGGTTAAAAATAGTAGAGGAATTCTTCATGGGTCAATTTTGATATACTGGGGCATCTCTCCCGTAAAAAAAGGATAGATGGCCTGAAATAATACGGGATAGACGCCCTAGATTCATTTGTATATTTCGCAAATGTTGATGATATATCTGATGAGTCTCGCCCTTGCTGTTTAATTGAGGGAATATTTCTTAATTAATGAATAATAAAATCGGATAATATCCCAACTTAAAAACTCAGATGAAGTCAGCGCCGAACTGGTCCCTTGTACGAAAAGGTACAATGGTAATCCACCCAAAAAAAAATTCTTTCAAAATAGCTGAAAGCTTTAAGCCTGGTACAAGTTCTCCTAAAATCGATCAGGAAATGAAACTTTGACAAGCGAACCCAAAATAAAAAAAAATATAGAAGAACATTTTCGTTCTCGGAAGGTGGAATCCCATTCATATAAAAAGGTACCTAAAAACTCACCATCTACAAGTTGTGCTAAAGGATCAGAATCAGCTGGGAAAATTGATATCACGACGAACAAGGCAGATTGGTCAAAATGTTTGGGTTGTGACTAGTGGTTCCACGAGACGTTTACAATGGTTATAACTGCATCATTTGTGGACGTGAAAAATTAAGGGCTGTAAATCTTGACCGCCGTAAAAAAAATTCTCATGATCTGAGGTTTGGCTTATCCTCCTTCTTAAGATTGAGATAAAAAAACTAATGAAAGTTTCTGCTCTTCTTTTATAAAGCGCTTTCCTTGAGTGGGGCGGCTCACCCAAACTACAGGGGCAACTCTCCCTTACTCTCGGGAGAGATGGCCAAAAAGTTGTTTTTATTTTTACCTTTTTTTTTGAAGGAACATAACATATTTTAAGTTTTTGAACAAATAATATTGTGTCTAAATAAATATCTCATGTTTTCAGCATCTGTTTGATCATTTTAAATTATAATTGCATTTTTAATCACAGTTTTTCGTTAGGTTGGGCATCTAACCCGGATTTACCTTATTATTCGGACTAAAAGTGCTTATTTTAACTCGCAATTTTGCATTCGCTCGGCTGCGCCTCGCAACTGCAAATATTGCTCGTAAAAAAATATGCACTTTTAATTCTTATAATATAATATACTATTTTTCTGATTGAATGAATATTGACCAATATCGCCTTAGTTACCATATGTCATAACACAGTCATATCCCCAAGGGAATATAAAACGTCAAGTCATATTTTACTAAAAAGAGTATCATAGATTATAGAGTATACTATATAATCTTTGAATAGTATATTATACAATTTTCACCTTATACTTATATCAGAAAAAAGTCATTTGGAGCTTCTATCAAGAATTTCTTGATCTGCTTCCGGCACAACACTGCTGATTTTTTTTAGAACGTATCCTTTATTTTTGTTCTTAACAATTGCTTCCACTTCATCGAATAATTTCACATTCGTTTTTTTCCATCAAATGTAGCATGGATCTTAACATAGATAATTTCGGCCATAACGTGTTTGGTGAATATTTCTGCGACTGGAGATCGAATGAATTAATCATACATTGAAAATAACAAGAATCATAGCAACATATAGTCCGTTCACGAAGGGTTGAGCGCATAGTAGGCGTTTCTTCATTTATCTGAAGTTGGCAGTATTTGGTGTCATAACGTGAAATAAAGTCAATGTTGCCGAATGTACCCGGCCTTGTCCGACGAGCTTACGAGTTATCAGACAACTCTATGCAATATTGACAAGATTGCGTATCAATCTTACAATAAAATTAACTACATAACCCCAAATTTCAATATACACAGTGGAATATGCCAAATTTCCATGGCCAACCGACGGCTCAACCTTTCGTGAACAGAAAATTCACGGGCCATTGCAACGTTAAAAATCCAGTTAATTCAAAAATTTGCAATTAATTTTTCCATTTTAGGAACGATATTGTTTCAATCAGAAAAAAACTATTGATTACAACACGAGAAATATGAATACATTTCCCACGGTTGCCTATACATCCCTCGGGCTTCGCCCTCGTGATATATACTATTCATATTTCTCTAGTTGTAAGAATAGCTATAAAATGGCTTCATAAACTAAAAACACTTGAATTCAAGTCCGACCAAATTGGATTATCAAAAATTATCCTCAATTTAACAGATTGTTCAAAATACCACATAGGTACCAGTGCAGGAACTCAATGGCAAATAAAAATTGAATAACTTCCCAGATGACTTTGAGAAAAATTAGGAAAACCTTATTCTTGAAATTCAACGAATTGCAAATTTAAATATTCCATATCTGTTATTTCCATTCATTCCAAGGGAAACTACAGCCACGAAGTAGCTACATTCTAGGAAGAGCAAGAAACAACCAATAAACGTATCGCATATTACGAGACTAAAAAAACAAAATCAATCTCGCAAACTCGTCGATGATTCTGAAGAAACATTCCCAGGATAAGCAGACGGAGCTCTTCGTCAGCGAATGCGTCACTGAGGCCCATTTATCAGTGTCCTGTTAAATTCTTGTAAATAGGCGATACCATACTTCGCATGACCTTGACTAGGTCGCTGATTTCTCATTCGTTCACATTCATAATATTCTTTCGATTCCTGGTGTGTCACGATATTTTCCACTCGATCAGGCATAAATCTTTTGGTGAAATTAATTCTGAAAAATCCACGTGTTTGTCCTTCCAAAATACGAAACGAACTCTGTATGCTGGACAGGTGTTTTTAGATGTGATTAAAGTTCGCGAAGAACAAAAATGAATCTTTTCCTAGTTATCCACCCTCGAACTAAAAATAATTTCTAAAATAATAAGCATAACTGAGAAAGGGTTTTAAAGCAAGAAGTGTTATTTTGAATAGCCCGATATTTTCGACATTTGACAAGTAGAAACTACGCCATTAATAAAAAAGGAACGATATAGGCTTCAAAAACGCATTGAAATTATTAAAATTCACTATAAAATGATGAAAATTTGGCAGAGACGGTTCGTAAAACTCGAATATTTTTGGGTCATCGTGAAGCCCTTTGTCGGACCGCAATGAAGAAATTGGTGGAAAAATTCGAGCTGTTGGGACAAGTTAGTGATGTGAAGAATAAAACCATGCAAGTTGCTCAAGAACAGGTTAGAATATTGCTGCTGTAGCCGAAAGTGTTGAAGAAAACCCAGGGTGTCCATTCCTAGTCGTTGTTTGGAATTAAGCGTTCCACAAAATTCATTACACCGTATTTTGCATAAAGATTTGTGTCTTAGGGCTTATTAAGTTCAGTTAACACAAGAATTCAAGCCGGCCGATCATCAACAACGTCGTGTCGTTGAAATACACGAAAATGATCCGGAATTCCATCGAAAAATCATCTTGAGGCTCATTTCCACCTCGGTGGCTTCGTCAACAAGCAAAATTGTCGCATCTGGGCTCGGAAAACCCAAGAGTTATTGTTGAAAAGCTCTCTCAACGTGTGACTGTTTGGTGCGGTTTATGGTCATTGGACCTCACTTTTTCGAAATGAGGCTGGAGCAACAGTCATTTTCTACGTTATTAGTATTATGATGAGTGTTTCTTTCAAAAATGTTTCCTGCTTTATTACATTACATTGATTATGCTGCCTAACGTGTGAAATTGAATTGGGGAGGATAATTTTCGAATTGAATACCCTCAATGAATTTTTTTCCGATAAACAGGTACAGTGGTTATTCTATCTTAAAGCTTAAACAAAACTGGGAAGTTTGAAAAAATTTATACAATCGAAAAAAATTAAATGTTTCCACGAAAGATAAAAAAACAAGTATTATTCAAAGTATTGATACTGTTCAGATTTCTTTAGATCCTCATACAGAAAATATGTTGAGTCTTGGAACATTCCACAGAAAGTTCCCTCCAAAATACGGAGAATTTGTACACAAAATGAACTTGACACTGATTAATTAAGATTTGGATTCTACGTAATAAGGTCGTATTCGTAAATAATTTTAATTGATATTTTTTATCAAGACTGCATATATTCCCTAACATTTTTCTGAGATTATCATCTTTTTTTAACCAGAAGTCAAGGTCATAATGCAAGGAAAAGATTAGGACTGCCATTCAAAACATTTTATCAATTCCTTTCTTAGATGAATTTGCAATTTTCGCTTGCACAAACATTGAAAATTGTGCAATGTTTCAAATGAAATTTTACATTAACGTACGTAAATTTTATCAGTTCGCTTTGAACCGAAAATATCATACATGCCCCTGTGTAAAAATATTGATTCGTGAAAAAAAATTGATATCAAAAGATCGTGATCATATTACGACGATTTAAAATGCATAATTTTGAAATTGTTGTTTTAGTTCTTAATTCCCTATTTTAAAAATATTGTTTCAATTCCAATCCTTTTGATAACAGAGGCGTAGAAGTGCCACTGCGATAAAATGAAATTTTGTCAATTGACAGATTTAATATGTTAATTGGCACTTTCAATCTGTCAATGGGCACTTTTAAATCAGCGTTATTACAGCGTTCACTTTACGGATCCGATACATGACATTCGTGCACCCTCTTTGGCAAGTGAATTGGCATCAAAGGAAACGAAGAGACCAATATACTTGCCAAAGAGGGCGCACGAATGTCACTCATTGGCACAGAACCCTTCTGTGGTATAAGTAAATGTTCCTATAAAAAAAGTTTCTGGAGAAGGAGAATGCCGAGAGGGAAAAACTCTGGGGAATCTCCAAGGGATGGACAATTCCACTAAGTTCCTTCGGAACTTTGAAACAGTAAGATCAAAAGATATCTGCACTACACTTCCTCACTGGCTTTCTTACAGGACACTGTCACCTCAGAAAGCACCTGTTGAGGATGGGATTATTGGACACTGACGAGTGTAGGTTCTGTGGGGAGGAGGAAGAAACCCCCATTCACGGAAATGCCAAAGCTAAGGAGAGAATGCCTTGGGTCAGGAACTTGTGAGGAACTAGCCTCATTGAAGCCTTCACAGATATTGGATTTTATTAGATCTCTGCAACTGGAAGGCGAGCTGTGAGGGTATGGTCCGAACAGCTCTGTAAGGTGGCACAATAGACCTTGAGGTCGCAGTGAACTATAACCCCTTTTCAAACTAACACTGACGTGCGAAAACGGCAATCGAAATGGTAAAGCCTATAATTGTTGATATTGCATGTTGAGAATCTGTCAAAGACCTCATTCGAAAGAGTCAATTGAAATATTGAAAAGTGTCAGTTTTTCAGATTGAAAAGTATCCACTGACAGACTGAAAAGTGTCCGTTGACAGATTAAAAAAGGGCATTTGACAAATTTATTTTGTCGATTGACAGAGTAATATGATATCAGAGTTGCCCCTACAAATTTCTGAATCAAATTGGAAATTCCTCACGATGCAATAAAAAGCTCAAAATATACAAATTTAAAACCCATGTGTTATTAGCGTACATAACGATTTTTCAGTCCGAAATGTTGAGTGTAGGTGTGAGCGTCTGAAGACAACAAAGTATGACACAAACTGTGTCATCATGACAATGAAGGTTAAATTTTTCGGATCTGGTTTTATTTCGGCAATTATAAGATTTACACTAGAAGATATGTCTTTTTCAACCTTGACTATACGATCGGCGTTCGTTAAATCGAAGTTACACAACGTAACCTACTTAGCTAACGCACTTTTCGGCATGTCAAGTCACTCCTACCATAGAATATCTGCATCAAGATGAGAATCGTTTTTGGTCAGGCAGCAGAGACACCGTATTTATACAACCGAATTTTTTGAAATGTCTATGAATAATTACTGATATCTTCACAATTCCTAGAATTACGAAAGCTCGAAAGCAGTTGGCATTGAGAAAATTTCCCTTACGTTACGCATTGGTTTTTTTCTATAATTTATCGCTTTATCGAAAATGTATCAGTTTGATTAATATTTTGAAATTCCCTTTGAAGTGAGACACGGTATCTGTATTATGACTGTCAACAGCATCGAGATATAATAGAAAAGAGACGCACAACGTGGGGCTTAGTCGAGCACCATATGGCGGAAAGTTCAGGGTTGAATTAAGTTGCCAGTTTTTTCTGTTCACAAATTTCACCCAAAAAAATACGTTGAGTCTTTAAGAAACCTGTTCAAATAAGGCCAATTGAATATCAAATAAACAATTTTTCTTCGGGCGATAATATACACATATACAAAGATATGAGATTACCAATACAGACTTGCAAAAATTTCGAATACGGATCAGTTTTCATCTCTACCTGTGATATATTTTTCCTCTAATTTTCTTCTCATCTTTCTCTTCCCTGCTTGAAAAAAGGCTTACAGCACACGATACCATTTTATTGTATATTATTTAGCAGAAAAAATCACAATTTAACTAGAAAAAAGCGCAAATATCACTATTTCTACAAAAAATTCACCGATTGTCAAATTTGACGTTAGGTGGTAGTAATAAGTCGGATCTGATCACTACCTTACTAGAACACAAGGCCATGAAACAGAATGAGTGACGTCCCCTAGGTAGTCCATTCCGTATTTATTTACGCAATGTCATTTCCACCACAAAATTATTGATCAATTTAGATTTCTTTTTCTAACAGAAAAGAAAAATTATGTTTTTCTGAATAGGTAGGATCGTTGTTAACACAAGTAACAATTTCGTAGTTATTTTCGATATTTATTGAGGAAAAAGAAATATGATGGATAGTGAAAATAGTGTTTTCTCAGTATAACTGGCAGTATTAAGTCCCCATCATCACATTCCAGTTTTTTTGCCTTAATATTATAAATAGTACATAACGCTAAGTCTTCAGACACATACACTTTTATTTTAACAACTGGAATTTCTGATGACTCGTCCAACTAAAAAACACAGTTTTTTTTCCTTTGGCTTTTATCCAACCTTTTGGAGCAAACACTTTTGTAAAAACCTCAGCTGAAGTTGCACATGAACGGCTGAATCATATTCTGAACAGGATTTGATGCAATGGCTTTCTCAAGATCTGGATATTCCACTTTAGATCGCTTGGATTGAGGAAATGCTCTGGTATGAACATCTGATCTGCTTAGGTAGGACGTACAACCTGGCAATTTCGTTGGTATCGCTCCTAAAACAAATGGTGAAAGATAAATAGAAGGCCAGCTGATTAATAACATTTTTTCAACTATTTTTAACCTAGAAAACTTCAATGGAATTTCGACTTTTTGACCTGTCTCTTCATGTGTGTAACTTGTAGATCTTTCTATAAATTCTGTTTGGAAATGTAGTTCGCAAACCTAGAAATAGGTAACTTCTGAGTTTCAGGAAAAACAGTTGAATTTGCAATAATTAATACTTTACTGCTGCTGTTACTGGGAACAAAATCTTCCCTTTCAATTGCGTTTAACCGAGTTCTTTTAAGTTGCTCGTCTTTGGGAAACCCAAATACTGCTACTTTTGTCCCTCCTGTATAATTGCCCCTGCACTTGGGAACAGAGCAATGAAATGGCATTTCAGCTGGAAAAAATAGCGAGATTAGCATAAAACGAACCAAAACTAGAATAAAAATAACCTCGAACATGAAAAGCAGAACTTTTATGAACTACACCTTTTACAGTTGTAATTCAGAAAATCAAAGTTCAATTTCAGAAAAGGGAACATGTATTTCAGAATAGGAATATGTAATTCAGAAAACAGAAATTGAATTTCAGAATAGTTAATTCAATTTCAGAAAATCGAAATTGAAATTCAGATTAGGAAGTTGTATTTCAGAAAAACAAAGTTATAATTCAGACATAAGTTTGTCACAACGTTTTTTATCATTATTCCGAAATTTATTTCGATATTTAGAATGAAATACCACTATTTAAATCTATGGGAGATGATTACCCTTCAGTAGGGTCCTGTAGCGGTCTTAGAAGAACAGAAGATTCGAAAATCATCACTTGGAACGCCAGACCTGTTTAAACACCCTCCTGGCCCAAGAGCAAGAATTACATATTTTGTTTCTGAATATTGAAGGTATTTATTCGAATAGTTGTTTTAAGTTACCATTTTGTAAAAACGGCGAGGCAGGGTTTTTTCTACTGAGGTTTTTCCTGTGCTCTGGCATCATACGACAAAATAGTATGGTACCCCGTTTTGCACCAACCTCAGCTAGGGACTTTTTGTTTCATGTTTTGTATTATTTTAGCTCTCAATTCAAAAGAATATATATATATAATAATTCAGAATAGTGAATTGAAATTCAGAAATGGCAAATTCAATTTCAGAAAAGGAAAATTGTAATTCAGAAGTTATAAATTGAATTTCAGAAATATATAGATATATGTACTATATAACATAGATATAAATAGGTACATATTCATGTTCATTATGTCTTGAGTACATGCAACCAATTCTGAATTACAATTCCCATTTCTGAATTTCGAATCACCAATTCTGAATTACAATTTATATTTTCTGAAATTCAAATTACCCTTTCTGAATTACATATCACTATTCTGAAATTCAAATTACGCTTTCTGAATTACATATCACTATTCTGAAATTCAAATCACCATTTCTGAATATCAATTTACTATTCTGAATTACAATTTCCATCTTCTGAAATTCAATTTGCTATTCTGAATTACATTTTAGGTTTTCTGAATTACAATTGGAAAAGGTGTAGAAGTGAAACAAATAGACTAGTGGAAAAATATAAAAAGGCCTTTTCCTTACCTTTTAAGAACTATGTAACACCAAAGAAATAAATTTTAAGCAATAAACTCCGAAAAACACTCACAATACTGGCAAAAACGTGAATAAACATCAACTGTCACCTACAAATGATTGACTACTCAAACACTTCACCCCCCTACCGCTGTCATTCTGTTTCATGGCCTTGTGTTCTAGTAAGGTAGTGATCTGATACCACGTTATTTCAATAATGACAACTCTATACTATCTTATCTGTATTATCAACAGTTTGAAACATAAATTTGAAGAAGAACCTGTTCTTATGTGTCAGTTTTGAAAAGAATATTCAGTTGTGTATATTTTTATTCTTCCAAGAATTTAACTCTCTTCTAGTCGGCAATCGCCTCTTAAACCGATTCTTGAGTCGTCATAAAAAAGGACATTGCGCTATTTTGGTAAAAGCAAGTCTTGGTGATGTTCTGATCATTGCTGACAGAAAGCTGTATATCCAGGTGATAGCCGAGCTACTCTTAAAGATCTTCTTGCACTCAGATCAGAGGAATACAACCGTTTCCTTATGGTATTCTGGTTGGGACTACCCACCTAGGTAAAGGTCCTCAAAAAATGACTTCGAAGGGCTGTTACAGAAACCGTTCTATTTCTTTGAGTATTTGCGATATATTGGTCCTCCCAGCAGATGTTACCTGAGTCCACCAGGCACCGGTCTTCAGGTACCTCTGTCGGTTTTCAGGAAAATAACTACTATGCGCCTTACTGAAGTCCGTGGAATATTCAAACGTTGCGTGATCTGATAGTTCCAGAAAGCTTCTAAGGGGGTGTTTGTTTAGAGGTATAGAACTTTAAATTGCAATAAAACAACGATGTATTACTCGATTGACATAATAGTATTTATATTATAAGGATTAAAAGTGCATATTTTTTACGAGCAATATTTGCAGTTGCGAGGCGCAGCCGAGCGAATGCAAAATTGCGAGTTAAAATAGGCACTTTTAGTCCGAATAATACAGTAAAATCCGTTTATAATGACATTCAAGGGAAATTGTAAAGACGTCATATTAACCGGACGTCATATAAAGCAGAGTTTCGGCAAAATAGATGGTATTTTTTTCTAGGAGGTTTGAATCGACTAATCCAGCTAGCAGAGCAATTAAAGTTTGGGTTGCCAGAACCAGAGGCCAAAAAAGGCCTCTTCTTGTAGCATAGGGCCGCTGATAGGTATTCCTTTGTGTCTTGTGATTTCGAACCATTGCAATAACGTTTGATCAATGTTATCAGATTGTGATTTCCGAAGCTTTTTTGGTTTTGAAACATTTGAATTGAATGATTCCTTAATTCGGTCCTTGTTTTTTAAAATTATTGAAATTGTCGAGTGACCGTGACCAAATTATTTCACGAGAGCTGAGTTGGATTCTCCATTTTCTAGTTTGGCTAAAATTGCACCTTTCTCCTCAAAAGTGAATGCTTACGACGTTGCGATGTCCATTTCGGCAACACTATCAACGGTATCAACTGGACTGAAAAATAAAACGAACATGTCGGTACGCGTACCTATGTCACGTATCCAACGTCCTAAGGAAAGAGATGGATTGGTTAGCGAAAACGATCGAGCCGTCACTATAACCGAATAAAAATTCTTCGAATTAGGTCATAAAACCGACGTGTCATTATAGGCGAAGTCATTAAATCCGAACAATGTTACAAGGAGTTTTATATGAAAACTAAACTTAACACTGCAATTGCGTCATATTAAGCGGTTGGTCACTATAGCCGGCGTCATAATAAACGGATTCTACTGTATATACTATTTTTTCTCCAACCAAGTCAAAATTACAATAAAATGGTTTCAGTCAAAAATCGTTAATAATTTGGTTATAAATTGAACACATACTAATGACAGTGATTGTCAAGTAGACGTCAAATGCCATTACTTTTAATCCAAGGATTAAAAGTAGCGTGTTTAATCCTAGGATTAAAAGTGTGCTAAGTAACGAGTGAATTTTTGTACGGTAAGGGAATTATGACTTTTTCACCTGAAAATAGTACAAAAATGTCAACATTTTTTGATGGTTGGGGAAAAATATTATTTATCCGAAAGATAATCTTGTGGCATTACATTTTGAATATGCTTTCTGGCTTACAACCGCCACGACTGGCACAGATGTAGTCCAGTCTGGAAGTCCAATTTTCGAGGACTTTTTCCAACATTTGTGGCCGTATATCGGCAATAACACGGCGAATGTTGTCTTCCAAATGGTCAAGCGTTTGTGGCTTATCCGCTAGACATGGGTCTCCAAACTACAGCCCGCGGGCCAAATCTGTCCCGCCAGTTTCGAAAATCCGGCTCACGAAAGCTCATTAGCATATCAACTTTTGCACGAGTCCCAAAGCTACTGAATCAAACGGATAAAATTTTGTCCCTTCGCATTTGCTGGAGTACACATTGTGGCCCTTAGGCTAAAAGTTTGGAGACATCTGCGCTAGACCAATGAGAGGTGTTAAATCCCAAGATCTTGGAGGCTAATTCACAGGTCCAAAACGTGAAATTAAGCTGTCACCAAACGTGTCTTTCAATAAATCGATTGTGGCACGAGCTGTGTGACTTGTTGCACCGTCTTGTTGGAACCACAGCTCCTGGACATCATGGTTGTTCAATTCAGGAATGAAAAGTTAGTAATCATGACTCTATACCGATCACCATTGACTGTAACGTTCCGGCCATAATTGTTTCTGAAGAAGTACGGACCAATGATTCCACCAGCCCATAAAGCGTACCAAACAGTAAGTTTTTCTGGATGTAACGGTGTTTGGACATACACTTGAGGATTAGCTTCACTCCAAATGCGACAGTTTTGTTTGTTGACGTAGCCATTCAACCAGAAGTGCGCTTCTTCGCTAAACAAATTCGCTTAGAAAAATCGGGAACAACAGCAATCTTGTTTTGGGCCCATTCGACGAATTACGCCTTGCTTGATGATCGTTTGGCTTCAATTCTTGCACGATTCTGATTTGTAAGCAGCACGTAAACCAAGATCCTTCGCAAAATCTTCCATAAAGTGTGTATGGACACAGATCAATTTCGGGTCTTCCTCAATGCTGCGCTCTACAGTAACAATAGCTTCTTTTGTACGCACCGTAACGCGTCTCTGGGGGATGCAAGTTATCAATAAGAGTAAACGTGGTGCGAGAATGGTCCATGGTTACTTGAATTAACTGCTCTGATAGACGATTTTGTCGACGATGAAATGGACGTAGTGCGCGATCCGTATTTCCCACAGAATCATTATTTTCGAAATAAAATTGCACTATTTGCAAGCGTTGTTTAGGCGTGAGTCTATTCATGATGAATTGCCAAACCAACTGAGAATAAATCACTTGATAGCTGTTAAACCGTCGCCATCTTGAACAGAAATGCCAACTTAAAGTTCTATACCTCGAAAAAAAACATCCTTTAGATGTAGGTCTTCTTTTCTGTCCAGTCAATCTGAGAAATTTGGTAGGTATCCCGGAATATTCTCAATATTACAACTATTACTGACCTATTGTTTTCATTTTAGTGATAAGATAGTGGATATTCACACACACACAAAATTATCGTGTTACATCCAACAAGTTGAGAGTTGATAGGGTGAACCAGGAGTTTTGATTATGTGTGTATATGTGAATAAATATTTTTCCTGGTGAAATCATCATTCTCGAAAAAATTCTGGAATTGTTTGCACATATATAAGAATAACGGGTGTTTTTTTGAGTTATAGAACTTGTTGGCATTACTGTTCAAGATGGCGACCGATTTAACTGCTGGCGAGTGATTTATTTTCAGTTTGGTTTGGCAATTCATCATGAGTAAACTCACGCCTGAGCAACGCTTGCAAATAGGGCAATTTTATTTCGAAAATAATGGTTATGTGCGATATACTTATCGCGCATTACGTCCATTTTATCGTCGAAAAAATCGTCCATCAGAGCAGTGAATTCGATTAACCATGGAACGTTTTCGCACCACGTTTACTCTTATTGATAACTCGCATCTCGAGAGACCTCGTACGATGCGTACAGAAGAAGCTATGTTACTGTAGAGCGTATAGCATTGAGGAAGACCTTAATGAGTCCATCCGCCATCGAGCACAGCTTACAAATCCAAATCGTGCAAGAATTGAAGCCAAACGATCATTAAGCAAGGCGTAGATTCGTCGAATTGGCCCAAAACGAGATTGCCGTTGTTTCCGATTTTTACAACGAATTTTTTTTTAACGATGAAGCGCACTTCTGGTTGAATGGCTACGTCAACAAACAAAACTGCCGCATTTGGGGTGGAGCTAATCCTCAAGTCTATGTCGAAACACCGTTATATCCAGAAAAAGTCACTGTTTGGTGCGCTTTATGGACTGGTGGAATCATTGCTTCTTCAAAAACGATGATGGCCAGAACGTTACAGTCAATGGTGATCGGTATAGAGCCATGATTACTAACTCTTTCATTCCTGAATTGAACAACCATGATGTCCAGGAGCTGTGGTTCCAAAAAGACGGCGCAACATGTCACACAGCTCATGCCACAATCGATTTATTGAAAGACACGTTTGGTGACCGCCTAGTTTCACGTTTTGGACCTGTGAATTGGCCTCTAAGATCTTGTGATTCAACACCGCTAGACTACTTTCTGTGGGGCTATGTAAAGTCATTGGTTTATGCGGATAAGCAAACAAACGCTTGACCATTGGAAGACAACATTCGTCGTGTTATTACATCCAAGCCAGCCGTGGCGGCCATATACCAGAAATCATATTTAAAATGTAATGCCACAAGATTATCTTCGGATAAATAAAATTCATGTCAATCAAATAATTCATCGTTGTTTTATTGCAATTTAAAGTTCTATACCTCAAAAAAAACACCCAATCAACACTCAACCTTCCTAAATAGCATCAGAATTTCTGTTCCGGTCAGAGTATAAACAGATGCATCATCCAAAACTGCACACATTCAAAAGGGCAACACATCATCCGATGATTTCATCAAAAGAACCATAACAAAACACGTGAGGTTGACCATGAGCAAGTGCTACCCCTGACCCATTGATCTGATTACATGGTATAGTCCATACACCCATTATCCATTATGGTTTATTATGGAGCTCGTCGAATACCGATTCTACGAAACCACAAAAGTTATTTCATATTCGGAGAAGAGCCGTTGACCGGCCTACCAAAATGTGTGGAGCCAGGCACATGATCAATATTCGGCTGAATTGCCACTGCAATTGTTTGGGTGATCATTAAAATCATCACTTGAAATTGTCGATGAATTTCTCTTCAAAACGGGATCTGGTAATGAAATGTTCACGTTAATTTCACTTGAAATTTGACCAGTAATTATATGGTATTCATGAAGGAAAGGGAGGTACTCTTCAAGTATCGACCTAGAGAATTTCCCTTAAGTTTTATTCTTGGAATTACACACCTGTTCTTGGTATTGAGGCATTCTTTCATCGCATTATGTAGAAAGTAGCGTGATTTCAGAATAACATCCTGGTTCGTAGAAAAAACTGTTTTCGTGAAGAAAAAATGTTCTCCTTTCGAGCTTATTCTGAGAAGTAATTCACCAATGTTTGAAATATCACGATGCAACACTTTGTATCTTTTTGGATACCAGCGCTGCCTAGAAATTAATTTTTCATATTTGAATATATAGTTCATATAATACTGGGTGTGACATAGTGATACATTCTGATAGTCAAGCAGCTATTAAACCACTAAAATCCTATATCACAATCCCAAAGCTATTATTGGCCTTCTTTCTCGTTGATGTGGCCTCCTGGTTACTCAGAAATCAATGGAAATGAAGAGGCTGACATACTAGCCAGAAAGGTAGCACAAACGCTACTCACTGACCCAGAATTTTGAGGTTAAGTCAATTGCGCAATGCGCATATAAGAAAGAGTTTTTGGAGAAGGTAGAAACTGGAAGGAAAGCGCTTTGGAGGAATTTCCAGGAACGGATATTTGCAGAAATTTTCTTCGGAACTTCGAAACTACAAGGTTCCAAAAAGTATTTGGATCTCAGTTGGAGTAATTTATGCCCCTTCAGAGGCTTTCTAACAGGACATTGTTCCCTTAGGAAGCATATGATGAGAATTGGCCTAACAGAAACTGACGAGTGTAGATTCTGGTCTTACAAAATGCCTCGCCATTACGAGCCAGTGCAAAGACTACCTTGGACGGGAGAATTATAGGAGAAACCCGAATTTAACCACCTTGAAGTCCTCTCAGATACTGGAATTTTCATTGATGCTCTGAAACTGGAGTTCGAGCTCTGCACAAAAGACTTTAAAGTTGCAGTGGAATGTAACCCCTTTAACAATCTAAAATTTCACCTAGTGTTGAAAAATTTAGGGGGATGATTATAATAGTCCTCAAAATCAGTATTCAATTTTATATAAACGCAAATATGCCGTTTTGGTGATATAAGCGGATTTTCGGTTTATAAAGTAAATATGTTACAGTGCAACCAAATGATTTTTTTGTACAAATTTCGAAACAACTTGACTTTTCTTCATCACTATGGATGCGTAAATGATTACTTTTTTCACCGTTAAAAAAAGTCTTCTTTTAACGGTGAAAAAAAGTAAAAACCGTTAAAAAAAGTCTTTTTTAACGGAGAAAATAAGTGAAGACTATGCGTAGAATGTAGAAATATTACATTAGAAGCATTGTCTCAGTTATTTTATATTTCAGACGATGTAAATTCACATTCACAGTTGTACAAAAAATGTTGTTTGTATTTCGAGTGAATTTTTGGCCTCGACCAAAATAACACTCTCATATGCCATGAAAAAAACACTCCTTTTACGCACTTAATACGAAAATAACTATTTTGTACAACTGTCAAAAAAACTTGACTTTTCTTCATCACTATGGATGCGTAAAGGGTTACTTTTTTCACCGTTAAAAAAAGTCACTTCCGTAGTAACGACACAGAAAGATCACTGGATGCATAGAAATGTTCTATTTAAAGCATCATCCTTAATAATTATATTTCAGACGATGTAAATTCACATTCACAGTTGTACGAAAAATGTTGTTTGTATTTCGTGAGTATAAAATTTGTGTTTTTATGGCAAGTTTGAGCCTCGACCTGCGGTCTCGGCAGAAAAAATTAACACTCTCATATGCCATGAAAAAAACACTAATTTTACGCACTTAATACGAAAATAACTATTTTGTACAACTGTCAAAAAAAACTTGACTTTTCTTCATCACTATAGATGCGTAAAGGATTACTTTTTTCACCGTTAAAAAAAGTCACTTCCGTAGTAACGACACAGAAAAATCACTGGATGCATAGAAATGTTCTATTTAAAGCATCATCCTTAATAATTATATTTCAGACGATGTAAATTCACATTCACAGTTGTACAAAAAATGTTGTTTGTATTTCGTGAGTATAAAATTTGTGTTTTTATGGCAAGTTTGAGCCTCGACCAAGGGCGGATTTACGGGGGGGGTAATGGGGGTAATTACCCCCCCATGATTATCGAAAACCTTAGAAAAAGTTACGCAACGTGGTGCACATATTTTCATTTGTTTGTTTTTTTACTACTTATTACTTTACTACTATTTTTTCTTATTATATTATTCCTCCTAAATATTTTGATTGAATTTTTTTCAAGTTTTGAACCTGATTTATCGATCTTGAATCATTACTACCCCCCCATGAAAAAAAGCTATATCCGCCCTTGGCCTCGACATGCGGTCCTGGCCAAAAATTGACACTGTGCCATAAAAAAACACTCCTTTTACGCACTCAATACAGAAATAACTATTTTTTCATTTTTCGGATAACTTGTTTAGGTACTGAACTAACAATCAATTTTTTTTCAGTCAGTCAAACAAAATTCCAGCTCTCATCAAACATTTGGCTTTCATAACTTATTACATTTACATTTAGTCCGTTCACGAAAGGTTGAGCCGTCGGTTGGCCATGGAAATTTGGCATATTCCACTGTGTATGTTAAAATTTTAGGTTATGTTGTTTATTTTCTTGTCAGATTAATACGCAATGTTGTCAATTCTCTGATAACTCGCAAGCTCATCGGATGAGGCCGGTACATTCGGCAACGTTGACTTTATTCGACGTTATGACAGCAAGTACTACCAACTTCTGATAAATGAACAAACGCCTTCTATGCGCTCAAACTTTCGTGAACGGACCATACGTACTTTCATCGAGTATTTTGCAACCGATTCAAGTTATTAACTTTCTTTCACATTGTTTTTAAGAAAATATATTATTCCCAAATTTGAAATATCCCCTCTAATGAAATATACTAGAAGTCAAATAAATAAATCGAATATCTTCTGATGTAATTTATAATTTATCGTATTTGAATGCGCATGAAGCTAATGCCTTGAAAAGCAAAAATTGGTTCATTTGCGAAACCATGTTGAAATGAAACTTTTTACTCGAGGTCTAGTATCCCCCAAATATTGAAACTTACATTTTCAAGACCCGATATATTCTCTTCTAGGAAGTATAATCCTTCACAGAAGAATTAAGAAAAAAATGTTTTAATTTTTCTTAAAATGTAAAAAACGCAAGAAAAAACAGCTTCATAAGAGTAATTTCTTCATGACAGTTCTTATAGATAGGTACATTCTGATCTACATTTCCCTTTCGCTTCGTGAGTTCGTGGTCTTTCAGGGACACGTGTTTTCGGATATTCGCCCAAGTACTATCACAAGAGTAGTGGTAGCAGACAGAACAGACCACCTCGTGTTGTCCGGATTTCGGGTTCAAGATCAAAGATGGTCGTTGAAATCGAACAAAAATATCACTTTCTTGCTGCGTCGACAGTTCATGGAAAATGGGATAAATCAATGAATAATTCAACAGCAACACCTATCAAGGTTTTCCACTCAATTCGAGATATTTAAATCAGTGAACTGAAGTGAACTCTCATGTCATTACAAATAGATAAATTAATATCTACTACTTATACACTCAGAAAATTTTATAAGTATAATTAACAGAAGCACTTCTGTTGAAAGTTTAATGTATTAAAATTGTGAATCCTACAAAAAACTCTTTCGACTACTAGAAATTGCTGTACCTACAATAGACCATTTATGTTACCTTGAATAACGTTTGTTAGTACTATAAAACAAGAACTATCGTGATAACAGTATCATTTCCATCGAGGCTACAAAATACCATCAAATCAATGTATTATGTGTCAATACAATGGACAAATTCTATCAAAAACAGCCTGAACTTCCATTACCCCAAGTCCCAAATTTTGTAAAGATAACACAAATTAATTATATAGAATATCTAATACACTATGATGTCCACAACATGTACTATTATCTTTACAATTATATTGTTATACTACCTAACAGTATTCTTTGTTCAAATGAAAATCATATACTATAACAGGGATAAAATATTCGTTATGTTAATAGTAAAATATTGTCCGAAAACATTGGTCAACAGGATGACTGCTAGAATTACAAAATCCGCTGTTGAATTAACAGTCCTTCTGTGAGCGAATGCTACGAACCAATACGGATACACACGAAAAACATGAGAATATTCAAATCGCTACTGATTTCGTGCACATGTGGTGTGTTTACCTATACTACCAGTGTAATCTATCAATCATCTCAAAATGTGAAGGAACTTCAAGATGCCCAAAAACAAATAATAGTTGATAAAATAGTGGACTATTCATCCAAAATAATAAAAAATGGCCGTGTCGATTGCAAATAATTTAACGGACCAAATTTTATGTTTATTTCCTGCAGAAATTAAGGTAATCAACCGCTATCAGCTATCAGTCTGTGATTATGTTTCATTTTTTCTTGCAGTTCATCACAACAATTTCACTGATAAATGATTGATAATAATTGTTTTCTATAAATTCAATAGAATAATATTCGGAATGGGGCGAGATATATACTAGCGAGGATCAGATTAAGATAATAGTTAAATGTTTTATAGTATGAATATTACATTCTAGCAATATAATAAAACCCTCTATCGGCATAAACAGACTTACTGTTGCCTGAAGAGTATGAATCGTATATTTAGCAGTCACACTATCCATTGTACATAAAGCAGAGTTGCTGAAATCATTATATTTCGATCTGCTTAGCAGTATATTTTTATTAACGTAACAGAATTTATTGTTCATGTTACAAGAAACTATTGTTATGAACATCTATATTTTTGTTATACCTGATAACTGCACTATTAGTGGAAGAACTACTTTATTATAACAGTAACAGAAAATTTTTTATCTATAACAAGTTCTTATTCAATGGAGCAGCTGACAAAAGTGCTTCTGTTGATTTATAGAATTTTAGATTGACCAAATAGGGATCTTAGTATTATTATCATAACATACATTTTTCGTTGTATTTACTAGAATAATTTTCTGAGTGTAATAGTGTTTTTATTCCGTAATATTTTTGCCTTTCAGAAATGTACCCACCTTGTGTTGCGCAATTTTGCATTCGTTATTTTTATTGGTATGTCGGAAATAGTACAGCCTGATTCGTCAAGATATATCTATTTAAATATTGTTATTCTTGTGAGAATTCCATATTTTCGAATGAATTTTCATCGAGAGTTGATATTTTTCATGCAAAAACAAAACGTAACAATAAAAATTTTATAGAACCTATAATTATAAAACATACACTTCCATCAAATCAGTCGTCTTGTGATATTTTGCTCTTCATTGAAAATATTGGTAATGAAGCAACGGATTCGAATATCCTGAAACTACTAGTTTCTTATTCATGAATCTAACTTTTCTGTTAAAATCTTAAGCCTTCCATGAAAATTTCAGTTTTGAAGACGTTTAGCAAGGTTTTCCACACAATTCGAGATATTTAAATCAGTGAACTGAAGTGAACTCTCCATGTCATTACAAATAGATAAATGATAAATTAATATCCACTACTTATAATAGTGTTTTTATTCCGTAATATTTTTGCCTTTCAGAAATGTACTCACCTTGGTGTTGCGCAATTTTGCATGCGTTATTTTTATTGGTATGTCGGAAATAGTACAGCCTGATTCGTCAAGATATCTCTATTTTTCATCGGAATGTGATATATTTCATGCAAAAACAAAAACGTAACAGATAAAAATTCATAGTACCTATAATTATAAAATATTCACTTGAATCAAATCAGTCGTCTTGTGATATTTTACTCTTCATGAAAAAATGGTAAGGTAACGCGGACCAACATTGACATTGGTATAACATTGACACAATTTCTAAATCTAATCGAAAATGTGACTGCATTGGTAGCCATACCGTTTTCTCCTTATGGTGCTCTATTACCATCCAACGGCTTTGTATATACGTAATGCGCATGCTCCGCAGCCAACTTTTGGATTCATAACGGCTGCTTTTAACAGCTGATGTTCAAAGTGTTCCCAATATTTGCATAGGAAACTTTGTGAATTTTTAGTCAACAGGCCCGAAGTTTTTGTGTTTAAGGTAATTTAAGAGATACAGAGCCGGTATTATTAAATGCAGTGGTTGCAGTAATTGATGAACCGACGATGAATAGAGGAATGCATTTTTTTAAAGTGCCCTGCATTAGTGGAGTTACCAAAATTATTAGTTTAGTATCATTACCTTGCCAAAGAGGCGTGCTTATATTTATTTTTGTATGTTTTAAAGATGTAATTCCTAGCTTAAGTACCTGTTTTTGATAATAAGGTTCCCACATTATATTATTCTTGTATTATTCAGAATAAAAATATGATTTCTTTAAAAACAACATAGTTTTCAGACTGTTTCACCCAATAAATACTCAGTTTTGCAGAAAAATAAGGTAAAATGGTTCGTCTTCTAAAAAAGACCTTAAAACAGATTTATGTGTGTCGATGTTGCTTAACGATTCTTTAACATTGACTTTGGCTTCAATTTATATGGGATGTCAATGTTGTACTATTCATAGGGTAACATTGACACCGGACAAAATTTAAAAAAAGTTTTTTTTTTGGATAAAGTAAACATTAGAACATTACGTACATCATTGCTTGGTATTACTACATAGTATGCCTATCTCAGAAAATTTTCAGAGATAAATGAAAAAATTCCGATCTAAAGAAGAAAGAAATTATGAAGTTATGTCAATGTTCGCCCCATTTACCTTAATGAAGCAACGAATTGCAATATCCTGAAACTAGTAGTTTCGCTCTCATTCGTGAATCTAACTGTTCTGCTAAAATCTTAAGTCTTCCATGAAAATTTCAGTTTTGAAGACGTTTATCAAGGTTTCCACACAATTCGAGATATTTAAATCAGTGAACAGAAGTGAACTCTCCATGTCATTAGAAAGAGATAAATGATAAATTAATATCCACAACTTATAATAGTGTTTTTATTCTGTAATATTTTTGCCTTTCAGAAATGTACCCACCTTGTGTTTCGCAATTTTGCATTCGTTATTTTTATTGGTATCTCGGAAATAGTACAGCCTGATTCGTCAAGATATCTCTATTTAAACATTTGTTACTCTTGTGAGAATTTCATATTTTCGAATGAATTTTCATCGAGATGTGATATTTCTCATGCAAAAACAAAAACGTAACAATGAAAATTTTATAGTAAGTACCTATAATTATAAAACATTCACTTTCATCAAATCAGTCGTCTTGTGATATTTTGCTCTTCATTAAAAAAAATGGTAATGAAGCAACAGATTCGAATATCCTGAAACTAGCAGTGTCGCTCCTATTCATGAATCTAACTTTTCTGTTAAAATCTTAAGCCTTCCATGAAAATTTCAGTTTTTAAGAGGTTTATCAAGGTTTTCCACACAATTCGAGATATTTAAATCAGTGAACTGAAGTCAAGGGTGGATTTACGGGGGGGGGGTTAATAGGTGTAAATACCCCCCCCCATGAATATTGAAAACCTAAAGAAAAGTTACGCAACATGGTGCACCTATTTTCATTTGTTTGTTTTTTTTACTAATATTATTTACTACTATTTTTCTTATTATATTATTCCTCCTAAATATTTGGACTACAGTTTTTTCAAGTTTTGAACCTGATTTATTGATCTTGAATCATTACTACCCCCCCCATGAAAAAAGCTATATCCGCCCTTGACTGAAGTGAACTCTCTATGTCATTACAAATGGATAAATGATAAATTAATATCCACTACTTATAATAGTGTTTTTATTCCGTGATATTTTTTGCCTTTCAAAAATGTACTCCCTTGAGTTGCGCAATTTTGCATTCGTTATTTTTATTGGTATGTCGGAAATAGTACAGCCTGATTCGTCAAGATATCTCTATTTAAACATTTGTTACTCTTGTGAGAATTCCATATTTTCGAATGAATTTTCATCGAGATGTGATATTTCTCATGTAAAAACAAAAACGTAACAATGAAAATTTTATAGTACTTATAATTATAAAACATTCACTTCCATCAAATCAGTTGTCTTGTGATATTTTGCTATTCATGAAAGAAAATGGTAATGAAGCTACGGATTCGAATATCCTGAAACTACTAGTTTCTTATTCATGAATCTAACTTTTCTGTTAAAATCTTAAGTCTTCCATGAAAATTTCAGTTTTGAAGACGCCTATCAAGGTTTTCCACTCAATTCGTGATATTTAAATCAGTGAACTGAAGTGAACTCTCCATGTCATTACAAATAGATAAATGATAAATTAATATCCACTACTTATAATAGTGTTTTTATTCCGTAATATTTTTTGCCTTTCAGAAATGTACCCACCTCGTGTTGCGCAATTTTGCATTCGTTATTTTTATTGGTATGTCGGAAATATTACAGCCTGATTCGTCAAGATATCTCTATTTTTCATCGGAATGTGATATATTTCATGCAAAACCAAAACGTAACAGATAAAAATTCATAGTACCTATATTATAAAATATTCACTTGAATCAAATCAGTCGTCTTGTGATATTTTACTCTTCATGAAAAAAATGGTAATGAAGCAACGAATTGCAATATCCTGTAACTAGTAGTTTCGCTTTCATTCGTGAATCTAACTTTTCTGTTAAAATCTTAAGCCTTCCATGAAAATTTCAATTTTGAAGACGCCTATCAAGGTTTTCCACTCAATTCGAGATATTTAAATCAGTGAACTGAAGTGAACTCACCATGTCATTACAAATAGATAAATGATAATTAATATCCACTACTATAATATGTTTTTTTATTCCGTAATATTTTTTGCCTTTCAGAAATGTACCCACCTCGTGTTGCGCAATTTTGCATTCGTTATTTTTATTGGTATGTCGGAAATATTACCCCTGATTCGTCAAGATATCTCTATTTTTCATCAATGTGATATATTTCATGCAAAAACAAAAACGTAACAGATAAAAATTCATAGTACCTATAATTATAAAATATTCACTTGAATCAAATCAGTCGTCTTGTGATATTTTACTCTTCATGAAAAAATGGTAATGAAGCAACGAATTGCAATATCCTGAAACTAGTAGTTTCGCTCTCATTCGTGAATCTAACTTTTCTGCTAAAATCTTAAGCCTTCCAAGAAAATTTCAGTTTTGAAGACGTTTATAAAGGTTTTCCACTCAATTCGAGATATTTAAATCAGTGAACTGAAGTGAACTCTCCATGTCATTACAAATAGATAAATGATAAATTATTATCCACAACTTATAATAGTGTTTTTATTCTGTAATATTTTTTGTACCCACCTTGTGTTGCGCAATTTTGCATTCGTTATTTTTATTGGTATCTCGGAAAGTACAGCCTGATTCGTCCAGATATCTCTATTCAAACATTTGTTACTCTTGTGAGAATTCCATATTTTCGAATAAATTCTCATCAAGATGCGATATTTTTCATGCAAAAACAAAAACGTAACAATGAAAATTTTATAGTACCTATAATTATAAAACATTCACTTTCATCAAATCAGTCGTCTTGTGATATTTTGCTCTTCATCGAAAAAAATGGTAATGAAGCAACAGATTCGAATATCCTGAAACTAGCAGTGTCGCTCCTATTCATGAATCTAACTTTTCTGTTAAAATCTTAAGCCTTTCATGAAAATTTCAATTTTGAAGACGCCTATCAAGGTTTTCCACTCAATTCATGATATTTAAATCAGTGAACTAAAGTGAACTCACCATGTCATTACAAATAGATAAATGATAAATTAATATCCACTACTTATAATAGTGATTTCATTCCGTGATATTTTTTGCCTTTCAGAAATGTACCCACCTTGTGTTGCGCAATTATGCATTCGTTATTTTTATTGGTATCTCGGAAATAGTACAGCCTGATTCGTCAAGATATCTCTATTCAAACATTTGTTACTCTTGTGAGAATTCCATATTTTCGAATAAATTCTCATCAAGATGTGATATTTTTCATGCAAAAACAAAAACGTAACAATGAAAATTTTATAGTACCTATAATTATAAAACATTCACTTTCATCAAATCAGTCGTCTTGTGATATTTTGCTCTTCATCATCGAAAAAATGGTAATGAAGCAACAGATTCGAATATCCTGAAACTAGCAGTGTCGCTGCTATTCATGAATCTAACTTTTCTGTTAAAATCTTAAGCCTTCCATGAAAATTTCAATTTTGAAGACGCCTATCAAGGTTTTCCACTCAATTCGTGATATTTAAATCAGTGAACTAAAGTGAACTCACCATGTCATTACAAATAGATAAATGATAAATTAATATCCACTACTTATAATAGTGATTTCATTCCGTGATATTTTTTGCCTTTCAAAAATGTACTCACCTTGAGTTGTGCAATTTTGCATTCGTTATTTTTATTGGTATGTCGGAAAAAGTACAGCCTGATTCGTCAAGATATCACCATCTGATGTCAGTTACTTTTGTGAGGAATTGAAATTTTAATAGTTCTGATATTCTTCATGAAAGTGTTACAAATAAACATTTTATAGTATTATTATAAAACATTCACTAGCATAAAATCAGTCTTGTCATGAAAATCACATTTAACTCTCCATAAAAGAAAAATTCAAGAAAAGTACTGAGCAGGAGCTTTTGAGCGCTCGTTCTTTGGTGAAGCAAGTTTTTCATAGGGATACTAGATTTTTTTTTCGATATTATGATAGACTTCTGTATCGCTACAAATTTGCGCACTGCT
Source organism: Propylea japonica (assembly GCA_013421045.1). Lineage (NCBI taxonomy): Eukaryota > Metazoa > Arthropoda > Insecta > Coleoptera > Coccinellidae > Propylea > Propylea japonica. The sequence goes on along the minus strand of CM024245.1, from coordinate 31,687,612 downwards.
TTGAATTGATATTGAAAATTTAACTGCAAAATCTCAGCTCGATGGAATTGATAAATTCTGAATAATTCGAAAAAATGTATAATTTAGAATTAAATCCTATGGTTCTATGATGCTATCCTCTTGAAATTTTGCAAGAACGTCTAGTATATCAATCTTCATCCACAAAATAAATTTCAATTGATTCGAAGATTTTGTTGTGCAAATATAGGGATTTTATTTCAAAATTCCAAATGAGTTTTCTAATTTCTACAAAATTTCATATGAGGCGTTTTATGAGTATCTTGCATGTGGGAGCAAAATATAATTTCGATCATTTGTAATCTGCCTGAAATATCGAGGAACAAAAATTCAATATGGCCATATTTTATAGAACACCCTGTACGATTCTGCTGGTTAACGAATTCAACCGCGACATTTTGGAATCGAAGCTACTCTCAAACATTGATTGAGAGCTGGTACATTATCGTGATGAAAAATCCATTATTTGTTTTTCTAGAATTCCGATAGTTTGAAAAATTTTTGCATTACTTGTACCCTGTAATATTCCTTATGAATAATATGATCTGTTGTCAAAAACCGTAGATATCTTCGTCATTAAATCATGATGCACCACGCCATTGTAAATAAAGAAGAAGGTGAGCAAAACCTTCACATTAATCAATTTCAAGCGGATAATCGGTTATCATTTTGGTTAATCAATTGCATTCAAGCGGTTTTGGTTATTTTTGGTTCAAAGTAACGACGTCATGAATTAGCCCATCGACGTCATTGATTTGAACCGCAAATGACCAGACTCAAGAGCTGGGTTAAATTTCTGGTTATTAGAAAAGTAGGGTTGTACAAGGCAAATTTCAAAAGCTGTTGACTGACGAAACATATTTGAAGAAGATATATATAGATATTCGTGAGCTTAGCCACATAACGATGTATATTCAGAAAAATATTTCAACAATTTCAATTATCGGCTTAGTTTCATTCATGTATTAAACTTATCTATTGAAATCTCTAAGTTAGGTTCGGAAATTATCGCATCCGAAAGCTTCTGACTTGTTAATATTATTTAAAATAGAATTGTCAGAAGTTCCTTAAGATTGCTGATATTGTTTGAGTAAAAAACATTCTTTCTTTACTTGGATAATGAGAAAAGCTTTGTCATACAATTAATAGCTCTAGAATGTTTTAAAAAATTCTAAAGGACCCCGCACATTTACTATGGGAATTGGCTCCCGGTGGATTTGGCTGAAAATTTGATATGATGTTCTACTAATCCTTCTGATCAAATGTCTAAACAGTCACGAAGCTGAAAAATGCATACTTCTAGGAGTTTTTAGCGATTTTTTGTATCCATAATGGCTTACGTATTACCGTTCACACAGAAATGTTTGAAAATATTCGTGATTATTGAAAGCAGATTCTGTCAATTCGAAATATTTTCAAACATTTCTGTGTGAACGGTAATACGTAAGCCATAAGGATACAAAAAATCGCTAAAAACTCCTAGAAGTATGCATTTTTCAGCTTCCTGACTGTTTAGACATTCGATCAGAAGGATTAGTAGAACATCATATCAAATTTTCAGCCAAATCCACCGGGAGCCAATTTCCATAGTAAATGTGCGGGGTCCTTTGTGTTTAAGTTCCCAAAAAATTTTTATTAATAGCAAACTTTACTGTGACGTCTGAGATTTAGCCAAATACCACAGCGATATCAATACATGTGAATTTTAATCTCTTGGATAGTGTCCTCCTGTATAACTTTCGGTAATATTTTCTCTTCGAATCATTTCTGTCAGAACAAAAAAACTTTTTCTTGTCAAGCGGAAATTCTGAAAAACATATGTTCATCGTTACATTGAATCCACGTTTCAAACACTAATATTTTGGGATGCATGGAGTTGAACTTGAAGCATAATAATTTATAGTCCGTCCCGAAATGTTGAGCACATAGTAGGCGTTTCTTTATTTATCTGAAGTTGGCACTATTTGCTGACATAACGTAAAATAAACTCAACGTTGCCGAATGTACCCGGCGTCGTTCTACGAACTTGCGAGTTATCAGAGAACTCTATGCAATATTGACAACATTGCGTATCAATCTGACAAGAAAATAAAAAACATAACATAAAATTTTAATATACACAGTGGAATATGCCAAATTTCCAAGGCCAACCGACGGCTCAACCTTTCGTGAATGGACTATACATTTACAAATCGAATTTTGTCTCTATCGCATAAAACATACAAAATATGTAAATATAACCTATATTGACAATTGAGAAATGACCGGAAACCACATTCAAGCGACGAGAGCCGAGTGCCGGTTATTCGTTCTAGGCAAAAAAGGGAATAACTAAGGGCTGAACCATTGATCAACGCAGTTATTATTGGTTATACGCTTGGAATTGAATATTATCGGTTAGCAGATATTGCAACTAAATATTTTCTAGGTCTAAACATTAAAAATCCGTCGGCCTGGTATTTGGTTCGGATAAATAAAAAATTGGTGAATGATATTTGGCCTTTTGTATGTCCAACATACTCAGATGTTTTTATTTACAACATGAGTATAGTGGTATTCATCTTTATCGTCATCATGCGACTTTTGAAGATAAAAATGTAATATAAAACTATTTTCTTAATCCGCCTCTGCCTGCCAGCCCAGAAAACCTTGACATTTTTCTATTTCCTAATCAACGAACCTTGAAGAATGCAATTCACCCACCAGAATCAAGGTGAACATAGAAAAAAGTACTATCAGAAATCACTGTCCCAGACATCTTAAAATTCATAATGATGTGTGAAGACCATTTTGGGACTACTTAATGGCTATGCATATAATTTTTATGCAAAAAAATTCAGCTAATACATACAAAAAACCTCATGAATATGGTGATTGTGCATTTTTCGGATGCGAATGCAGGTTTGAATATGGCAAGATATAGCGGTGAACATTTTAGGTTTTGTATTAGAAGACCTTGAAGATTCTGCATCATCATAAATGACATCAGGAATTTAATTCGATGATATTTATTTAAAGAAAAATGATACGCATATAAGAATAGTTTATTCTTCTGCAAGGCTTTAGAGTGGCTGGGTACCAAAGGACATCTACATATAATGCAGACAATGGAGATTTGAGATAAAAATTGAAGAAACTCTTGACGTGAACTGAAATGCTTTCGTTAGCCTGCTCATTGGGGAATCCATGTTCATTCTCTCCATTCATCAATTGAACATACCCCGAAAATTTGAAGTTTTCAAGTCCTTCATTTAGGAAGTTATCGTGTCAGACGTCTTAAGCTAAACAGAATTCTTTTTGACTTCATATTCTTCATCAAAGTTCAACCGAGTTCTGGAAATTACTCAAAAAGTGAAATGTGTAAAAACTTGACAATTAAAAAACATTAAATTCTATGATTCTGATGATGCGATCATCTTGCAGGAATATTCAGTATTTCAATCATCATTCACAAAATAAATTTCACTCGAATCAGATAACTTGTTATGGAAATATAAAGATTCTTACTTTCAATATTCCCATTGAATTTTCTACGATTATGTTTACACTATGGCCACAAAATTTTGCATGAGGCTTATTTTGAGAATCTTACATGTGGCCGCAAAATTTCATTTCACTTGGTTTTGTCTAGTCTGAGATATTGAGAAACAAAAACTTTGAATGGCCATATTCTATGGAACAGCCTGTACGATTTGGCTGCTTAACGAACTTAACCGCGGCATTTCGTAACCGAACTCACCCTGAAAATCTCAAGTCTCTATGACATTCCCTTCGTAAGTTATCGTGCTAACGGCTGGAATTGAATTTCAACACGGATTCGTCATCAGGGAATCGAACCCTATCGTTTGAGACCATTTTCTAATCAAAATTCGAAAATTACAGACATTCAGGCAAAACAATATAGCACAACACAAGCAAAAAAAAGAAATGAAACTAAATAGATTTTAAGCTTTCGAATATAAATAGATGAAATTGTAGAAAAGAAGGTAAAGATTAATCATTTTGACATAATTTTGTCACACATTTTTTATCATTATTCCGAAATTGAATTCGATATTTAGGAGGAAATACCACTTTTTCAATCTAAGGGAGATGATTACTTTTCAATAGGATCCTGTAGCAGTCTTAGAAGAACAGGAGATTCGAAAAGTCATCACTTGGAATGCTGGACCTTGTTTAAAACACCCTTATGGCCCAAGAGCATGAATTTTGTATCTGAATATTGAAGGTATTTATTCGAATACTTTTAAGTTTCAATTTTGTAAAAATGGCGGGACTTTCTACTGAGTTTTTTCCCTGTGCTCTGGTATCATACGCCAAAATTGTATGGTACCCTGTTTTGCACCAACCTCAGGTAGGGCCTTTTTTTGTTTCATGTATTGTATTTTGTTAGCTCTCAATTCAAGAGAATACATATATATTGGAGGAAATATGCTTTCAAATTCCAAATTAGTTTGAACAGTTTTAATTGCCTTGAGGCCTTCAGAGCAAGTACCCTACCATAGACAGAAATAGTTTGTGCCCAGAAGGGGGACGAAAAAAAAACCTTCCCTATATCCTTTATCTATATGACGACTCCTTCTGGCCTCATATGGGGGTGCCCCCCAGAAAATTTCTATGTCCGCCTATGTACCCTAGCAATAAAATAATACTTGTTAATACAATTATTTCAAACAATTACGAGGATTACGAAGATTATAGCAACAAATTAATTTGAACCAAATTCTAGAAAACTTATCAATCTGTCCCCGTACTACGATCAAAACAGCCTCCAATTTTTCGTCACGTGTTCGTACTATTCGACCAATGATCCATTAGGCCATTAGACAGGCGAATTTACTACAAACCTGTTTTTCTAGCGAAAAAAACAAATTCTCAAACGTTGAAATGAAGAATTCTCTAGTCTAGACAAGTTCCATTATTATTGACCGTGTTTGTGAATCTCTCCCCAAAATTTTACCTTGACCTGGCCTACTCGTACTGAGGAACCATTCAGACTAGACGAGCAAAAAACATAATTATGCAAAATCTTCCTCGGTGTGGAGGAACATAAATTTACACCACTATTCCAGGTGTCGGAGATGTCACACCTATTATTTTCGAATTTAAATGACGAAATTCTGTGAATTTCATTCGAATTGTTTTTTTAGCTTCCCCATTAGTCCAGTCAATTTGTGCTCAAAGAACCCCTAGCAGGAAAGTTCTGGGGTAGTTTTGATTTTTTCGATTTTTTATGTTTTTTGGGGTGCTGATCCGAATCTGAGGTTTGCTAACAAAATTTCGTGAGGGAACATTGAAAAAAATACAAAAAAAGAGAAAAAATCTCATTCTTTGGCAGTTTTCTGCTTATAACTCGAAAACTATCAACTTTTCGTGAAAAACCTCTCCATACAAAATGAAAGTACATAAAATTTCTTACAAATTGTACTACCATAGCTTGTTCTGCGACCACCTGTTCTGGCTCAAATTATAGTTTTAAATGAGTTATTTTCTATGAATCAATAAATGAAAAAAACCTAAATTCTATGGTTCCGATGATGCGATTTTCTCGAAATTTTGCATGAACATTCAGCATATCAGTCTCGATTCATAAAAGAAATTCACTTGAACCAGATATCTTGTTATGGAAATATAAAGATTGTTCTTTTCAATATTCCAATTGAATTTTCTATGGTTCTGCTCACACTATGGTCACACAATTTTGCATGAAGCTTATTATGACCATTTTGCATATTGCCGCAACATTTCATTTCGACTGGTTTCATTTTGTCTGAGATATTGAGAAACAAAGATTTTGAATGGCCGTATTTCGTTTCATAAAACAAGGCCATTCTAAATTTTTGTTCCTCAATATCTCAGACAAAACGAAACGAATCGAAATGAAATGTTGCGGCCAAATGCAAGATGCTCATAATAAGCCTTATGCAAAATTGTGTGACCATAGTGTGAACAGAACCATAGAAAATTCAATTGGAATATTGAAAAGAAGAATCTTTATATTTCCATAACAAAATGTCCGATTCGATTAATTTTTTTTTGTGAATCGCGACTGATATACTGAATGTTCATGCACAATTTCAAGAGGATTGCATCATCGGAACCATAAAATAAATTTTTTTTTCATTTATTGAGTCATAGAAAATACCTCATTTTCAACTATTATTTGAACCAGAACGGGTTATCGCAAAACAAGCTGTGGTAGTACAATTTGTAGGAAATTTTATGTACTTTCATTTTGTATGGAAAGGTATTTTAGGAAAAGTTGATAGTGTCAGAGTTATATGCAAAAAACTGACCAAGAATGAGATTTTCATTCTTGTTTTGTATTTTTTTCTATGTTCCGTCTAGAAATTTTGTTAGCAAACCTCAAATTCGGATTCAGCACCCCAAAAAACATAAAAAATGAAAGAAATCTAAACTACCCCAAAACTTTCCTGCTAAAAGCACAATTCGACTGGACTACATGTCTGAATGAGAATGAGTAGTTAAAAAAAATAATCGACTTCAGTAAGCACGTGGAAAGTACTAAGAACCAGTAAAAATGTTCGTTTTTTGCGCGAAAAATAACTTTGGTATCAAGATATATACTGGTGCTCCCTCGAAAAATTTAATTTCCAATTTTGAGCTCTCGTTCTTCTCAAACGAGTGCTATATCGTTTTGCCCAAATGTTTGTAATTTTGAAATTTTGAGCCGAAAATGGTTTCAAACTATACAGGGTCTTTCACGAGGAACCTCACCCATATTTATTCGGGAAACAACTAAACGTATTTTCATGAAATTCAGCACTTATAAGTATTTCACGATGCTGATGAAATCTAAAATATTTTCAAGGCATGAGCACCTCCGGTTTTTCCGGAAATGACGTCAACTTCCGTTTTTCAAATTAGAACACCATTTTTTTATTGCAGAAATAGATTCCTTAGAAAATTTCAAGTTATTTTGATGTAACATTTTTCAGTTTTGGTTGGAAAATTCTCTCTGAGCGGAAAAATATGAAAAAAAAAATCGAAAATAGAGCTCCGCTGAAACAAGAATAACTTTAATTTTTTTGGATGGAAAATTTTCATTTTTGGGATTTTTTAAGATGTAAGATTGATGTATCCACTTTAAAAATCGAAATCGCGATTCATGATACAGGGGGTGAAAAAATCGCTTTCAAAGTTAGGGATGACAAAATCGTGAAAAATCAATTTTTTCTCTTGCATATAAGGGTAGTGAAATCTAAAACATGGTTTAAGTAACAGGTCCTGAAAATTTCATCTTTTTGGCGTGAAGGGAAAAGAAATAGCTGAAAATTCAAGACGATAAACAGTTTTTTGTGAATAACTCAGAAAATATCCACTTTATGGCAAGGGTGTGATGCATACACTCACATTATTTTTTAACATAGATTCAATATCTGCCATAAAAAAATGGGGTTCTAATTTGAAAAAATTGATTTTTCACGATTTTGTCATCCCTTACTTTGAAAGCGATTTTTTCACCCCCTGTATCATGAATCGCGATTTCGATCTTTAAAGTGGATACATCAATCTTACATCTTGAAAAATCTCAAAAATGAAAATTTTCCATCCAAAAACCTCGAAGTTATTTTTGTTTCAGCGGAGCTCTATTTTCGATTTTTTTTCGAATTTTCCCGCTCAGAGAGAATTTTTCAACCAAAACTCAAAAATGTTACATCAAAATAACTTTCTAAGGAATCTATTTCTGCAATAAAAAAATGGTGTTCTAATTTGAAAAACGGAAGTTGACGTCATTTCCGGAAAAACCGGAGGTGCTCATGCCTTGAAAATATTTTAGATTTCATGAGCATCGTGAAATACTTATAAGTGCTGAATTTCATGACAATACGTTCAGTAGTTTCCCGTATAAATATGGGTGAGGTTCCTCGTGAAAGACCCTGTAGAGTTCGACTTCCTGATGATGATTCGTGGTCAAAGTAAATTCTGTCCGTGGGGTCGTCCAGCCGGCAGTAAGCACGATAACTTTCGAAGGGATTGTCCTAAAAACTTATGATTTTCAGGGTGAGTTCTCATAGTAAGCACCCATGGAAAATTTTGTGGCCATAGTGTGAAGAGAACTATAGAAAATTCAATTGGAATTTCGAAAAGAAGAAACTTCATATTTCCATGAAAAGATATCCTACTCAAATGAAATTTATTTTGTGAATGAAGATTGATATTCTTCGAAAAATTCCGAGTTTGTCGATTCGATCGAACTGAAATTTTGAATTCATATACTTAGCATGAATTTCAAGTATTATAAAAATTAAAAGTACAAGTAAAAGCCCCATTGCTCTACCAATGAACGAGCGCTCAAAATCACCTGATCAGGGCTTTTCTCGAATTTTTTTATTGAAAAATTTGGAAGTTGTGATTGGAGAGTACAAAAAAGTAACAAAACTAATCAATCATTCTTGTACGAAGAATTAATAAGGAATATCCTCGCAAAACAATTTATTCTATGTTTTTCGATATTTTCACCCCCTGTACCTACCCTCAACTTTATTTTTTCAAATTTGAATATATCTAAGGAATGTGATATATCAAATGAAAGGTCATTCGATTACCTATTCAGCGATGTGGCTAGAAGAATTAAAATTGGTTGGAAATAAATTACAATTTGTTATTGGAGAGTACTGCAGGTTTTTAAACCATGTTGTTGTGTTCACAAGCGGACAAAAATATATAAATTCAAACTAGAAACTATAATGAGTTAATGTGGATACATCAATGTTAGACCAGGATGTTCATTCATTAATCGGATTTCTTAGAAGCCAGTCCTTGAAGAAATAAATCAACAACAATATTGTTTGTTGATTTATATCCTTTTATATTACCTTGACCGGTCTACTCATTCTTGTGAAAAGGCATGAATATGCAAAATTTCTCAGTTCAAACGGCGTATCTCTAGAATAGAATAATCAATATTTGGCTTTTTTTTTCTATTTAAGATAATTGTCATAAAACTTAATATTTTTGCTCAATTAGGAACTTGACAGAATCAAAAAAATTGCTTGAACTAGAATAAAAGAGAGAATAAAGATGAATTACAAGAAGAATAGGAAGAAGAACTTTTAGCAAATGGAATGAACTTAGGCTTACTAACCTAGGGCTCACCAAAATTCATAATTCATTTAAAATTTCAATAATCCAGCTTCACAATCCACTGGCACAGCTAGGGGGGAGTGGGGCTGCAGCCCCTCCCAAAAATTATAACAGTTCGTTCAAATTCGTTAGTCCTTTCTTCTTTATTTTTTGCAACTCTCCTATTTGTTGTATCATCAAGAATAATTGTTCTGTTCAGCCCCCCCCCATAACGAAATCCTGGCTGCGTCACTGTCACAGAGAATGTGGTTTCAATTAATCCCATAAATTTTAATCCTGGAAAACATAAGTAAGAAGTAAAGAGAAATGTTAATAAGGAGAATAGAATATAATACTTCTTACTATGTATAATAACGAAATATGGTCAGGAAATATTTCTGATGAAATTGTATATCTTATTATTAGGTATGTAGCATGGTCTAAGTAAATGTAAGTTATTATCGAGAATATGTACAGGGTACCCCAATAAAGAGGAGCCATACCTAATAGTTCTCATAATACACTCACCAGCAAAAAAACTTGTTTCTTCGTTATCAGAATAAACCTAAAAACGTTTTTCAAAAATACTGAGGTCATATTTATACGGGGTGAAACAGGCCATGCATTATTGGCCTGGATTCTCAACACCTTGTAGAACAGTTCGAGAATTTTGTAGAGTTTAAGCTCAGTTCATTACCCTTACCATTCATTTCGCCATCATTCAGTTTTTATTTCACCTTGATATCTTGATCTCTTTTGAAGATACACGTATTCAAATAAAAGCCTTGAATTTTTGCTTTCAAATGAAGTTGAAGAACATCTACATACTGAATTTTCTGTAAAAACTGTGAGTGTTTTTCAGAAAAATTCGAACGTAGAAACAATTGAAATCGATGAAAAACTACGAAAATGCTTGGACAACAAACTTCAGCGAAATTTTATGTGGACGAGTTTTCTTGTATTCTTGTCGGTGAGTGTATAATAAACAGCCCTCTTAACATACGTTGAATAATTTTGATAATTATAGGTAGTCCATTCACGAAAGGTTGAGCCGTCGGTTGGCCATGGAAATTTGGCATATTCCACTGTGTATATTGAAATTTTAGGTTATGTTCTTTATTTTCTTGTCAGATTGATACACAATGTTGTCAATATTGCATAGAGTTGTCTGACAACTCACAAGCTTGTCGGACGAGGCCGAGTACTTTCGGCAACGTTGACTTCATTTTACGTTATGACCGCAAATACTGCTAACTTCAGATAAATAAAGAAACGCCTACTATGTGCTCATCCTTTCGTGAACGGACAATATATTTGAATTGGCAACAAGTCTCGAATGATACCCCATGTTGAACGGCTTCAAATTTCCTATGCGGAAAATGCCCAATATATCGAAGAACATTTTCTGTTAATTTTGTCATTTAGGTATTCTATTATGAGAAAACTAAGAATTGCTTTTATGCATTTGATCAGCCTGTATATGCTTTATTCAGGTTTTTTACGTTGGTTCAATAGAGTGCGATAGAGCACCTTTAAGAAAATAGGTTTATATAGGTTGAAAGCGTCTACTGCAGAAGATTTAAATGTCCAAAACCATAACTGAATAGCGCTAGGATAGGAAGTTAAGATTTCAATGCGCTTGTGCGTGAATAACTGCTGCAATGGTATAGTGAATTTCGTCCAAGTAAACAAAAGAAATTGGATATTTAAAAAGAGCTTAGGAGTTTGAGAACGGAAACATGGTAAATTTTTTGCATGGCAAATGGACTTTTGCTTTTAGTTCCTAGAATTAAATAGTTTTTCATGCATGTAGTTTAAGTAATCAAACATTGAGGTTAGGTCAGTTGTGATTGACCGGCAGGCATAAATCAATAAATTACTTTTGGAACAGAGCGCGCCATCTACGTTGGGTAGCTAGTAATTCTTAATTTCAGTGATTTGAGGTATTAGTTTTCATTCACTTGATACTGTTCTGTGCAGTTCTGATTTCGAATATCTTGTACTTTATTGAATTGCCTTCTTTTCAAATTTTCACATCTACCCCAAAAATTTCAAAATTGTAATAACCGTGTTAACTATCGATCATAGAATATTGTCTCAGAGAATTTGAATAAATCGAACAGCACCTAAGAATCAATTTCTGGTCGACTTGTAATTATATTCCTGGTAAAACTAATAGAATTTCAGCGATATATACAGGGTGTTACATAATAGTATGTCACAACTTAAGAGGATGAATCTACGTATGATTTCAAGAAAAAAAGTCCGTATAAACATAAACATGGGTTCGGGTTGAAATTTCCGAACACAAAAAGTGATTTTTTCTTCATAAATCCTGCAGTTTTTGAGATATTCAGTACTAATTTGGAATGCGAGCTATTTTTAACAGTCTCCATCATTGCACGTCCTGAATCTGAACTAGAATCTACAGGGTGTTTTTTTTTCGGAGCCGTGTCTCCTGTTTCCCTCTCAAACTTTTTTGTGCTACGCCACTGGTCAGCGTAAAATCTTTGTTGACTCCTTTTTTGCGTATGTCTAACCAATTTCGAATAAAAAATTTTTGAACGATTGTAGTTTGATATTGAATAAGCTTAAGTTGAGTCTCAGATGAAGAACTATCACACTAAAAGCAAATTTAGGTCATATACCTATCGAGTATTTCTATTATTTTTTTATTTAGCGGATAACATACAATCGTTCAATAATTTTTACTTGAAAACGGTTAGATAAGTACCTACTGAAAAAATTGCAGGAGTCAAAAGTTTTTAAATTGAACGAAGATATCAAAAATTGATTTTACGCTTATCAGTGGCGTACCGCAAAACAGTTTGAGAGGAAAAAAGGAGACATGGCTCTGGAAAAGAAAGAAATCTCCCTGTAGATTCTAGTTACGATTCAGGACGTGCAATGATGGAGACCGTTGAAAATAGCTCGCATTCCAAATTTGGACTCAATATCTCAAAAACTGCAGGAGTTATGAAGAAAAAATCAATTTTTTTGGAAATTTCAACACCTCATAGCTCCGTAACGAAGCTTTTGCGGACATATGTTTATATAAACTTTTTTTCTTAAAATTACATGTAGATTCACCCCCTTTAGTTGTAACACCCTTTATAATGTCGAACACTTTCTGAAGGATCCAATTTTGGCTTATAGCTTGAAACAAAAGACTATAGAACAATGTGGTTGACGGCATAATAAGTTTCTCGGAAAACAACTACCGTAATGTGCCATTCATTTTTCTCCAACTCATAGGTTTGAAAAGTTGTAGTTCGGGTATCACCGATTCTGTCCACCCTATAGATACACATATCACCATAGCGGGACAAACTATAATTGCTTTTTCTTCCAGACTCAACCTCATCACATATCGATCGAAAATTTTTCCGATGAAGAACTCGTATCCTATCCACTCATCATACTCAAAGGATCTATCAACTCGCAATGCAAAGAAAATAACGAAAATAAAATATCTGTACAACATATTGATAACTATAAATCCTACAATTGTCGAAGTGACCAGTTCAAATTTATTCTCCATTTGAACGAGGGTGTGAACAATATTACCATAAAATATTGCTGTGAGGAAACCCACTTGAAATTGAACTATGTACCGAGAACAACGGAATACACAGTGTGTCCCTTATACATAATATGTAGAGATCATGATGGTAAATTTCAAGCGCCAGAAACGCAAGATAATAGTAAAGAAAGCGCATGTAGGAGAATAACGTTGATTGCCAAAATGCTTCAATGTGTGACAGCAGAAAAATTATACGAAAAAACACTGACCAGGAAGACGTTTGTTCTAGAAGAAGAGTGCCAATTTTTTTACAGTAAATTATCCTATTAGATGCTATCAAAATGGACGAGAAAGAACTGTGGGAAAACATAGGGAGAGAATAATGAAATCTGATCTGGGAAGCACCAAAAGGAAATATCTAGGATTTCTGTCTTGTACCAGGTAACATAGTCCACATATCGACAAAATTCTTGGACCTCCCTCATAAATTGTGAAAAACAATTTTATGTAAACAGTCCTCATACGAGGTAGAAAGTTCAAACAAAAGTACTCTAAATGATAGCAAATACTCTGTCAGAATCCGTCGATTGAATTTTATTGCAGATAATCAACTCCTAAAAACTAGCCTCTGATATTTTTTAAGTTGCACCTTTATATTCATTTCTACTTTCATATAATTCTACAGTAAGAAAAAATATGATAGAACTATTTTTCATTATTTCACTTAGATTCAACTTTCAAAATAATTGTTATAAATTGTGGCATATCCACTTGTTATTTCGAAACCTTATTTAATTGATTGTTTGATTATAAGTTGTTTATTATCTTTCAGGGTGACTTTTGTGTTGATATTATTTATTGTCTGTATTGAATATCTTGGGCACCAGAAATATTTCACCATAAATAGTCCAGTCAATTTGTGCTCAAAAGAACCCCTAGCAGGAAAGTTCTGGGGTAATTTTGATTTTTCGATTTTTATGTTTTTTTGGGTGCTGAATCCGAATCTGAGGTTTGCTAACAAAATTTCGTGAGGGAACATTGAAAAAAATACAAAAAAGAAAAAAAAATCTCATTCTTTGGCAGTTTTCTGCTTATAACTCGGAAACTATCAACTTTTCGTGAAAAACCTCTCAATACAAAATGAAAGTACATAAAATTTCCTATAAATTGTACTACCACAGCTTGTTCTGCGACCACCTGTTCTGTCTCAAATTATAGTTTTAAATGAGGTATTTTCTATGACTCAATAAATGAAAAAACTTAAATTCTATGGTTCCGATGATGCGATTCTCTTGAAATTTTGCATGAACATCAGCATATCAGTCTCGATTTATAAAAAAAAATTCACTTGAATCAGATAACTTGTTATGGAAATATAAAGATTCTTCTTTTCAATATTCCAATTGAATTTTCTATGGTTCTGCTCACACTATGGTCACACAATTTTGCATGAAGCTTATTATGACCATCTTGCATATTGCCGCAACATTTCATTTCGACTGGTTTCATTTTGTCTGAGATATTGGGAAACAAACATTTGAATGGTCGTATTGTTTCATAAAACAAGGCCATTCTAAATTTTTGTTCCTCAATATCTCAGACAAAACGAAACCAATCGAAATGAAATATTACGGCCAAATGCAAGATGCTCTAATAAGCCTTATGCAAAATTGCGTGACCATAGTGTGAACAGAACCATAGAGAAATTCAATTGGAATATTGAAAAGAAGAATCTTTATATTTCCATAACAAAATATCCGATTCGATTAAATGTTTTTTTGTAAATCGCGACTGATATACTTACTGATTGTTCATGCACAATTTCAAGAGGATCGCATCATCGGAACCATAGAATTATTTTTTTTTCATTTATTGAGTCATAGAAAATACCTCATTTTAAACTATTATTTGAACCAGAAGGGTTGTTGCAAAACAAGCTGTGGTAGTACAATTTGTATTAAATTTTATGTACTTCATTTTGTATGGAATGTTATTTCAGGAAAAGTTGATTGTGTCAGAGTTATATGCAAAAAAACTGACCAAGAATGAGATTTTCATTCTTTTTTTGTATTTTTTTCTATGTTCCGTCTAGAAAATTTTGTTAGCAACCTCAAATTCGGATTCAGCACCCCAAAAAACATAAAAAATGAAAGAAATCTAAACTACCCCAAAACTTTCCTGCTGAAAGCACAATTCGACTGGATTAAAATAGCAAAATGGCGGAATGCGTCACGATTTATAGGTATAGTCCGTTCACGAAAGGTCAACGTTACCAAATGTGCCCGGCCAAGTCCGACGAGCTTGGGAGTTATCAGAGAACTCTATGCAATATTGATAACATTGGGTATCAATCTCACAAGAAAATAAACAACATAACCTAAATTTTTAATTGAATTCTGTGTTCTCGTCATGTTCAATATGAAAAATGAAGTTATAAGAAATCTTATTTATTTGTCCACTTTCCTACGATACCTTCATTTTTCCAAATTTTTAATATACACAGTGGAGTATGTCACATTTCCATGGCCAACCGACAGCTGAACCTTTCGTGAACGGACTATAGGTGTCGTTTCAAACGAGTGCTATATCGTTTTGTCTAAATATCTGTAAATTTCTAATTTGGAGCCGAAAATGGTCTTATACGATAGGGTCAAATTCAATTCTGTCCGTGAGGCCTTCCGGCCATTAGCACGATAACTTTCAAAGGGGTTGTCCTAGAGACTTGAGATTTTCAGGGTGAGTTCGGTTCCGAAATGCCGCTATTAAGTTCGTTAACCAGCCGAATCGTACAGGGTATTCCATAAAATATGGCCATTCAAAATTTTTGTTCTTCAATATCTCAGACAAAACTGAACCAATCGA
Organism: Propylea japonica; assembly: GCA_013421045.1. Classification (NCBI taxonomy): domain Eukaryota; kingdom Metazoa; phylum Arthropoda; class Insecta; order Coleoptera; family Coccinellidae; genus Propylea; species Propylea japonica. The sequence continues at coordinate 31,672,122 of CM024245.1, read as the reverse complement.
AATTAATGCAAAATTTTCTGGCCACAGTGTTAACAAAACCATAAAAAAATCCAATTGGAATATTGAGAAGAAAAATCTTTATATTTTCATAACATGATATCCGATTCGAGTGGAATTAATTTTGAGAATGAAGATTTATATACTAAATGTTCTTGCAAAATTTCAAAAGAATTGCATTCAACTCCCTTATCGTTGAATTTTTACATATTTCATTTTCCGAATGATTAACAGCTAATGGTGCTGAGATTTTGCATCATTGAATGAGCGATCAGAAGCACCTGCTCAGGGCTTTTCTTGAATTTTTTAGGGTTGATTTCATGTAAAATAAAAAAAACAGTTTTAACATATTTTTGTTCTGCTGGAAAATCGTTGGAAGGAAAAAAATCAAGGTTGTAATATAATTTATACCTCGTGACTTACAATAATCGTGTCCGATTTCCTAAAACATAAAGTGACCCAAGAATTTTGGCGAGGTGTGCCTGTATACGTATGTCATCATATTTCAACATAAACAAAATTCTAGGTATTGTTCTGAAAAGTTCAATGATTCCCTGTCAACCCACCGAGATCTCATAAATATAACAGAAGCTTATGTAGCGTTAGGTGGAGGAGGACTCGCCCTATTTGGATCAGCCAGTTTTTACACATGGCCTGAAAATTTGGATGACATAATTAAGAAGTTTGAAGATCAATCCCCTGTAGATAAAACGAAATTTTTGGACGACAGCTGCTATAGGTAAGAAAACCTACTCTAGGTATTATTATTATTATTATTATTACAGCAGATTTTGGATTGAGAACATGGGTTCTATAAAATCCAATACAATAAAGAACAATTAACAAGGCATACAAGCAATTGCGTACTGAAAGAATACATGTGTACGGGTGTTTAAATAAAGTGATAAAAAAAACAATTGAAACAACCAGAAAAATGAACATTTTGAGGAAAAAAAAAGGTCTTGTAATGTAATTAACCGGAGTTAGAATAATTAGATACTGTCATAACGGTTCTTGAAAGTGTTTATCGATGGGGCATTCACAACACTGGGTGGCAGGGAATTCCAGCAATCAAAAACTCTGTTGGGGAGGAAATTTCTCCTTGCAGTAGAACTGAACCTCTCCTTCCTCAGCTTCAAGTTGTGGCCGCGCAACCGAGTATCAGTGTTTAAACAGAAAAGATGCGATAAATCGTAGTTGATAAAGTTGTTGAGGATGCGGAATGTCATGGTGAGGTCGCCCCGAAATTTGCGACGCTCAAATGTTTCGAGGTTTGCCATAGCCAAACGCCGATCGTAGGAAGGTCTCACTCGTCCAAATGACATACGCGTGGCGGATCTCTGAACGGACTCCAGCAAACCGCGATCGCGAACTAGCCCGGCACTCCACAGGTATACAGTGTACTCCAATATCTCGATTCTCAGATAAGGTAGAGAGTTCAAAGAAAGGATTTTGAATGGCAGCAATAACCGAATTTGAATGGGGAGAAATTTTGTTTTCAATTACAACCCCTGAAAAAACTACTTCCGATTTTTTTCTTATTGCAACTTTATATTTTTGTCCCTTCAAACGATCCCTCAGTAAAAAAAAATATGTTTAAGTAATTCTTCATCATGAATCCGTGAAAATAATAGATAAATAAATTGTGGCGCATTCGCCATTTTGCGATTCGCAAGATAGTCAATACTGACAATTGATAAGACATCGCCACAAAAAGATACCATGGAACATAATGAATATGGTGCTAAAATACACTGCGCAAAAAAATTAACGCACATTATGGAAATCTCAAATTTATTCTACAACTGAAGGTGTTCTCAATGATAATTATTTTTATCAGAATTATGCATGCATATGTTATCCACTTTCAACGTTTTCCTTCAATGCAGATGTTTTTCCCAGCAGGAATAAAAAAAGATGGGATTATCAGATTTTGAATGTATTGGCTCCATTCTGAAATCAGTTGTTCTCGATCAATTCTAGTGATCAATAGTTTTTCTTTCGTTTGATTTTCTACACTCGATCGCTATGCAACGCGAAACAAGCAATTTGACCCAAGACGACTGTGCCCAAGCGGTAGTTTTGCGAGAAGAAGGGTGGACATACACAAGAATTGCAGAAAGGTTTGGAGTTTCCCATACAAGTATGTCCTGAATGTTGCAGCAATTCAGGGAGAAAGGTATGAATGTCCGAAAACCTGGACAGGGTAGACCACGGATAACAACTGCCATTTAAGAACGTTTCCTGAGAGTTTCTTCGTTGAGACAACGGTGTGCAACCGCTCGCCTCCTTCAAAATCAGCTTTATCAAACTCATGCAAGAGGCCCAGCTCTTACCCCAGCCCATGGAAGGGCGCGTTTGGATTTTGCGAGAGAGCATATCCATTGGGAAGAGGCTGATTGGGAAAGAGTTCTCTTCACAGATGAGTCTAGATTCTGCCTCTACCATTGTGATCGACGTTCTCTTGTATACAGACGTTCACATATGAAAGATATGCTCAGTGCAATTTCCTGAATACCTACTACTGGTTTCGGGGGAGGATCGATTATGGTATGGGGTGGAATATCTTTGACTGCTCGCACAGACCTAGTAGTCGTTGATAATGGAGCTATGAATGCTGATAGGTATATAAGGAACATTCTTGAAGAGCATGTAGTGCCATTTGCCCCAAACATTGGTGAAAATTTCATTTTTATGGACGATAATGCCAGACCCCATCGTGTGCGTATCGTTCAGGAGTATCTTGAAGAGATCGAAGTCTCTCGAATTGAATGGCCAGCTAGAAGTCCAGATCTCAATCCGATTGAGCAGGTTTGGGACAACCTCAGTAGAAGGCTGAGAAGTTCAGAAAATCATCCAGCTACTCTTAATGACTCCAACTCAGAGAAATCTGGGAATATAGATCAGAAAATTTTAAGATCACTCATTTTGAGTATGAACCGTCGTTGCCGAGCTGTAATTAATGCAAGAGGTGAAAATACCAAGTATTAAATCACTTATCAGCATTCCAGTATTTTGAAAATTGTTTATTTCTCTTCTGTCACATAAGATTCGGTAAACTCCTGAATTTTTCTTCCATTTAATGTGTCTTGTTCCGTTCAAAACCTTCTCGAGAGAACATAAAAAATAAGTTATAATGTCAATGTAAATAAAATCGGATATGCCACAATTTTGATTATTCTTTTTAAGATTGAATCTACGTAAAATGAAACACATTTTCTTAACATATCATCTTCTTCAACCAACTGGGTAATCGTTTAATTGGAAAAAAATAATGGTGCAAATTGACAAAAATATCCGAGGTAGTTTTTTTGAGAAAGGGTAATCAGACACAAAATTTAAACTGTGGATTAGAAAGAATTTCTGCTCAAAGACAGCCATAAATGGTTAAGATATGTTGAACGCGTGAGCTGAGCGAATTTTTTTATTATTAAGTTGTTTATTATTACGAAATGAAAATTATCGCGTTAATCGCAGGTATAATATAAACAATAAAAGCAGAGAATAATACCAATTGATTAAAATCAACCAATATTAAACCCATACTTCGGAACTAATCCCGTCAACGCACAAATAACATGCATGGTGGTAATATCAAACGGAGCATCCATAGATAGCTATTTCGCCCTATTTGGGCTCATCAGTATGGAGGAGCTCAGTCTGAAAGGCATTCTGGGTTCCCTTACTTGAAGAAATGTCGCCCAGTTCTGAGTATTAACAGAAAACAAGACGCCATCTCTTGGGAACCTTACGAACACCTACCTCCAATGCATGAACGTTGAACGAAGTTGCGAGATGTTTATCCGTTTTTCATCAAACTGGTGGCAGTCCAACTTTGTGGATTTTACCTTCAGTCGATGAAGTGGAAACGCTCGATTATTCGTCATAAACCAGACGTGGTGATAATAGTACGAAATGAAAATTAGAATGCCTTTCAGACTGAGCTCCTCCATACTGATGAGCCCCAAATAGGGCGAAATAGCTATCTATGGATGCTCCGTTTGATATTACCACCGTGCATGTTATTTGTGCGTTGACGGGATTAGTTCCGAAGTATGGGTTTAATATTGGTTGATTTTAATCAATTGGTATTATTCTCTGCTTTTATTGTTTATATTATACCTGCGATTAACGCGATAATTTTCATTTCGTACTATTATCACCACGTCTGGTTTATGACGAATAATCGAGCGTTTCCACTTCATCGACTGAAGGTAAAATCCACAAAGTTGGACTGCCACAGTTTGATGAAAAACGGATAAACATCTCGCAACTTCGTTCAACGTTCATGCATTGGAGGTAGGTGTTCGTAAGGTTCCCAAGAGATGGCGTCTTGTTTCTGTTAATACTCAGAACTGGGCGACATTTCTTCAAGTAAGGGAACCCAGAATGCCTTTCAGACTGAGCTCCTCCATACTGATGAGCCCCAAATAGGGCGAAATAGCTATCTATGGATGCTCCGTTTGATATTACCACCATGCATGTTATTTGTGCGTTGACGGGATTAGTTCCGAAGTATGGGTTTAATATTGGTTGATTTTAATCAATTGGTATTATCTCTGCTTTTATTGTTGTTTATTATGTTTCAACGGTTCAAGGTGTCTTTTGTGCTGATGTTTTGTCTATTGTCTGTATTGAATATCTTGGGAATCGCAAAATGGCGAATGCGTCAGAATATTTTTATAAATATTATTATTACTTTCAAGGGTTTAATGAGGAACTGATGAAGAATGGTTTAGAATATTTTCCTTTCCCTGAGTAATCGTTCAAGTTTTTTTCTTGAAAAAACTGTCAATAATGAATGCGATAGCACGCTGCTCCAAGAGTGATAAACAAACAGAAATATATAAATATATACAATCGATATCAAAAAATGAAGAAAGTGTATTTATAATTCAATGGCTTATATTTATTAAAATATTTACAGGGGAACTTTGGGTGCCTGTTTCTCAACAAGCCTCGGTTCCGTTCTTCACGAACTCTGCCACACTTTCGATTTGGGCCATTCACAATCTGGAATCATGGCGAGAGGCTTCGATAATATTTACAAAGTCTTCACTCCGCACACCGACGATGACCACAAAATATCGACGAATTTCCATAAAACTATAGAATTCAGGGAGAATTTTGAGCCAAAACTACTGTCAGAAAGACTGAAAGACGTGCCAAAGGAATTTCAAGTTACTGGATCTACTAAAACTGAAAGAGACGCAGATGATACTTTCTGGACGAAAAGTTGTGCTACAATCCTCAGTTATCACAGGTGGGAATTAATTAAAATAAATAATATTGAAAACAGAATATAAATGAGCGCAGCTATGAAGTGTGAAGTCGTTGATGTTTGACCATTAATACTTTTCTCTATGTTTCTATTTGAACAATTGGCCTCATTCTATCCTATTAAGTATCCTTCTTCATATTAGGAAAATGCTGGTCCAAATTTGAATATCTTGGGAACTGTTGGTCTCATTCTGTTCATATATGAATTTCCCTTTTCAAACCCAGGACATCTACCCTGAAGTTATCTTGTTACCTCTTTCTGTCTGTCATCGATATCTCTTGTTATCCCAACTTTAATTTTGCCATAGTCCTAGATCTCTATCAGTTTTTTCACTTATCAGATTACAGGCATTTTCACTACAGTGTTTCTGATACAATACGAACGAATTCCGCCTATCATTTTCATTCAATTACGTATACAGGGTGTTTCATCATAATCTGGAAAAAACATATATTTGTGTAAGGAACACCGGGAGAATCATTTTTGCTTTATACAATATATTCCGTTTTCGACGAATAAGTGAACAGGTGAAACGTCATTTTTAAGTAAGATTCTTATGAGTGTGGTCAGTTGTGTATAACACTTAAAGTAACAGTTTTTGGTCAAATCTCAGTATTTTTGGGTCCTCTATTCAGAAAGTTGACGAAACTCCAAAAAAAATAGAAAATGACGAAAAACCTGCAATGTTCTTAATTTTTTTCGGTTGTCAAATTGAATTTTATTTTCTGAATGAACACAGTTTCTAAGAATTTCTCTGAAATTTTTTTTCAAAAATCGAACACAATTTTTTTTATATGTCTACAGCGACAAAAATTTCACCCGAAATGGATGAAATTTTGTATAATTGACTTCTTTAATTATCAATCACAAATGTACAAGTCGACCTATGTACTTTTCTAATTGAAATAATTGGAATTCTCTTTTCTACCCTAAGGCCAGAAAGAAAACGTTGATCCGTGCTCCCTGCACGAAGAGGGAGTCTTACTGTTAACTTTTTCTGAGGAGTTAGGAAACATAAAAAAAACACCCATATAAATTATACAACTAATCTATTGAAGAAAGACTCTGTCTGAACAATCACAAAAGAAAAATAAACTGTATCAGTTATGAATCTTGGAAAGAACGAAAGCTAACAAATGGGAGACTCGCCGTTCTACCTGGGAATACACCTAGTGTTCAATATGGGACAGTCCTACCTTTTCCCGTCCTATTTTTATTGACCTGGGAACAAACACAAACGTATGCTCTGCTTTTACACTCCCGAACACCACAATTCGCGAATTTAACTAAGCTTCCGCTCGAAGTTTTCCTCGAACGCCCCAAGTACCACCGATTTTTCCGACGTGACTCTAAACCCCAACTCTTGACCACAACCCCCTGAGACTCTTCCAATGAGCCTCCTAACCGTCACTGACTGACCTAAAACTGACTCCTCCAACGAGCCCCTAACCGTAACTCTTGACCGAAGACTTCCTCCCTGAGGAACCTTAACCGAGTACCGCTAAACGATAACTGACTCTTAAAACCTTTTTCAAAAACCTTCTAAGCTCTGTAGCGTCCCCCTTCTTCGAAAATTTCCCCTTTCTCGACATTTGGACTTTGACCTACCCAATAGAAAAACGCTACATCAACTATTTCTTCCTTGGAACCAAGCGTTCCCATGGCCACTTAACACGAAAAAACTGCACATTATCACTCTATTAATTATCGGTCCTTCAAAATATGCTGAAACCAAAGTATCGACCACAGAACATAAAATATATCGACTAAGTGGCCGTACTGTAAACAGTTCGACGAGTCGAACGATAACGACCCCATTTGTTTACCCCAGGATCAAGTTACACGAAATAGGTTCTATGACTTCTATGTATGGGGCTATCTGGCTTCTAAACTTAAATGTTTCGAAATTCTGTTTCCTCAACCTGCGGATAATATTTATATTCCCAGGTATTACACAAATATGAAAATAGAATTGTAGAAAAATCAAACGGTTTCGTTCAGACCTCTGAAATAATAAAAAAATTTTTGTTGAGTTCTAGAGTCAAAATAATTAAATTATTAACTTGGTTGGGACTCGAATGAACGTAGGTATTAAATAGGGAAACGAGACTGTTCAAGGATATTAATGTTCGTTGTCAGTTTCACCGAATTCTTTTTTATAAATTCATCTAGAATGTTTGGACATACCAATAGTTTAAGTATTTTGACTCTAGAACTCAAAACAATTTTTTTTCATTATTTCAGAGGTCTGAACGTAACATTTGAATGACTGTATGACGAAACCGTTTGATATTTTACAATTCTGTTTCCATATTCGTGATTGATAATTAGAGAAGTACAATTGTACAAAATTTCATCAATTTCGGGTGATTTTTTTTTATCGCTGTAGACATGTAAAAAAATTGTGTTTGTGAAATTATTGTTGTTGGAACATTGACTGAAATATTATTTGGGCAATTTCGGCTTCTTGTAAGTATTCATAGTTTTGGCTGGCATTCACCAGCCGTCGGCGTCGTCAGGAAAACATTCGAAACTTGCAATTTTTAGAAAAGCAACTTTCGTCTTATATTTTCAAAGAATTACGGTTGTGCCTATCGACCACAAACTAATAATTATAGCCATAATGTTTTCTAAAGCCGTCACTGAATAGCTTCTCCATTTTTTCAACAATTTCACCGTTTTGAACTAGCTTTGAATGAATCCTTGCCCTACTTAATGCTTGCTCAAGAACTAGGGATAAGAGTTTGGTATCGCTTCACCAAGTCTTATGATCCGAAGTGAACAAAAGAAACTTTTCGAAAATTTTCTTGTTATAAATTTTAAAATTCTTGTGGTTCATTATTTAGAAGCTTCTTTGCAAAACTTAACTGTTCATTATTTGGAGTGGTTCATTGTAAGCGTTTTTTACTATGTATTTCGCGAATCTACTGTGTTATGATTGTCTCTTTTTCAGGTGGTTCAACAATTTCTCGGAAGATTCAACTTACATTCTCAAATACGATAACATCTCGAAAGTGTTTTTATCTACAGCTGGTTTACGAGTCGTAGAACTGAGGAGGTGCAACGACGAAATGGTTTTGATGGATTGGGTTTTCAATGGAAAAATTCTTAAATATTCATTTCCTATACCAGTAGATGTGAGAGAACAGGAAGATATTTCCGATTCGATCATTTTCGCTGAAGACAACATTGGAAATATTTTGAAATTAAAATATTGATTGTCTAGTGCTCGACAGCGATTATCAAAAATTGTTAACTTCCAGAACTTCCATAATTCTTTTCAAATTGAATAGAAATTAGCGTAGGCACAGCGAAAAGTTGATGAGTTTCAGAATTTTTTTTGAGAAAAACTGAAGTACTGAGGAGAATACTGATATGCGTTTTTGTTCCTCTGTACCAGGTTGACTCATTGCAATAGGTATAGAAATTAAGTCTTTATACAATAAATAAAAATATTCTCGAAAATAGCAGGACTGCATGTGATAGGTACACTTGATGAGGATATTTCAAAATTTTCTATTATATCTGTACTCCCTTCATGAATATAAAAAAATGAGGAAACTGGATTTTAGAAAGTGAATGAAATGGTCTATAGTGTAATCATCAGTGTTACCCCAGCGCTTGTTCAATTTGCAGCGCAAAATTTAACTAAATAAAATATAAGATAGATAGAATATAAAAAGGAAAAAAATTTAACCGCAGACATTTCTGAACATTGTTTATGAGTTTTCATGCAAATTTTATGAACTTCTCATCGAAAGATGAGAATATTGAATTTATTGGTGTTTTAATTGGATTGTTGAAATCCGAATAATAGAAAAAAATGAAAACGAACGGTTGACAACGTTAACAATAAGGTTAAAGAAAAAAATTTTATGTCAACACTACAGATTGGCGATCGTGTTCCTTATGCTAAGAAAGACAGCACAAGTATAATAAAAAAAATCTACTGTTATCTATTCTTCTGTATAAAACAGACCCTAATTCAGTAAATCGGCAAAAATCAAAATAATCCCGTTAACTTTGATCCTCTCCGTAATTTTATGGAATTGTTGAATAAAATGTGAAGTATGAATGCATTTTTTTTACGTCATCAGTCAACAACCAAGAATATAATATACTGAAAAGAACCGAGAAATTTCAGAGAAATTTATATATTATTATTATTGCGCAACTTTTATAACTATACAAGGTGCTTCAGAAAAAGGATAAATTCGGGATCTTTATCCTCAGATGATTTTATTACATAAAGTTCCTATGGACTATGGGTCTCTGACGCATTATTTTTGAGATACGGGGTGTTGAAATTCAAAGAAAAAATAGGTTTTTCTTAAATATTTTTGACACCTTAAACGTTTTTTTCTTCGCATGTTGGTAGATAATGAATACGCATCAAAACACATTTTTTCAATTCAAAATTATTCTCAATTTTCACTAGTGGCGTCTGTACAGACTTCTGCTCCAATGAATCTAGTGAAAATAATGGTACGCCTATGCTTTCTTTAAATTCAAAGTTATTTTCGTTATCACCACATAATTCAAAGTGAAAAAGTTATCTTAAATTTCTTACTTGTGACGAATACTTTCTGAGAAAAAAAAAATAAAATGATATTTCATATAATAGAGTTGTGAAAAGGAATAGCAATCAGCTCTGCCAGATCATTCCTTAATAATAATAAGGAAGACCGGATTATATGCAACATAAAATCGTTGTTATATGCATGCAAATATGCATAAAAAATGCTTGAAATATGCACGAAAATAGGCAAAATATGTAGAACATGCAATATTGGTAACTTGAAGAAAGAAAAAGTAATTTTTATTTCAAAATCAAGTCTCGATAATGTGGTATTGACATTTAATTCAACGTTTTCGTAAACGTTTACAATTAAATATTGTTCAATAGTTAAATTTTTCCTTCGATCTTTTTGATAATTTTGTATGTGGAAAAGGTTCTCTCCACATCCACGGACGTAACTGGTGAGGATTTGAACCTTGGTGCTATGTTTTCCCTTATAGTTTCAGGTAAAACTTCTGCCATCACATTAATAAAACTTGCGATGAGAGACAAACCTTCGAAACCTGGATTTTCTTTCAATATCCATTCAAACTTTTCTTGAAGTTTATTTGGGAATGCCAATAACAGCGTGCAGTTCATTTGGCATATTTTACTCATTATTTGTAGCCTATTCGTTTTAAGATATTTCGTGCTCCTGAGTAACTCAAAAGCTCGAAATACGGCTTGCCATTGGCTGCGCACAAGCACTGGAACAGCTCAGGAGCACGAAACTCCTCAAAACGAATACTGTTACGGTATTCGTTTTGTGGAGTTTCGTGCTCCTGAGCTGTTCCAGTACTTGTGCGCAGCCAATGGCAAGCCGTATCTCGAGCTTTTGAGTTACTCAGGAGCACGAAATATCTCAAAACGAATAGGCTATGTATTGGATACTTTCGTAGGGTGCGGCTACTAATAGGTACTGCGTTCCGGAATGCGATAAAAGTGATTCGCAAATCTGACAAAATTCACAATTATTAGTATTATTATTGACCTCATATTTTGTGGAATTTGGTCGTATTCAGCACTTTTATCGCATTTCGGAACGCAGAGAAGAAAATATATACTGAAAAATATGCATCATAACTGGATTTTAGCTTAAATACGCAAATACCGCTGAAAATATCTTAAACATGCAAAAGCATAATATGCAAATGCATATAATCCTGTCTCTACTTATTATCTATAGATCAAAAATAAATTAAAGGATGAAAAATTAGTGAAGAAATGGTCGAAATTTCTAGATAATTAGAACATTTTCATATGTTCTCCAGGTTCTCCTGATAATAAGCCTGAATTTGTCTATTAGAAAAAAATACATATTAGACAATATACTTCAGAGAGCATAAGTAAAGTTCAAGTTTCGTTTCCCAAATGACTCAATTCTTCAAATTCAACGATTTTTTCATATATTTTCCATCCAATCGGAAGTAATTTAATATTACATAATCTTTCCTTTCAATTGGCCTCTACCTGTTTTAAATAGATCTATCAGTAAGAAGGACCAAAATAAACTATAAAATGTTTTCGATCGTACGTCGTTAAAGATCGCGAATCTATCACTGCATTTAATTGCGAATTATTGACTTGTGTAGGATAAATCAATAACGCACCGGAATAGGTAATTTTTTATAAATATGAGTGTCATCGAACCGTTGGTTTCTGTGGATTTCGAAGTATTCGGCAAAGTTCAAGGTAGGTGTGTTCTTGACATTTTCTCATGTTTTTGTTTGTCAGATGCATGCGAAAAATTTTTACAGCACGTGTTGAGTTCATATTCCCAGCATCGCAATGAGCGGCCATTAGATTCATATACGAAAACGCTAATTCGTTAAAAGCATTCTAGGATAATTCACTCGCGAGATAAAAAATCGCAGATAAACAAAAGGGCGAATTAAAGCATTAGTTTTGAAATATACTTTTTCATTGTGTCAGTCGAAAGATTTGAATTTTTCTTCCGAATACCATTTTTTGCTATTTTATACCGTCAGCGACCTGCAGCGTGTTTTATGTTGATTCTATTCCATTTATTTTTTTTTCTGTTTTGTGACTGATTGCCTTAATTTAGATACATAGATATGATTATGTTTCTCGAAATCAAGGAGGCTTTGTAACGAACTATTATTCAATTATTATATTCATCAAACATAATATTTTATTGCAATAATTTTTTAATAACAAACAGGGAACATATTATTTGAAATGTTGCGTTTGTTATTGAAATAAAATTATCACAATAAAATATTCTATGAATATAATATTTGAGAAATAGTTTGTTACAAAACCTCCATGATTTCAAGAAACACAATTATATCTATAGTCCGTTCACAAAAGTTTGAGTGCATAGTAGGCGTTTGTTTATTTATCTGAAGTTGGCAGTATTTGCTGTCATAACGTAAAATAAAGTCAACGTTGCCGAACGTACCCGGTCTCGTCCGACGAGCTTGCGAGTTATCAGAGAACTTTATGCAATATTGACAACATTGCGTATCAATCTGAGATAACATAACATAACATAAAATTTTAATATACACAGTGAAATATGCCAAATTTCCATGGCCAACGGACGGCTCAACATTTTGTGAACGGATTATATGGTATGCGGTCACAATACAAAAAAATGGAATAGAATTATTATCAATTCTAGAAGTCACTTGTGTCAATTTTTTTTTCTCTCGTTTTACAGTTGTGTTTGTATATCTTAAGTTTAGAGTTTATAGGTTATGTAACCTCAACTCTGTTATCTGGTATAATAATAATAATAATTATTATCGACTTGAGCCTATATTAGCGTAGAAAGGGTGTGATTTTTCACACCTCCTAGCGATCGGCTATCACACTCCCTACTAAGGGGAACATTCACTCATCCCGGATAGCAAGTATCAGGGGTATTGAGCTCTGAGGTCTTCGGTGTTCTTCTTCTCCTGGGTCCTGGGTTGTTCGTCCTTCGTTGCTTGGTCCTGGATCTCTGGTTGATGTCGTGGTAGTTGGTTTTGCAATGTTTCCCTCCATGGTTGTTCCTGGTGTCCATCGTGACCTACAAACTCCTTACTGTTCTAGCAGTACAAGAAGCACTGCTTTTTGCATTACTTTAAAAAGGTTTTCATCCAAATCTAGCTCCTTGAGGTTGGACTTGAGGCTCTTAGGAATAATTCCTGTGGTTGATATGAGAATCGGAATGGTTCTGGTACTAGACATTCCCCACTGCCTTTTGATCTGAAGTTCAAGCTCTCGATATTTCGATATTTTTTCAGCATATTTTTGAGGTAGATTGTTGTTATTTGGGATGGCTACGTCTATGAGTATTGCTTTCTTCTCTTTTTTCTTCACTAGAATTATGTCTGGCCTGTTATTAGCAACATAATTATTATTATTATTATTATTAGAAATAGAAAAGAAAAAATTCTTGAGAAGAAACGCCGCGACGCCCGGCCTCTTTATTTTTTTCTCCGACTTCCACGCGCATCTCAAGTCAACATTGACTTGTACCGAATCATAGATAACATACCGAATAACGTCAACAGAATAAAAATATATATATATATATAATATTCATTCCTTTTTCGAAACAAAATAGGTTGCCATGATAAGCGAATCACCCTGTGCAAAATAATCACATTTTGCATTAGGTACGTTTCATTTTCGATTCGAGAACATGGATCACTTCATTGGAATTGGTGATAATGTTGATACAACAGATTCAGTAAAAATACAGAGTTTTCCGTAATATATGCGCAAAACTTCTGGATGTTTGAGCTAGTTTGAAAATATGAACAGAAGATCCTATTGACTAACCATCTAATTCAACGTTTTCGAGATATGTTCCACAAAAAAGTACGCTCTGAAGCCGACCGTTTCCGAGAAAAACCAACTTTAATGTAAAATCATGGTCAATTTTTTGACTGTGCGTAAAAAAAAATTAACAAAATATTTCGATTTTATGAAATAATCGCCTTCAACTTCTGTATAGTAACAGTCCAAAAATCGAGCAAGTTTCTCAACATAAAAGTGATTTTTTCCCTAAAAGGGTCGCCTCTAGAGCGTTTGACCAGGAATACCTTATTTGTTCAGAAAACATTAACGGTTTAAATGGGCCTCAAAAACCGTACCTTTTCATTAGCGTAGAATTTGGCAGAGAAAACACTCACTAATTCCTAAAACTCTCAACTGACTTGGGAAAAAAATCCGCAGAATAACAAAGCTTATGATGATTGGAAAATGCTCACGAAACTGTTTTTTTTCTGTACGGTAGAAGTAAAGAGATATTCGCAAAATAAGATTGTAATTTCAATGATGCCTAGAGCCCGCTTTAGTCTTCCACTTTTAGGCAAGAGTAGGGCGTAGAATAAATCTTCTGCAGTTTTCGAGGTTTACGCCATTTGAATGATTCACACTTCACAATATACTTATGGTGCATATTCTTCACCTCTACTTTTTTTACAGGAGTTTTCTTCACTAAATATCTGAAGGAAATGAGTGAACAGTTAGGACTCAATGGATGGTGTAAGAATACCAAACAGGGGACAATATGTGGAAAAATTCAAGGACCAAAACCAGGAATAGATCACATGTAAAAAAATTTCAAGTTCATTTTAGTTTGTTTTCGTTATTTTCAGCAAACGTTCGCTGATCATCTTGCATTCGACGTTTTCGCGAAATTTTTCACATTGACCAAATCATTAATCTAATGCTTCAAATTTATCATAAAGGTGAATTTAATTTCAATGAATCTTTTTAGAATGAGGAAACCAATAAAATCGAGAAATTATACAACAATTTTACCGAGAGATTCTATGCCAATCGAGTATGACGAGTGATCAAAGAAAAAGGCCATTTTTCAATAAAAATGATCGGATGTTTATTTCATAATAAAGAAGAAGCTATGCCGTTAATAGTGGAAAATAACATCAGGCAAATGACCACCACGACCACGCTTACAGTACTATATCATTTTAATGAAATTTTCCATAACCAAATCGCAAAAAGGCTGTCCTATATCCTCGATAGCCTCACGAGTTCCATCTTTGAGGTCTTGAATCGACGCTGGGCTATTGACGTAGACTTTCTCTTTCACGTGGCCCCAAAGGAAGAAGTCGCAAGGTGTTGAATCACAAGATCTCGGTGGCCAATTGTGATCACCTCTTCAAGAGATAACGCGGTCCGGAAACTTTTCCCGCAAAAGATCAATGGTTTCGTTGCTTGTGTGGCAACGTAGCGGCGTCTTGTTGAAAGTAACGTTGTCCAGATCAATACTATCCAATTTCGGCCATAAAAAATCATTAATCATCTCTCGATAGCGCAATCCATTCACCGTAACTGTTCCTACAGCCTCATTTTCGAAAAGAAAGTTCCAATGACTCGCGCTGGACCATAAACCGCACCAGTCACACTTGAGGATAGAGAGGCTTTTCAACAATAACTCTTAGGTTTTCCGAGCCCCAGATGCGACATTTTGCTTGTTGACGACGCCCGCCGAGGTGGAAATGGGATGATTTTTCGATGGAATTCCGGATCATTTTCATGCACCCATCAGCAAAGACACGACGTTGTTGATGAACGGCCGGCTTGAGTTCTTGTGTTAACTGAACTTTATAAGCCTTAAGAACCAAATCTATCTGCAGAATACAGTGTTATGACGTTTGTGCAATGCCTAATTCCAAAGAACGACGTGGAAAGGACAAACCTGGGTTGGTTTCAACACTTTCGGCTGCAGCATCAACATTCTCGGCTGTTCTTGTGCGACGTGCACGGGTTTTATTCTTCACATCACTAACTTGTCCCAACAGCTCGAATTTTTCCACCAATTTCTTTATTGCGGTCCGACAAATTGCTTCACGACGACCCAAAATTTTTCTAGTTTTACAAATCGTCTCAACCAAATTTTCACCATTTTTATAGTGAATTTTAATAATTTCAATGCGTTCTTGAAGAGTGTAGCCTGGTTCTTAGAGCTTCGACGTGAAGCCAGCGACAATCCCCACTACTGCTATTCTCCCTCGCTGTCGCAGTTACAAGTGAAGTTGGTTTATTTTTTTTTTTCCCTTATGGGACAGCCAACTTAGGCTAAATCTCCCAATCTCAACGTTTTTGAGCTAGACTTTGGTCGATCACAGACATCCATGCCCCTTCGCGATCGAACCCGGGACCACCGGCATCACAAGCCAGAGCGCTACCTCTGAGCCACCGGTTATCGGCAAGTTGGTTTATTTCAACTACAAAAGAGGCGTGTCGCGACAGATTTTGACAACCAGAAACCAAAAGGAGGGGGTTCAGGGGAATTTTTGTTGATATCCTCTGATGGTGGAATAACTGTCGCTGGATACACGACGAAGCTCTGAGAACCAGGCATGAATCGTTCCATTCTTGTTAATGGCGTAGTTTCTACTTGTCAAATGTCAAAAAATGACAGCTTCAAACGTGACATCTACCGAAATAGCGGGCTATTCAAAATAACACCTCTTATTGGAAAACCCTTTATGATAACGAACATGAATCAATTTCAAGCGGCTAATCATCATTTCATCATTTCGGTTAACCAATTGCATTCAATTTGAAGGGAATTGGTTAACCGAAACAATAACCGGTTAGTCGCTTGAAATTCATTATAAGACCTCATTGTTTGCAGTATAGTACACAACTCCATCTAGGAGATGGCCTGATCATAATCTAACATATTTCTTTTTATCTTAGGGTTGTGTGGCTCACGAGCATAGGATCACCTGGTAGTGTCATTGAACGTTGCAACCTTACAAACTGGCAAACACTTGCAAAGCCTGAGATAAAAGGATTTTCCATAAGATTTTAATATTCGTTGTATGTACTATAGGTCAATCATAAAGTGAATAACAGTTTTCAATAGTTCATAGATCTTTTACACATATATTTTGAAAATGTGAATTATCTTATAGGAATCATCTTATACATCCATTTTGTATTCTTTTATTGTAAGGATTAGAAAATAAACATGTCAATATTCTTAAGGTAGTTGATTTCGAAAATTTCCATTCGAAATGGATAAAACGAACATTCAGAATGATGACAAGTAAATAGATTGTTTCGAATTTCCAATCTAGTACATTGAGAGAAAACTTAGAAATTAGATTAGATTAGAGGAGTGGCAATAAGACTATGTTAAACATTGCTGACACCATGACCTGAAGATCTATTGTGCAATCCAGCGCTTTTTACGAATCGGATTGCAAGGCCTAGATGAACTACTTTTCTGGGTGCTGGATCCATTACTTGTTCCTATTTTAAGAAAAAGGAGCCAAAATGTCGCAGCCTTCTCCTAAGGACAGCTTCACATTTGCATAGCAGGTGTACAGCTGTCTCAGTGGCTTCTTGGCAGAAGCGACAGGTACCATCAGAAACCTTTCCCATGTTCCAAAGATGATGATTCACGGGATAGTGTCCTGTGAGCATGCCTGACAGTTTCCTCGGTTCTGATTTACTTAGTGAGAAAACTTTTTAGTCCAGCTCATTGAGTACAAAAGGAACGACTTAGCCTGTCTTTGTCTTTTGATCAAAACTAAGAATTCCTTATTTCTTTTCTCACAGTTTCAGAAAACCGAATAACCTTATTCAAAAAGTTTTTCTAAAATCGGAAAGTTCATTCAAACTCAACTTTCATAAAATAGTTCTTGCTTAAAATGAAACCCACATGTGAAGTAAACATATAATATGATGAAAATAAGTACAAAAATGTCATTAAAACTTCAGAGCCAATTCTTAGTTCTAATGAGTAAAACTACGTTTTATCATAAAAAGTACATATGAATTAAAAAAAGTGTTATTCGAATATATATAGGAATGCCTAAAATAACTGGAATCTACATAACTAATTTACTTGAAAGGCACTAAATTGATCAACTAGTTTCATATGCTTGATGATAATGATAGTTCAAGTTGATCCTAAGTCTTACAGTATAAATCATATAACAGATTTTGAGTATTCATAAAATTATCAATGATTTTACTCTTCAAATATAACATTGAAATGATTATTCGAATCATGAACTGAACACATTTGCAGTTTTGCAATTAGAGTATAAAAAATAGATGCCATAAAAATTAACCAGCATCTTTCTTCCTTTTCTGCAGTCACTCATTAATGAAATACTTTTCCTCAAACTAATAAACAGTTAAAGGCACATTCACAGGAAATTCCTTTATTCAGTTGAAGAAAATATGTTTTACCACTTAATACGTCAGTGATATTTCATTTGGTTGAACAGAATCTTTGAAAAAATGTTTCTGTTTTGTGAATTGATTATTGGGGAAAACCATCTATGTGGAAATATTATATTTCCCTAATTCAAGAATATATTATAACAAAAGGGAGATTAATCTGTAATCAACTTCAGGGATACCTCCTGTTCTGTAAAATTTATCGCAATATAACTTATTTACAACAATAATGTATATATCAATGCAAACTCTGAATGCATTCATCGAAATATGTGAAATTAATAAAAATAGCCAAAATAAGACCAATAAATGAGGCAAAACAGCGTTTTTTTAAATAGTTTTCAGCAATATCAAGAACTTGGTATTAAACTGCATGTAGGCACCAATAAACATAGTGGTCAATACGTGTAACTCATAATTGGTGAAGAATTTCATGGATCATACTGTTTAAGGCAGAAAGCAAGAAATTTTTTCTAATCAAATAAAAAAAACAATAAAAAATTCTAAACTCATTTGAAGAACTTTCACTAATTATGTATAGAAAAGATATAATTTCATTTTGCAGTAACAAATTTATAATTATTTGTGTAGTTAGTTTAGAACAGATAAATCTATCTGTGAAAAGTGAATACAAATTGTTTTTCAAATGGTATATGCTTAACATTCTTAGAAAGATGTACCCTATTAATGTTTATTAATAGTAGAACTTACTGAGATCAGAGTAAAAAAATCAATCCTTGGCTTTCAAAAGGCAGTGGAATAAATAACTTAACAAAATAAATGGAATGATGAAATTCAAAACACAAAAAAATGTTTGTGCTGCATATCAGTCTTCTTTTCAACCGTCAGTTCAACTAAACAAAAACCATTCACTGTATCTGATAAATATAAGAATCGTTGAAACGTTTCATCAATGAATAATTCTTCATTTTCAAAAATTGTTTGATAACTTTCATCTTAATCTGATCTTGTTCCAAATGGACAGAAATTATTTTTATATTCACTTGATCGAATGGTATTGTTTCTAAAATTTGTAGTTCAGTACCTGGTGATTCTAAACTGAAGAAATCTACAGTGGTCCTATTAACTGCTAGCAGAAGAGAATAAAGAGGAAAACATTTTACTCTAGTGTTGAACCATTCAGGTTCACCGATTAGGTTATTAGAAAGAACACTATTGATTTTTACACCGTCATGATCATGATGAAGTGTTACCTCTTTAGGGTAAGGCATCGGACTAAGACAAGCATGTGCTGCTTGGGATCTTATTCTGTTATGTCGACGAAGATTGAAAAAATGCCTAGGGTCAGGTTGAATCAATAAACCTTTCCATATTAATTTTTTTTCCAACCATTCTGTTTTGGAAGTTTTTCCATCATTATAAGCACCTGCTTCAACAAAATAACCATTTACCTGAAATATAAGCATTATTGAGTAATTATTATTAAAAAATGATCAATACTCATGTTTTTGAGATTAATTGTGTTACAAAGAGTATCTGGAAATCTACTGATTTTCTATAATTGTGCTGTTCAAGAAAATCAGAAGATTCTCAGCTACCATTTGTAACATGGTTATTCACAGAAACAAAACAGTATGTCAGAACATATGATAGTACCTTATTATTCAATAGTTTCAATATGAAGGATATTTCTTCAGTTGGCTCTTCTGCTGTGTATTCGATTGGTTTATGATGAGGTTCTACTGCTGGTCCCAAAAACACCTCTTTAATATAAGTTACTAATTGTGGGTTGTCTTGAGTAACACTCAAAAAATCAAAATCTTGGCTGAGATTCATCCGGAATTGATAATGCTTCATGGCTGAAAGAATCGTTTATAACATCATAGAAATCATATACATTGAAATCAAAACCTACCTGTATTATCCATGTATACGATGAGAACAGTCATAACAGTTGCAAATGCCATGAAAAATGTAGCTAGGGGTTTAACTAAACCTGGAGAAGACTGTGTTGTGTCTTCATTAGGGGTTATTTTAGCTGAATCATTGACTTGTGGATTTGAGGCACAACTTTCAAGCGAAGGCGCCTCAATTGGTTCATTATGATTCTTCATTTTAGCAATCTACCCAAAAGAGTAACAAGTTGTAATATGAATGACTAATAATTCGAAATTGGTTTAATTACATAGGTCCAAAATCTAACTTCAAATTACCTCGAAAACCAACTAATAACTGGAAAATCAATAACTATTACTCAAAGGTAAAATCCCATTCACTTTTAACAATAACAAAAGGCATTATTGTTCACCTACACCTGCAATGCAAATTAATAAGGGTTAGTAATCGTAAAAATGAAAGATCCGAAAACACAACCAACAACCATAGAAATTAGCTTTTTGGACGATGCTTTGGGAAATAAGTTTCACAGGGGCGTTACATAGAGAAGGCATTTGAATGTAGGCCTCTTGAAACTTAGATAGATAGGCGGGATCGCCGGGATCAGGCATTCAGACAATATTTGATGGTTTAAAGCACACATATTGTATGTCCACTTTTTGCCAGAATTAGGGTTTGCGATATTTGGAACGTAGGAACAGATCTAGAGTCTGTGTTAACATTGTATGTCCAGAATAACGAGAAGTTAGTGTAATTCACATAATGAAAATATAGTATTTCCATAGGTTGGTAGGGTTGGCCCATGCGCACTCATAGTATGTCACAATTCTTGCGCAGTTCAAAATAGCTCAAGATAAACATAGTAAGTCCGGACATACAATATTTGTATTTCCGAAGGACTATCAATACATGCCTAATGGTTGTATGTCCGACATACTATTACTGCGTGCTCTACTACTGCGCACATAAAATCAGCTGCTTAGGACTTTTTTGGACTTGCAATATTTGCATGCTCTTCGTTTCATTCAGTTGAATCAGTTTTATGTAAGATACCTTCGAAGTTACATGGAGTTCAGTCTAGCTCAAAGAGAAAAATATTTCTTCTCTGTTGGTGAATTTAGTTCAAGTTTTAAGTTTATAGTGTTTATTGCTAATGAATGACCATGTTTTCACGGGGTAGAATGATGGTCGATCTTGCATAAAAGTCGAACATTTATGAAAAACCATCAGCTCCTGGAGAAATTGCAAATGGTAAGAATACTTGAATTAGAATATAATAATAAATTAATATTTTTATTTATATTATTCGAAAAACCTACCTCAGACTGTCTCCCATGTGTCTAGTTTTTCAGATACTTGCGGAGGGCAGCACCGCAACCAATTTGTAGCTGCAGCAATGTTGTATGCTGTTAGTGAATATAAACACTTACGAATTGTTGATTTAAAATTCATGGAATCCGGTCATTCCTATCTTGAGGCAGATTCAATTCACGCTACCATTGAAAGAGCCCGTAAACATCGGAAAATTTTTACAACCGAAGAATGGGGATTATTAATTGAGATGGCAGGAAAAAAACCGCGTCCCTATCAGGTCTACAACTTTGCTTTTCTGATTTTTATGACCTACAGGCTCTGGCGTCAGTTGTTATGCAAAATACTAATGTGAATGGCTTCACATTAAATGGATAAGATTTGATAAATCTAAACCATTTATCATTCAATATAAATATTCATTGACCGATAATGAATTTATGGAACTGAATGTTTTGCAAACCAAAAAATTTCAGCAAACTCCTCTGTTGAAAACCTCGACACAAAAATATGGCAATAGGTTATCGATTTCAGAGGCGAAAAAGAAGGATTTAATATCTTTACTACGAAAGAAAATTATTCCAGAGGCTTACAAAAGCTATTTCAATGCATTACCAAGCTCAAAAAAACCCATAGATCTTGTTTCATATACAACACTTGAAGTTTTTTCAGACCAGGAATCTGAATAAACACCATAAAAAAGTTGATTCTATCTTTGTTTTAATTTTGTATCAATAAACAATCGAAATGTGTATTATTATGTTTATCACGTTCTTATGTAGTACGTATTCAAAAATATGTTTTATTTTTTCAGTTGATGCTCGAAATGTGTAAAATCACAATTGTGTGAATTTTTTTTGTTCAATAAAAACTCGATATTTTCATAAGTTCATAACTCTTCTTCACAGTAGTGACCTGTGTAGAGTTCCCTTATGTTCATTAAAAACTCAAAATGACGTGCACATTAAAGTTTTTTCATTGCACCCATATGTAGTATATCCACTATAGAAAATTCATTATATTGTAAGTCCATACAACTTTGCAAATTATACAGATTTTCATAAAAAATTCTAATAATAATTAGCAGTTTGCATTACAATCTTATTACAAACATTCAAACCTAACTGAAAAATGCCAGTTCTTTTGTGAATATATTACGAACTCTACTTGAATGCAAATCAAAACCTATTTTTTATGATTCTGGAAAATAAGCAGAACTGGACGTACAATATCTGCGCTTTAAACCATCGATGTGTCCTTAATTTTTATCTTAATGTATTGCTTATTTCTTTAGCAGAATGAAGTTATATATTTTCGTAATATTCACTTAAGAACAAGGATATTGGGATAAATAATTACCGACGCGGCGCTGCAATCGCCGAATCAGCTGTTCCCGAAACGAGTATTGTTTCGTGCACGTCAAAGCAAAACAAGAGAGATTCTGGTGTTTCTCAAGTGTTTCAGTTGATTTATTTAGACTTTTGACTGAACAATCGTGAAAATGGACCTATGAAATGATTTATTAAGTTCATATCATATACATCGAGGACGATATGTAGAAAAATATCAGTTTTGGGCATTCACCCTTGTCAACTGCAGAAGGAAGATATTTAACCATCTAACTTGGCTCATTTCAAAGATAAAATGTATCCTGATATGATTAGTTATTTAGTAGAAACAGGAATCCTGCTGCAGTGAAGCAAATTATATTTATAATATTTATTCTTCAATATATAGAAAGAAAAAATGACAATATTTGTTATTGAAATGAAAGCCGTTGAATTCCATGATGATTTTATTACAGAAATGAAAGACTTTATGAAAATAAACAACTTAATTCAATTATTCACGACATCAAAAACTATTTTTATTGAATACAAATCAGAAAAATTCATTAATATTTTGTCGTAAGTGAAGCATTTATCATTCAATACAAACCAACAAATTTTATTCCCTGGTATAAACAAAAACTTAATTATCTAATAAGAAATGATAATGAATTTTACAATACAGAGTTAAAGTAAGTATGTGTATGCTATTTTTTATAAAATAGTGAATATAGCAGTTACCTTCTACTTGTCTCATATAAAAAACAAAATATATACTGCAACTTGAAAGAACATCCAGATAAGTTTTAGCCAAGTGATATGATTTCAGGGCATATATTCATAAAACTTAAGTTATCACAACAATTTTGTCAATTAACGAGTAATCTTCATCTGTTTTCTTTAACGAGTGAATTGGAAATACATCCAATAATGTACTATATATTCCTCCTTTAAGTCCAAATATGAATCCTGAAACTGGCTAATCTCTTTGTTTTCTTGATTTTGACTGCACTAAACGTCTGAAATGCTTCCTCTAGTGCAAACTAGTGATCAACTGATAAAATATTATTTTTTCATAACCACAATCCTATAAAATAGTGACCTGTGAAAGAACTCTTTAGAGCTTCATCCATAAACACAGCAACAATTAGTGTTCTTCACTGTATTTTCTTTAGTCATCTTTAAATCAGATTAAAAACCAACTAACTAGACAAATATTATAATGAACACACAATACAAATCTCATTTCTTCAGGCATTCTCATTTCTTAGGCACGGCACAAACAATCGAGTGTCATATCCCGACTTGTGTCTAGAGGCACCGATTCTACTTTGGCTTCCGTCCTTCCGCATGCGCAGTGCACAGTCAGTTGTCAGTTGCGAGTTGTTTGTTATTGTTCAACGGAATATTTGAATATGAACGTTTTTAGTAAAATCATCAGGCCAATATCGTTTTCCTGTTTAAAATTCGTTTACATATGAATTTGTATACAGGATGTTATAAAAATTTTTATGCTGGTAACAACTGGATTTTTTTTGTGTGTTCCTTTTATAGATTATGGTTTTTATGTCCCTGTCTTGGTTTTTCATGAAAGAATACTCACCCTTCCGCTAACTTCCGTGCAAAACTCGATTAAATAGCTATAAAATAAGAAAGGTACCAAAAAATTCGAACTAAAAAATCAGGATTTAGCGACATGATTTTTTTCTTAGAAATTTCTTACCGCTTATCCCAGAAAGAAAGCATTTTCAGACCCCTGTTTATATTGAGTATTTCTTTTAAATAACTCAAAGAATCGCCCCTTTCAGTTTTTTATGAAATTCAGGAATGGTAAAGGTATTTTTCATCGGAAATGAGCATTCTAGAATGATTCATGAGAACTTTCATTGGTGGCAAACAAGTTTTTCTTCAATTTGAACATTTGGCCTGAATGGGGGTGCAAAGTTAAGCTGTATTTTGGCGTGCATATTTTTAAAAATATTGCGTAGGTTTTGAATGTGACGTATTTATTGGCACAGGAATGTTTGAAGATATTTCGTGCTTCACATGCAAAATAAACGTTCATGGGTTAACGATACATACATTTAAATTGAACTGCCTAAGTAATAACTGAAATATTTTAAATAAAAATAATTAAAAAACACTTCACGTTCAAGATACATTGTCAGGGTTAGCGACATGAATTTTTTTCTTAGAAATTTAATACCCCGTATCCCAGAATGAACCATTTCCAGACCCCTCTTTATGTAAAGCGTTTCTTTCAAATAACTCAAAAAATCGCTCTTTTCAGTTTTTTTAAATGATATTCAGAAAAGGTAAAGTTTATTCACTGCACTGAAAGAATTGGAACCCATTCCTAATAGCCCACCTCAATTTATTGCAAAGACAAATGAAAGAATGTATTTTTAAAGAGTAGGAACAATAAAAAGTGAACATTTAATTGATAAATTGGAAATCAAAATTGTAAACATACATAAACCTTATATTTAGTACTTACCAGGATGGAATTTTCTAACGTGCGCTCTAAAATTGTCTTTCCTGCTAAAATTGGTTTTGCATATTTCACATGCCGCATCCATTTTCAATTAAACTTTTTAAGGGACACTACTAGTACTACACTCACGAAATAAATAATATTCAAATATTCCGTTGAACAATAACAAACAACTCGCAACTGACAACTGACTGTGCACTGCGCATGCGGAAGGACGGAAGCCAAAGTAGAATCGGTGCCTCTAGACACAAGTCATATCCCGTCCCGCGTTTTGGAATACTCGTTTCGGGATAGTTCTACGTAACGCCGCTAGGGTCGCATAGAGTTGTATTTTGCTCAATAGATCACTCGAAACCTTTTAGTTTTTCTGCACCTTTGATTTTTTGAGTTCATGTTTCAACTACGCTACTGTGTATTCTTCACTCACTTAATGAAGTTGGTGGTACTGAAACTGTTGGTCATACTGAACTGTTGATAAAATTCAGTGACCTCAAAAATTCTAACCAACAAAAAAAATCAAAATAAAAAAGAAAATGCTTCTAAGATTTTTCAATCAATGCTGCTCCAAGCCTATCAATGTTATTCCTGCAAGGTTTATAAGTTTAACTTCCTCAAATAATTTAATACAAAAATGGAGACAAGAGAGGGGATTACCATTGAATCCTAATGCTCAAGATGTTTTAGCCGAAGGACAAGACTACAGTTACCAAGACGGTCGTCCAACACCTTATGGAGTAGGTCAAATGAAAAGAATTTCTAAACAGAGGGAATTAGCAGACTCTATAATTAGGTTAACACGAGAAGTGGATTTTGCTGTACAGAGACATGAGGAATTGAAAAATGCCGAGCTTAGGGAACGAAAGAGAATATTAAGTTCCAAATTGAAACCAAAGGGAGCCGCACTTCTAACTGCCAAAAAATAATCCCCGATGTAGTGCTTGGTTGAATTATGCATTATGTTTAGATAATACATTATGTATTGCCTAGGTTAATTGAATGTTAATAGAAGATTATTGTATACTTTATCTTATAATCACCTCCAAGATATATTTAAAGCCCAAGATTCTTGATGATCAGGAGAGTCTTGTACAATGATTATAATTTCAAATAAAGATTCTGTTAAAATGTATGAAAATTTTATTAAAATCATTTGATTATAAATATAAAAATAACAATCATCAAATAAAATTACAATATATCATAACTAATTCCTATACAATCAGATCTTTTGAATGGACGGATCGAATATCTTGATATATTTCACAATAAAAAATCTATCTAAGTAAAAAGTAATAAAAAACTAAATTTAATATTTCTGTCATTTTTCATGGAATGTTCATGTTATCAATCAAGATAAAACAAAATTGAATTTTATCATTTATGAGAATCTATGTGAAACTGCCACTTTCAGACTTATGATTACTAAACCACTTAACATAAAGTGTGTGAAAATTATTCAGTGAATTACACTGAATATCGGATTAAAAGTATTGAAACTTATATACAGGTACCGAGATTTTATAAACATTTAAATCTTAATAAGGAGTGCCTTTCTCAGACTTCCTTACTTTCTCTAATAATCAAAGATAAAAATGTACTATCGAAAATAATCATTTTCATAAAAAATTCAAATTATAAAATTTCTTTTGCACTCTGTATGTAAATAATTTGAGTACAAAGGCACTTGTTTCTATGTAAATTGTAGATCGAATTAGTTTTTCATGATGAAAATAGCAAATAAAGAAGATAAAACGAGAGTTAGAAATGAAGCAGTCATACTAGAGCTTCCTGCATGACAGTCAACAATCCTTCTGGCTCTCATAAAATCGGGGCCTAAATAAGCAGAAAAATATCTTTTTTCTGGTTCAATAACCTTGAGCTGTGTTGTTGCGTCTTGGAATATCAGATCAGCAAATGGTGGTTCTGAGCTGAACATGCTAAAACTGAAAAAAAAAACTTATTAGTTAACATGACAGCAAGCAATTGTTTTCATATAAAGTCAACAGCTTTTGAAATGTGTTAATATAAAATCGAGAACAAGATTTGTATAACACATAATTGATTTTTTGTCAAATGGGTCTTATAGATTTTTAGATGCTTACTTATTTGATATGACACTTTTGGTTTTCTACACTGTTCAGTAAGTTTTCACAGCTTACAGTTATCAAACTAGTAATGAAGTCATATTTACCTAAACTCGTCAGTTGTTTTTCTTCCATAGAAAGTTTGTGCATAAAGGAATAAGTTGATATAAGTATTTATTTCTGTGTTGTTGAAGCCATAACCACCTCTACCCACTATAGCATTAGCCTTCACCTTGCCAAGATTGCAATGCTTATAGTCATGAATTTCTTTTCGTGTACCTAAAAATTTGATATTTTTTCAGTTTCATTCCAGAAAAATTATCTTGCAGACATACCGTCAGTACACAATAATTCATAATCATCATTCAAATTATCCCTGGCCCACCATTCTCTTTTTTTACCACCAGTGTTTTCAGTAACAGTTGTATGTTTCACAAATGCTACATGACCACCTCCTTCTACTAAACATCTAAATGCTCCTGTATGTCCATAGTAACTTTCAGATGCATCTCTTCGGCAATATCTGAAATCATAACCCCATTCAGTGTACAAATCTCCAGTGAAAGCGCTAAGATAGTGAATGAATATTTATAACCTAACCTAAACCAAACAGATAATGAAAAGATGAATTTCAATAAAAAAATTTGAAAAAAGTACAGAAATATATCTATAGTCCGTCCACGAAAGTTTGAGCACATAGTAGGCGTTAGTTTATCTATCTGAAGTTGGCAGTATTTACTGTCATAACGTAAAATAAAATCAACATTGCCGAATGTACCCGTCCTCGTCCTGGACGGTATATTTTTGCAAGAGTATAAAATATTTCTGCAACACTGGGTCCACCTAAGTGTTAATATTCTAGATAAATAATTATACACTCGATCTGAAGAACATGTAGCAAGGAAATATAGAATAAACTTACCTGAAACTAGCTCCGTGACAGAGATGACACATATTGTCGTAAGGTAATCCACTGTTGTACTCTGTGCTCAAAGCTCCAGGCACGCAACTTTTAGAGAAATACTCCGCTGCTGCTCTTATACTGTTACAACCATACGGACGGATCCAGCCATTACTGAGAAGAAATGCTAGCGGGTAAACCCAACCTGCTGCTGTATTGATTCCTCCATGGCAAGTGTTCTTACCTGAGAAAGGATAAAAAAAATTGAAACAGATATCAGAATTCTGCAATTCTGAAATTGATGCCATTTAGTCTTCCTTATTTGTGCAATTCATGGTTTATTTCTTCAAACAAACTATTTGATTACTTCATTTGAATTGAACAGAAAAAATTATATCAATTCAAAGTCATATCAGTGTAATTGTCAACAGCTGAACCACTCATAAAAATAGTGATTAGATAGTCTATACTCCGTTCACATATTATTGAGCACAAAGTGGTCCATGGAAATTCGGCATATTCCACTGTGTATATTCAAATTTTAGGTTAGGTTGTTTATCTTCCTGTTAGATTGACACGCAATCTTGTCAGTATCACGAAAGAGTTGCAAAAATCGCGGAGTTCTCTGATTTAAACTCGAAAGCTCATCGGACGAGGCCGGGTACATTCGGCAACGTTGACTTTATTTTAAGTTATGACAGAAAATACTGCCAACTTCAGTTAAATAAACAAACGCCTACTTTGTGCTCAATAATATGTGAACGGAGTAT
Organism: Propylea japonica; assembly: GCA_013421045.1. Classification (NCBI taxonomy): domain Eukaryota; kingdom Metazoa; phylum Arthropoda; class Insecta; order Coleoptera; family Coccinellidae; genus Propylea; species Propylea japonica. The sequence goes on along the minus strand of CM024245.1, from coordinate 31,643,357 downwards.
ACCTGTCCTTTTTGAAATGAAGTAATAATCAGTAAGCTTCGCCATTGACCTCCGCGAGCAGACGGATTTTTTAGTCACCTGACCACAGATCGTACAGATTCATCTGTAATATCTGCGAATAAACAAACGGTACAGAGCATCTGCCACAGAACATACTGCTCTGTTCTACTTTAATAGATAATGAGATTTCAAAGATCACTATTTTGGGAAATATGCTCATTTTTTAACGATACTTTCACCCTTTTTTGTAGCTCTACCGTAAAATCTCAATTAAATAATTAGGTGCAATGGCACTGAATGCAAAAGAAACGAGGAATGCAATATCCCCTTCTGGTCGTTCAATACGGCGATAGTTGCACCGAAGGATCCTAATTAATTAATTAATTACACGAAAAAGAAACGAGAAAGCAATATCTCCTCCTGCCCATTCATAACTACGATAGCTATATCGAAAAATTTTTAATGAATAAATGAAAACAGAAGAATAAAAGTGTTAGAATTTTTCAATCTATCGGTTGTCGGATCAGGAAACTCAACATAAAACAAAAAATATATAAAGAACATAAAACTCTATGAATAAAATCGCTTTGCTCCGTCGAAATAGACCGAGCGAAAAGATCGACGTCCGATTGCTCAGATTTTTATGACGAACGCTCCAGATGTGTACTCCCCTCAATCCGGATGTAATAAACGAACGGTTCAGATCGATCCGACACGTCCGATGTCGATGCCGAACGCCCCTAATGTAAAAACTTTTTTTATTCATTTGAACGTGAATGAGGATTAAGGTTTAACCTATAAACTCAAAAAGAATAATAAATACATCGAAAAAATTCAATGCCACACTGAGATTTGAACCAGCAACAACCACCATGGCAGTCATACTTACTAATTATTGCACAATGGCAACAGTGTAATCGTCAATAGCTGAACCACTCATAAAAATAGTAATTAGATAGTCTGTTAAAAGAATTAAACCTATACTCTGTTCACATATTATTGAGCACAAAGTAGTCCAAGGAAATTAGGCATATTCCACTGTGTATATTAAAATTTTAGGTTAGGTTCTTTATTTTCTTGTTAGATTGACATGCAATCTTGTCAGTATCACGAAAATGTTTAAACTAGAAAGCTCGTCGGACGAGGCCGGGTACATTTGGCAACGTTGACTTTATTTTACGTTATGACAGCAATACTGCCAACTTCAGATAAATAAACAAACGCCTACTTTGTGCTCAATAATATGTGAACGGAGTATACCTGTACATTTGAAATGAATTAATAATCAGTATGTAATCAGAAATGGAAAATATACCTTTTAAGTAGGTTAGTTCAGTGCTTGGGTCAGATTCTTTTCCAACAGCTACAACATAATATTCAGCATCATCCAAATTGTATACTTCAGAAATAAACGGTATGAGATCATAATTGAGACCAGCTGTATAAACATCACTTGCATCGAAAACAGAAACATCTGCACTTCCAGCTCTTATAGCTTGCATGCAATGAATGTGGGAGTGACCTTTGTAACAACCCATCTCTGGTTTGAGGAGCTGTGCCTTGAGAGCCGTCTAGTAAAAAAATACAACAAATGAGGATTCATGTAATTTGACAAGCAAAGAGGAAAAACATTAATAATGACATAAAATTAAGCAAATGCAAGGAAATGGTATCAAAAAGATCATCCATGGATAGCTATTTCATCCTATTTGGGACTCATTGGCAAGATACAAGGCATTTCTGGAACTATAAAACGAAATGCCACCTTCTTGCAGGTATTATATACGGAAAACGCCATCTGTGGAGATCCATACAAACAACCTTCTTCCATAGCATGAACCTTGAACTAAGTGGCGAGAGATTCACCTTTTGTTGTATTGACCGAAGCGCAGTTCGCAAATTTGCATCTTCGGTCTACTACGTGGAACGCTCGGAAAAACGTCAATTAGACGCGGTAGTACATAAGTAAACAATAAACTAATTGATTTCCTCTCCTCTTCAATAATGTATAGACTGAAATATCATTCATAGAATTGACTTACTTTCATTCTTATGCACTTTTCCAATTCTGCATCTGATGTTACACATAAAGTCATTGTTCCGATCGGACATTGTCTAACTCCCATAATAACATCCAAACTTTGCCCTAGAAAACTGGAATATGTTTGCAGATTTTCAGGAATAGCGGATATACTTTCAGTAGAGTCCTAAAAAAATGTTGAAATTGACATTAATGTACAGAGTCTTCCAAATTAACCAATTATTTCTATGACAAACATCGGTGATAACTAAAGACTTCATCTCACCTGGAACATCAAATTTGGAGAATCTCTAGGCGATTTGAAAATGTAAAAAGGATCTGAACTATCTTGCACTGCATTATCGTCTAAAGATTCATCTCTCCAATTTGGATTCTGCTCGAATCCGTTTTGGGTTCTTCTTGGTTCTTGATCATAAGGATCTATATTCTGGCCGTAATAATCTTTGTTCAATAAATAAGGATCTCTCACAAGAGGATCCACTGGTCTTCCATACTGATCAGTAGTTCTTGACTGGTCATTTGGATCATTATCAGATCCGTATGGGTTGAATCTTCCGTAATGTTGGTTGTTATCTTCATTATTATTGTTTGTTTCGTAGTTTTGTCTTTTTTTTCTGTTACCTAATCTGTTGCCAAACTGGTCGTAATTGTTGTTTTGGTCAGGAGTGTTATAATTCATTTGATACAGAGTACTGTTAGCTGCAGAATAGAAGCGAGAGACCTTCTTCAAAAACTTCTGGTAGAGAGTTCTCTCTTCATATGACGCTACTGATGAAGTGACAACTGCATCAGAGGGTACTTGTCCCCAGTTACAGCGTTCATATTGCTCAATGGGATATCTGGCGCCGTCCATGCAGAGAAGTTCAAATCCTTCCCCACCAAGACCAACTAGAAAAAAATTTATTTTGTCACGTGAATATGTTCAATTGGGACTTAACTTAATCTCAATTCAAAGAAGAAATTATTTAAGTGAGGTACAATATTGTAAATTGTTTGCTTCTGTTTTTGCAAGAAGTAATATTTACATTTTAATTTGAACTAAAAATTTTCGTTCTGAATTTTGGCCAAATACGAGGCATGTTTTTTAAGTAAGTACCGGCGTTCCGCGCATGCGCGCTGGTTACCTACATCTCTTGTCTACGCACTGACGCCATAACAGTCTGATTCTTCATTGTATACGTTGTTTACTGAGTGTTTAAGATGCCTCCGACAATCGTGAGTCCCGCTTATACGATTTCTTAGTGCTAAAGGCGTAAAACCGATCGATATTCATCGTGAGTAAGAATGGTAAGGAAATGGGTGAGAGCATTTAAAGATGGCCGTACAAATGTGCATGATGAAGAACGGAGTGGGAGTCCTTCGGTCATCTTTAAATGCTCTCACCCATTTCCTTACCATTCCATCACTCATAATGTTTTGTCCGTAAACTTCACAGTTCTCACGATGAATATCGATCGGTTTTACGCCTTCAGCACTAAGAAATCGTATAACAGCCCGTACTTCACAATATGCGGGATTCACGATTGTCGGAGGCATCTAAAACACTCAGTAAACAACGTATACAATGAAGAATCAGACTGTAATGGCGTCAGTGCGTAGACAAGAGATGTATAGTCCGTTCACGAAAGGTTGAGCCGTCGGTTGGCCATGATAATTTGACATATTCCACTGTGTATATTGAAATTTTAGGTTATGATTTTTATTTTCTTGTCAGATCGATACGCAATGTTGTCAATATTGCATAGAGTTCTCTCATAACTCGCAAGCTCGTCGGACGGGCCTGTTATTATTATTATTTCATTCCTTTGGAAATATTGGTTGTTAATTTCTGGATGATTAAAAAAAATAACAAATTCTATTAAAACGAATTTTCAAAGGAAGTTTTCACACAATACGCAATACAAAGGAAAATTAAGAACAAAAATGACTATAGGACCTTTCTATTTTACGCAGAATCAATTCCAAACTCATACAAAATCAGTTGATGTGTGTTCTATGTATTTGACAGTGTTGTGATTTTAAACTGATACACATCACTTACAACTGATGTTGCTTTTTTATAAAATCAGTTTAATTACTGAAATCGCTTCAATTCATCTAACAACATATCCTAAAATTTAATTCTAAACATACAGGAAGTGAATTATTTACTCAGTATACATTGATAGCAATCAATAATTCAAATTATATCTTGAATTTTGGTGAAATAAATGATTATACATGTTAATTTGATTTGATTGATTTGGTACCTTAATTTCAAACCTAATGTTTCGATCTATTTGTCAAATTCACTTCACTTTCAAGTGAAGTAATGTATTATTTGTGGAGTAATCAATTATTTAGGCATATAGAAAGCTAGGCATATAGCCAAAATTCAATCGAAAATCATAAATTCTTAACTATTTTTTTAAAGAAAATCTCATCATATTTGCATGTACAAGACAAAACGTTCAAAACTCACTGAATGACTGCTCTTGAATTAATTGTATCGCAGTAGTGTGTTTCAAAAAGGCTATTTCTCCAGCTTCTAGCAAGCATCTGAATGCACCTTCGTAACCAGCATATGGATCAGTATTGGTACATCGTCCTCCCGGAATCTTTCCGATACATAGCCTGCATAGTTTATCAGAATTATCACCAATAGGATTGAACCTGTCTGATAAGGAATTCACGGCACAACTTGGTCCAAAGAATTCTGTAGCACTTTTAACGTGGTTGTTACAATCTACTATTTCCATGCCACCGTACTTCATGAGCTAAAAAATTGTGAAATACTGTATTTTTGATCCATATCATATCATAACTATCGTTTTAAATTTGCATCTAAAGTGAAATAATCTCTATCAGGAAGGAAAAAATTGATAAATTCAAAACACATAATTATAATTTGCCAAGAGTATATAAAATAGAGAAAAATTAAACTTACGGTGTATATTGGTAGAGCCCAACCGGCAAAAGTCTGCACACCTGCAAAACAAGCCTTTTTGTTCCTGAGGTCCCTCAAGCTTGTGACATCACTGAGAGTGCCTTTTTTTATTACGGCTACAGAGTAATAATGTGTTTGGTTTCGATTCAAAACTTCTTGTGCGATAGGTACTAAACTGTGGTACCTTCCCGCAACAAAAATTTCTCCAGCATCTAAAGTTGTTAATGTAGCTTTACCTTCATCTAATAGTTTCATACATTCCTCCTTGCTGGATGCCTACAAACATAGTATAGTACCTTACTACTACTTCTGAATATTACATTCTTAATAATGAACTCTATCAATTTCGATGAATATGTGAATAAATTATTATTAAAGGACACAGAGGCTTGAGTCTATACTTACTTGAATACAATTAACATGGAATTTCTTGTATCCCACACTTATCTTGTCTCTTAATGTAGTCACATTTCCAAATTTATAACACTTTTCCTGTTCGTAAAAACTAATGGTACACCAAACAATTTTAACACTATCATCTTTGGGTTGGTCCCTGTTGAATTCTGTAATTTTCCAGAAATTTTGTCCTGAAAAGAATTTTATTTTATGAATATATCATATTTCACTTCATAATATGAAATATTTCAATATAATGAACTCATTAGATGGTATGATTAATATATGGAATTTGGTTACATCAAGAGTTTGTATATTATATTACCTTTAGATAAACTGACTATAGCAATTAATAAAACTAATATTATAAAGTTATAATTCCTTTCCCTTAAAATCATTGTGATTTAGTAAAATATTGAAAAATTAAAGATAAAATTAATGGTTGGTAAATGGGAAGTAAACATAACACACCCAACCACAGATGGATGACTAACACCTGTCAAGTCAAGTCAATTAAATTAACCTCTAATTAATGTCAGGTGTCTTTCGTCTATGGTTCGGACCACAGATTCGGGTGGTTCAGGTGGTTTGAAATTTAACGGTTGGTGTTCAAATCACGGCAGTTTAGTAAATATTTTCAATTATATTTTTCATAAGATAAGGAAATATGCAATGGGTAAGTTTTTTTTGAACTTTACCTTTTGCTCTCAGAAAAAATCTCTCAATGATCCAATCAATAAGATGCGATATTGAAAATGAAGTGAAGACTATCATTTATTGATAAAACACTTTTAAAAATGAGATAAAATAATATTCAACGGGTGAAATAAGTTGAAGAATTGGGAAAAGTTACAATAATCCATAATGAGAAATAAAGTAAAGCCATTAGAGTGAATTTATTTATTGAAAGTCATCATCGTATTGAAAAATTGTAAGTCCTAGAACGCTTTTCAATATAACATTTTTGAATGAATCTCTCAATAATATTCCTTTCAGACATAATCTTTTCATAAAGGACAGTCTAAGAGTTTTTATACCCTCAATACATAAAAATAAATCACTATAAACAAACTGATGAACAAAAACTGTCACAGCTCTGTTGATTGCTTTAAAAATATCTTTATTGATCATTTAAAATTCCGTACTTTCGACATCTTTTCTTTTCTTTAGGGGGTAAGTATCTGAGTTCTTGTGACCTTCCAAACTGTTCCAGAATCCATAGAGGAAGTATATGAAGAGACCTGCAACTCCGAAAACATTAATAAAACTTAGTTATTTTGACTTTCGACTAGTACCTATTGCCATCCAACATAAGTAATACAGCCATGTTGATGTTGGTAAAGTTGTCATCAAATAGGTATTTATCATTATACTCAAACCAGGTATCCATGGGACTAACGGCACCTGCAATTTTGATAATTTTGAATTATTGTGTCAATTGTTTTATGGTAATGAAAAAAATGAAAAAACGAAAGTCACATCAATCTTTGCGCTCTTATTCTAGAGAAACAGACTTTTGGGATTTATATTGAACAGAAATGTATCGGTTTCCCACATTCAGACATTACATTTTATGGGAATTTCCAATGGCGCGCTCCTCACGAGATTTTGCAGAAATTTGCTTGTCATTTTTCTCCCTCAAAATACCAAATTTCAAAAAGATCGGATGTGTGGTTTCGGAAATATCAGGAAAATAATAAAAAAATTCAAATGTCAATAACTCCCAAAACACTAATCCCTTCGAGAGTTATCGTGTTCACAGCCGGACAAAATTTTCATTGACGCAAGGATTCTCCATCAGTGAGTCCAACTGAGTCGTTTTAGACCACTCCCGGCCAAAAATTTGAAAAATACAGACATTTGGGCGAAATTATAGCCCGCTGTTCCCTTAGAAACAAGCACGCCAAAATCATCTTTCAACTTACCGTGAATGTTAATGATTTTGAAGAAGTTGGTTGAAGAGATACTAACAACAGAATAACGAATAAGGTCAAAGCGATGAAACCAAGTAAGGTGAGCAACCAGGCATCCCAGTTGTTCAGTTGTTCTTCGAAAACTGCTAATAATCCAGATCCGAACAGACATAGGAATCCTACAAAATATGAAATTTGATTACAATAGAGGCTATGAAAATTGAAAAATGGGTGAAAGAATTTCGCGTTTCCCTCCATAGATGTCGCAACATCTTATTAGTTCTCTGAAGTTGCTCCACGGAGTCGATAACAGGACTGCGGTTCAAGTAGGCAGTTAGAGCGGTTCAAGGCAACTTTCCAAACGTATATAGCAAGGCCGGTCCCATTGAGTATAAACCATACTGATGAGTCCTACGAAGGTTATGGCGCCTCACAACGTTAACAACATTAACATTAACGTTCACATTGGTGATCCCGAGGTTGAGCTATATTCAACCGGATCTGTGGTTCAGTAGAGCGCACAGAGATGCTTCCCCAGTACGTTGTGAAAGTGTACACTACAGCCCAAATGATGTCGCTCACGTACCAGTATCGTGTGACGTCACCACAGGAAAGGGAGTATTGTTGGGAAACCTCAGCGTTTCGTGTTTTTCATTCATAGATGTCGCAACATCTCATTAGTTCTCTGAAATTGCTGCACGCAGTAGATAAAACGACTGCGGTGCGAGTATAGGCTGTCAGAACGGTCCAAGCCGGCTTTCAAGACGTCTATGGCAAGGCCTCCAGTGAACATAAGCCTTATTGATGAGTACTACAATTGGGTGCTAGGGACGAAACGCCTTTCCCCATTGAGAGGTTATGGCGCTTCACAATATAAACATTAATGTTCACATTGTTGATTCCGAGGCTGAGCTACATTCACCCGCTGGATCTCTGGTTCAGTACAGCGTACAGAGATGCATCCCACATCCAGGCCCCGTATTCTGGACAAGTGATCTTTCAATGCGTAAACGATAAATCTTGTCCAGAATACGGCTCCAGCATGTGGTTGAAGTGTACACCACAGCCGAAACGATGCCGCTTACGAACCTTGAAGTTTCGTATTTCCTCTCATAGATGTCGTAACATCTTATTAGTTCTCTGAAGTTGCTGATCGCAGCCCATAAAACGATTGTGGTGCAAATAGGGTGTCCTTGCGATTCAAGCCGGCTTTCAAGACATATATGGCAAGGCCTCCATTGAGCCATAAGCAATACCGGTGATGCCAGAAAGGAAACGCCTTTTCCCAATTAAGAGTTCGAAAGCAACTCTCAGCATAAACTTCAAAGTCCACAGATCTATTGCAGTATTAGAATAAGAGTTTTACTCACCAAATAACATTATCATTTGCGAAACAAATTTAGAAGTGAATTTTGTTGGAACTTTCGTTTGAGGAAATAAAATTTGCTTGAGGAACACTTTATATAACATTTCTTCTTTATTATCTGTCACTTTGACTGGGTTTTCTTCTCTATACCTGAAACATAAAGTTTAATTATTCGAATATTAACGCATATTCATTATAATCATTGTATGATATCATCATCATTACATAATGTTCGAAAAAATGTGCACAATTTGTGTCCTTGAATGCCTCTATCATTAGAGCTATTCTCTATACTGTTGAGCACCGATAGGGTGAAATAGCTATCTCTGAAATCATCAGAGGTTGCGGTTTTTCGGTTTAAGTTCAAATAATATCCGAAACGGTATGCCAGATTTAAGTTCGAGTTCTAAAATGTCCCTATGATTGAATGATAGAGGCATTTTAAGACGAAAATGTAAGTGACGTGCCCGAGTATTTTATATAATTAGGTTCTGCTGACTTACAGAGCCGCTCTTTCGATCTCAATTGCTCAGTTTGTATCAAATATGATATAATATTATTTAAGTATTCGTAAAAAAAGGAATGTTAACTCACCTCAGTACCATAACACAAGCTGCCACCATGGAATAAGCGAACAACGTGCCAATAGACATCATGCTTGATAGTTTTTCCAGGTCAAAAAGACAGGCTAGAACGCCTGAAATAATTTCGATGGTCAGGAATCTCTAATTCTCTATTCAAGTACATAATAATATAATGAAATAACTTAACAGTAGTGAAGGACCTGTTATGATAATCTAACAAATTTGAGAAAAGCAGTGTGTTGCATCCAGAAGCTGCAGTATTCATGGTTAAATTTGATGATGGACAGAATAAATGTGTCAACGGACAGATAAAGAGTTTTCCAATAAGAGGTGTTATTTTGAATAGCCCGCTATTTCGGTAGATGTCCCGTTTGAAGCTTTCAGTTTTTGACATTTGACAAGTAGACTAAGCCATTAATGAAAATGGAACGATACACGCTTCAAGAACGCATTGAAATTATTTAAATTCTCTATAAAAATGGTGAGAATTTGGAAGAGAGGGTTCGTAAAACTCGAACATTTTTGGGTCGTCGTGAAGCACCTTGTCGGACCGCATTGAAGAAATTGCTGGAAAAATTCGAGCTGTTGGGACAAGTTAGTGATGTTGAAGAATAAAACCTGTGCACGTCGCTTAAGAACAGCCGAGAATATTGCTACTGTAGCCGAAAGTATTGGAGAAAACTCAGGTTTGTCCATTCCTCGTCATTCTTTGGAAATAGGCATTCCACAAACGTCATTTACACCGTATTTTGCATACAGATTTGGGTCTTAAGGCTTATAAGTTCAGTTAGCACAAGAACTCAAGCCAGCCGATCGTCAATAACGTCATGTCTCTGATCTTTTGCGGGAAAAGTTTCCGGACCGTGCTATCTATGTATCTATCTATCTAATCTATCGAAGAGGTGATCACAATAGGCCCACCGAGATCTTGTGATTTAATACCTTGCGATTTCTTCCTTTGGGGCACGTGAAAGAGGAAGAAGTCTACACCAATAGCCCAGCGTCGATTCAAGACCTCAAGTATGGAATTCGTGAGGCTATCGAGGACATAGGGCAACCCACGTTGCGATTTGGTTATGGAAAATTTCATTTAAATGATATGGTCCTATAAGCGTGGTCGTGGTGGTCATTGCCTGATGTTATTTTCCACTATTAACGGCATAGCTTCTTCTTATAAAGAAATTAACATCCGATCAGTTATATTGAAAAAATGCTTTTTTCTTTGAATATCAAAATAATAACACCTCTTTTTGGAAAACCCTTCAAAATTAAGATATCTAACAACAGATAATATATTTTTATATGCCAATGACACAAATGGTTTTTTCCGAACCATTTTCTTGAAAATAGTTTGCTATCATGTAGCCCGAATTACTGTAGTTTCTTACTGATGGCCTGAAATTGAGGTGAACCCAGTGAGAAGAAATCCGTTTCCAAAATCAATTATGGAGTTAGCATGATAACGAGAACCTTCAAACAAAGACAAGTATCTACATGCTAAGTCTACGTTCAAAAACCTTGTTGAGGCAAAAACTGAGAGTTCGTACGGATTTGTTATAAAACGTTAAATATTCTGAAAAATGTATTGGTCACATCAAGGCACAATTTCTTATTCTATTCTAAAGAACAACAAAAAAGCATTTTGTGTAGAAAGCATCAATAAAAAAATTATAAAACATAGTTTACGAAATCATTTTATGAGGTCATTATTGGACATTGGTGTAAATGATGGGCCTATAGCTAAAGAAAAGCAAGTGCGCAATGCCCCTGAGATCGGTCAATTTTTTTCCTCAAAAAACCACAAATTACGAGGGTGGTTCAAATATAAACCGGAAATTTTTAATAAATGCGCGAAAAATTCAATGTCGTAAATGTATGTTACGAAGCGTAAAAAAGTAAAGAACAGCTGTAGTTATAGCAATGAGCAAGAGGGATGTACCAAAGCCTGTTGCGCAACGCATTATTATTCGTTTTTTGATGACAGAAAATGTGAAATCCGCGGAAATTTATCGAAAAGTAGGTACTCGAGCACTTCAGGCATGACTGCCTATTCAGGACTCAAGTGTATGAATGGTATTCCGCTTTCCGAAAAGGGCAAGAAGTAGTGACAAACTTGCCATACGGTCAGTGCCTGTTTTTCATAATGATTACTAACAATCTGAATATTTGTTAGTAGCTTCGTTTTGACGAGACGCCCAACTTTTTCCTCTACGAAAATTCTCGATAGTGAGAGCTAATACTGTATGGAAGCGTCAAAAGTGTTAAATGGGTGAATGTTCAAATTTCACCACTAACAAGTACTTTATTGATTGAATCTAGAAACCATTTCATAACAAATTGAAAACAATAATTGTCCTACAAAATGATGATTCTATCAAAAAGTGCCCTCCACTCCCAACATGTATCAACAACTAGGTCTAAAAAAAATTATTACTAAATACTAACCGGCTGATTTTTTTACTGTTGCTCAGGAATATTTCCTTCGTGAACTGGTCACATTGTCTATAAATTGAGTGGTACGTTTTCCAGTCCCACCTCAGAAATTGTACTACAGAACCCACAATTGAAAATGATTACTAACAATTGACAATTTCCGAGCGTAGGACTGGAAAAACGTACCACTCAATTTGTAGACAATGTGACCAGTTCATGAAGGAAATATTTGCTAAGCAACAGTGAAAAAATCAGCCGGCTATTAATAATTTTTTTAGACCTAGTTGTTGATACATGTTGGGAGTGGGGGACACTTTGATAGACTCATCATAGACCTATGAAAATATCAGCGTTGTAGAAAAACTCATTTATTATGGAAGAACAACTCAGTACTGTTCGAGATATGGCTGAAAAATTGGACATCAACGCATGAACGGTTCAGTTAACGCAAAATTTCAACCACCCTTCTGGTTGACTTCTGAATTGGGTTTGAAAACACTGGAACCTTTATTTATTTTACAATTATGGTTAAATGACAAAAGCCGAGAGATTTTTACGAAAGAGGCATTCAAAGCTTCCTGAAAGGGAAGAATGGGACTGTTACTATCTAGAAGACCTGTGAAAAACGTCAGCTCTTAATTTGATAATGAAATTCTTTATAGCAAATTCCGGTTTATATTTGAACGACCCTCGTATAAAGCCTTATCATTCGAGTTATTTCGGATCGAATTCTGTGCACTATCAAGGTGAAAATTCGTTCATGAAAATTGGCTGAGATAACTTTGACCTCGGATATTGGTAACAATGACCCTATTATATTAAACGAATGTTGCTATTACTTTATCGACCTGCGGTAAAATTTCTGATGACATAAGAAATGTTGATCGTGATTCAATCTAGACTTATTTTCACTCACCTGCAATGGTACCAGCAACCAAAGTTCCCATGAACGGCGTATGAAACTTAGGATGAACTTTCGATAAAAATCGGAAAATAAGTCCATCAGAAGCCATTGCGTAAATGATCCTGGGCAATGGAAACATGGCACCTAAAAGACTTAAAAGAATATACTGGATTATGTGATTCGTTTTTATATGTATCTAAATTTTCCACATTTTTAAATCAGCCGAGTGTCTTATTAATAGCGATTTTTTTCACAATAACGGCTCTTTTCGAATCAATTTGAAAAATATTAATTCAGCAGAAAATGTTTTCACGTTTTTATCAAGAATATCAGTCTGCGCACATACATTCATTTTTTGCTATTGGATAAATAGTTTTGAATCACCTTGTGCATGATACGAAATATTTCAGAATAATTATTCACAAGTTGCTTAACATGGACATAACAGAAAAATCATCGATTGTGCGAATGATATCATTAAATTCAGAATTATTCTTTACCTAACTTTTTTTACTCAATCATAAAAAATCGCGCAGATTTAGAGTATTATTTCCTATAAATTTGTACATCTCAGTATTCTGTTTCGTTAATTAATTTCCCACTATGCATTGAATGAATATTTTTACCAACATTTTTTAACTCTCCTATTTCAAACTAGAATAATAATTGACAGTAAACTTTTAACAAGAGCAATAAAAGTTGGAAACTCTATCTTCTTCTTAATAGTTATTTAATCAACTGGGTTATTAAAGACAGCGACTAATGGTCAAGATATTTTAACGCGTGAGCGGAGCGAAAGCGTTAATAGTTCGAGACCACTAGTCGTTCGATTAATAACCGAGTTGATTACAAGATTTTTCCGATGATCTAAATATAAATTGCATATGAATTCTTGATTGAAATACATTTATTCTTACATTTAACATAATGAAATTTCTATGTATCTATGTTCTAGTAGATTTTTGACATTTCTCGTAGTGCTTCTGATTACTTTGTGAACGGTTGCCATAAGGTTTGCACATTAAAATAGCATAAATTGAGCATTAAAATGGGACCTCAATGATCAATTTCGTACACATTAAAATCACCTTTTATTTTGAGATCGACGGAAATAGTTATTTAATCAACTAGGTTATTAAAGACAGCGACTAATGGTCAAGATATTTTAAAGCGTGAACGGAGCGAACGCGTTAATAGTTCGAGACCATTAGTCGCCCGATTAATAACCGAGTTGATTTGAGTACAAGATTTTTCGGACGATTTCAATATGAATTGTGTATAAATTCTTGATTGAAATACATTCTCATTTTGCACAAGACATACATTTGACTATATGGAATTTCTATGTTTCTATGTTCCAGTAGAGTTTTGACATTTCTCGTAGTGCTTCTGAATACTTTGTGTACGGTTGCCATGAGGATTGAACATTAAAATGGCTAAAAAATTGAGCATTAAAATTGGTCATTAATGCTCAATTTTGTACACATTAAATTCACCTTTTATTTCGAGGTCGGCGGAAAAGTTCTTTATCGACGAGATTATTCAGAGTCAATGAAGACTGGACCATCGATGGAAAACACCTATAGAAAATTGCAAATGTTCTATAATCACCTGGCAAATAATCCACAAAGAGCACCGATACTGACTAAGTACTTCAATACAGGCCAGCCCATTCTCTCATAGACGTAAATTAAAGGAGCATTTGGATCCTAGAAAAAAATAAGTACTATTTTTTGATGGTTCTTATGCACTTATGAACTCGTTTGTCTTTTCTTGCGTTCAACCAATTACGAGGAAAATTGGCATAACGCATTGAAAGTGTTTACGAGAGTTTTTTTGATAAAAACACAAGTTGATGCCTTATTTGGTGAAAAAAATCCTGAATTTCATCAAAAAATAATACTAACCTGTTCGTAATAGGGCAGCATCAATGTAATCATAGCTGATGCACCAAAGTAAGCCAAAAATACGATAATAAGAGAAACGACAACTCCGATGGGTATCGATTTTTGTGGGTTCTTTGCTTCCTCCCCTAAATTCAGAAAAAAATTGAGCATTATGCATAAAATAATCCTATTCTATACCTACTATGAAAACTAAACAAAACAAAAACATGTGTGTTATTGTGCGTATGAAGAAGATACTCGAAAGAACTACAGGTTTTCCAATAAGAACTCGACAAGCTTTTCTTCGAAATTTATGCAAATCATTTGAGACATATTGAAATCTTCGAATTATTGACTTAAAGTTCATTCAAAACATTCAAGAATGGAAGTCGACTCGGTTCATATGGCAATCGAGGGCACATTTGCAACGGCCGATTCGTTGGAACCAACTTTCGATGATTCGGCCACAAATTTCGGCCGAAATGGCAACTCAACGTTGACGGCTTGTTGCCATAAACTTAACCTAGCCCCAAAAAAAAGTCTTTCTGTCCCCATTCTTTGAAATAAATGATCATCGAACTCACTCTTCAATAAATCAATCGTAAGGTGTGCTGTGTTGCGCCGTCTTGTTGAAACCAGATGTTCTCCAAGTCTATAGGCGTTTTCGGAAACTCACTCGATCCATATGGTCACGTGACGGATCTACTCGAATCACAGACCCGGGTTCTAAGTTTACGAACACATCAGGTTTAGGATTTGGAGTGTCAGACGTATCAATAACATAAGCAAATATATTATGAATTTATTATTTCAGTCTCAGAATATTATAGGATTGTCTCTAGCTTTGCTTGCATTGATTGAATTTTGTAAAATCTTTCTTATAATTTCTGGTGTGCCTTCCATATGTTTAATTTAATTTTTGAGTATCCATGTTGAAGAAAAAAAGAATTTGTTTTTTTCCGTCCCAATTTATCTTCGGATTGTCTCTAGCTTTACTTGCATTTATTGGCTTTTGTGAAATCTGTGTTATAATTTCTGGTGTGCCCTCCTATGTTTAATATCATCTTTGAGTAACAATGTTAAAGATGTAGAGAAGACTGTAGCTTAAGCGCAGAAAGGTTTTTATACGAAGTTATGAAGAAGTTGTTTTACATTATCTTCTTGGCTCATAGAACCACACATTTTATATTGAGCCAAATTCTCTTCTGTTTCCATAATTTTTAGGATAAGAATATATGAAATTACGAAGAAAAGAGTTGAAGACTTATTCCCGCCTTTTTCAAATACAAAATTAAGCTGCAGCGCGCATGCGGTGAGTCTACGACCCTGCTCTTGTGTAGGGTTAGGATAAATCAACTTGGGTCAGTGATCGAGTTAATAGCAACGTACTCTCCAAACACGGATTTGATGTTCGGGTTAGGTAAACGAACGCGAAGGTCAGGGATCGAGTAAACCCGAGTAAGTTTCCGATAAGGCCTTATATCTTCCATTTGGGCCAAAAATAATCGGTAATCATTCACAGAAACGGGAATATGGTTATCGTCGACGAAAAAATATGGCCCAATAATGCCATAATATTTATTATACAACGAATATGTAGACTGAAATTTAAGCACTAAACTTGTTATTACTGTTCACTAGGACAAGAATTACGACCGAAAATTGGATTGAACGCTCATATTGTTGCCAAATGAAGATTTCTCAAGGAAATTTTTCTTTGACGTTCTATGACATTATTCGGAAACACCCTGTATTGGTCTTCTTACCTGCTGTAGCAATACAGTCGAATCCAATGAAAGCAAAGAAGCATCGTGCTGCTCCTTTGATTATTCCTTTGATGCCGTAAGGAGCAAATCCACCTTCTCCATACTTAGCATCTGGTATTTTCTCTTTGGGTATGTTCCAGTACGATGTATCAGCTTAAATTCATATATATTTATTCCGGCATTTCAACGATTTTGGAAGAACTCACCTTTCCAAAATCCAGAAATTATAACAGTACATACTACAGTTAGATTGGTCAGCGTGAATATGTTATTGATAAAGGAAGATTCTTTGGCTCCGAATGCTATAGCCACTGTAAAGAATATATAGTTAGTGAAAATGGTTGACTGACTAATAAAGGGTGTTTTTTTTCGAGGTATAGAACCGATTTAACAGCTGTCAAGAGATTTATTCTCAGTTTGGTTTGGAAATTAATCTTGAATAGACTCACGCCTGAACAACGCTTGCAAATAGTGCAATTTCATTTCGAAAATAATGGTTTGTGCGCAATACGCACTACGTCCATTTTATCGTCGACAAAATCGTCCATCAGAGCAGTTAATTCGATTAACCATGGAACATTTTCTAATCACGTTCACTCTGAATGATAACTCGCATCACCAGAGACGCCTTACAGAAGAAGCTATTGCTACTGTCATAGACAACATATGGCTACTGTAGAGCGTAGCATTGGGGAAGACCCGAATGAGTCCATCCGCCATCGAGCACAGGAAGTGTCCATCCACTTCATGGAAGATTTTGCTGAAGGATCTTGGTTTGCGTGCTTACAAAATCCAAATCGTGCAAGAGTTGAAGCCAAACGATCATAAAGCTAGGCGTTGATTCGTCGAATGTGCCCAAAACGAGATTGCCGTTGTTTCCGAATGTCATAAGCAAATTTTGTTTAGCGATGAAGCGCACTTCTGGTTGAATGGCTACGTTAACAAACAAAACTGCTGCATTTGGAGTGAAGCTAATCCTCAATTGTATGTCGAAACACCGTAACATCCAGAAAAACTGACTGTTTGGTGCGCTTTATGGGCTGGTGGAATCATTGGTCCGTACTTTTTCAAAAACGATGATGGCCAGAACGTTACAGTCAATGGTGATCAGTATAGAGCCATGATTCCTAACTTTTTCATTCCTGAATTGAACAACCATGATGTCCAGGAGCTGTGGTTCCAACCAGACGGCGCAACATGTCACACAACTCGTGCCACAATAGATTTATTGAAAGACACGTTTAATGACCGCCTAATCTCACGTTTTGGCCTCCAAGATCTTGTGATTTAACATCGCTAGACTGCTTTCTGTGGGGTTATGTGAAGTCATTGGTCTATGCGGATACGCCACAAACGCTAGACCATTTGGAATACAACATTCGCCGTGTTATTAGATACCGATATACGGCCACAAATGTTGGAAAAAGTCATCGAAAATTGGACGTCCAGATTGGAGTACATCCGAGCCAGCCGTGGCAGTCATATGCCAGAAATCATATTTAAAATGTTATGCCACAAGATTATTTCTAAAATTCATGTCAATCGAATAATAATCTATCGTTGTTTTATTGCAATTTAAGTTCTATAACACTGAAAAAACACCTTTAAATCATATTTACCTGAGAAGAGTATAGCCAATACGAGAGAAAATAAATCTGTAAAGTTTCCAAAGCCATCAGCGTGTATTGGTACAGTGCTGTTTAGAAAATCTGACATCTTTTCGTCTGTTAATTTGTCCAAATATGTGAAAATCGCTTTGGTAACTGTAGCAGATCCTGAAATAAAGAATTCAGAGTGATGAAAATCAAATGATTTCAAATAATATTACTAGGATAGTCCCAAAATTGAGACTTTTTGGCAGAAAAAAGAACTTGTCTAAATATGGTTTATTTCATCAAATAATAGTTATTTAATCAACTAGGTTATTGAAGACAGCGGCTAATGGTTGAGATATTTTAGGCGTGAGCGGAGCGAACGCGTTAATAGTTCGAGACCATTAATCGCTCGACTGATAACCGAGTTGATTACAAGATTTTTCCGACGATCTCAATCTGAATTTTGCATGAATTCTTGATTGAAATACAATCTCATTTTGCGCTAGACTTACATTTGACATAATGAAATTTCTATGTAACTATGTTCCAGTAGAGTTTTGACATTTCTCGTAGGGCTTATGAATACTTTGTGAACGGTTGCCATAAGGATTGCACATTAAAATAGCAGAAATTGAGCATTAAAATAGGTCATTAATGGTCAATTTCGTACACATTAAAATCACCTTTTATTTTGAGATCGACGGAAAATAAATTTTAAAATGCCATAACTATTGTCAAGATTGCAAGAAGTCAGTTCTCAGTTTATCCTTGTTACATTAAGATTGTTGGTCCTATGGAAAAATAGATCCAAGGCTTATTATCAAAATGTCTGATGTATTTTCAGAAGAAGGCAATCGGTCTGTTCCAACTTATAATTTCGAATGGTATTAACCAAATTAGAGACATGAAAATACTTACCGATTAAATACTCTAAAATTAAATTCCATCCTATAATAAATGCACAAAACTCTCCAATACAGACATATGTGTAAATGTAAGCTGATCCAGCTTTAGGAACTCTTGCACCAAATTCGGCATAACATAAACCTGGAAAAAAAATGAAAACAGAGAATATTAATCGATTAAAATCAATCAATATTAAACTCATACTTCGGAACTCATCTTGTCAACATTCGATGTAACGCGTTAATTAATATATTTTTATTAAATAATAATACAGGGTGTCTGTAAACAAATGCGAGGGTTTTAGGGAGATGATTCCTTAATGAAAATAAGCAGGGATAGTTCATATAATTTTTTTCGAAATCGACCTCCCTTCCAAAATACAGCCTTTGGAAATCGATGACGAGTTGGCAGTTTTTTTGCAAAATTTCGATACAGTCGATACTTTTCTCGGAAAAAATAAAAACTTACAAGCAGTTATGATCTCTGTTCATTCCATTTCATCGTATAAGTGTTAAAAAGAATGAATATTCTAAGATATTGTATATCTATGACAGGAGATAAAGATGTTCTATAGATCTTTCTGAAGGTTTAATTACTTATTTCCGGAAGAAAATTATATCCGTAATATTTTAATTTCACAAATAGAAACTTCTTTCGATTAATAAGCATAATTGACAAAACCAATTTTGAGCATAAGCAATATCTTAGAATATTCATTCTATGGAACATACGATGAAATGAAATGCTGATCATAACTGCTTGTAAGTTTTTATTTTTTCCGAGAAAAGTATCGACTGTATCGAAATTTTGACTTTTTTCTCCAGAATTTAATTTATTTTTCGAGAATCTATCTTACGAAAGCAATTCTTGAAGGAAAATCATAACGGTTTGTTATTTTCAACCCCTTATAATAATGTTATGGGATCGAAAAAATTGTGTGAGTAACATCTACTTAATGAATCATATTATGTATAGTTTTATGACTCAGTGTTTTTTAGGACTTCTATAAAAACTAAAAACTGTCAACTCCTCATCGCCTTCCAAAGGCTGTATCTTTGAAGGGTGGTGGATTTCGGAAAAAATTAATATGAACTACCCCTACTTATTTTCATCGAGGACTCATCTCCCTAAGTCCTTCGCTTGTTTACAAATACCTTGTATACAGGTTGTTCCTATGAAAAGGAACTTATCATAATTGTTGTCATAATAATATAAATATCAGAATTTAACATTAAAACGTTCAAAAATGTTCGAAGGAGGATTTCCTTTAATTTGTACATACCTGCTAAAATTGAGGCGAGTGCAGCAATGAAAAACGAAATAACAATTGCTGGACCTGCAGTGTTTCTGGCTACATCTCCAGCCAATACATAAATACCGGCTCCTAGAGTACTTCCTATACCTAATGCTACGAGGTCTACTGTAGACAAAACTTTGCTCAATTTACTTTCTTCGTCAAAGTCTACTTCTTTTTTTCTTGTAAGGGCACGTTTAAAGCTGGACCAGTTTACTGGTTTTAGGTACATAGTCCTATCGAAACCTGGAAATATAAATAATTGAATACTAGTTTAGTTTAGTTTAAAAAGGGGTTACAGTTCACTGCGACCTCAACGTGTATTGTGTCCCCTTACAGAGCTGTTCGGACCATACCCTCGACAGCTCGCCTTTCAGTTCCAGAGATCTGATAAAATCCAATATCTGTGAAGGCTTCAACGAGGCTAGTTCCTCACTCTTAACAAGTTTCTCGCCCAAGGCATTCTCTCCTTAGGCTCGCAATGCCAAAGCATTCCGTGACTAGGTGAATGGGAGTTTCTTCCTCCTCCACACAGAACCTACACTCGTCAGTGTCCGATAATCCCATCCTCAACAGGTGCTTCCTGAGGCGACAGTGTCCTGTAAGAAAGCCAGTGAGGAGGTGTAATTGTTTCTTCCAACCCCTGGGAGATTCCGCCAGAGTTGTTCTCTCTCGGCTTTCTCTTTCTCCAGAAACTCCTTCTTATAGATAAATTTACCTATGCCACAGAAGGTTTCTGGGCCAATGAGTGACAATCGTGCGCCCTCTTCGGCAAATGTATTGGCCTCTTTGTTTCCTTTGATTCCCGAATGGCCGAGAACCCTGATTAAAAAAACCTTATTTTTCTTGCCTACCTCATTGAGTTTGTTTCAGCGGAGTCGATGACGTAGGAGCTCAGTGCTTTAATAGCAGCTTGACTATCTTAGTGTATGGCTATATCGCACTTCTGACAGTTTATTTCTAGATTTATATCTAGACATCTTTTAATAGCTAAGATTTCCTCTTGAAAGTCGCTCATACAGTGCACATTTGCTACTTGGCAGTATATCCCAGCGCCAGCTCCTGTAGAGGTTTTGGAACCATCTGTATACCATTTTATGGTATTTTCTTTAGTATAGTATAATTTAATACTAGGTGGCCTATCTGATCATGCATATTTTTGGCTTTAGTTCGAATACAAATAGTGAATTCGTCAATTGTACTTTTCCCAATAAAAATTTTATTCTCTGAAATATAATATTGCTTGAAAAATAATAGTGTTTCTATCGAATAATCATAACAGAACACAAAAAATATTCCCAACCTTTTTCTAGCAAGGTATTTCGTTATCAGTAAAGTACTTATCAAATCTATCTCAAAGAAAACTTTTACGTAGAATAATTAGGTAGGTATCTGTTATAAAATTTTTATGATATGTCTTCGAATAGTTATAATAATATCATTATATTAGTACAGACGCCATTTCCTATCTCATAGTTGATAGTTGATAGTTTAAAGAGGGGTTACAGTTCACTGCGACCTTAAGGTCTATTGTGCCCCCTTACAGAGCTGTTCTGGCCAAAAACCTGAACAGCTCTATCTCATTTAAAAAACTCAAAAAAACGAGCCTTTTGTTCGAGTATCACACATTTCTATCTACCTATTCGCTGATGTTTTTTGAAAGCAATCGAATATTTTCATAATTATCCTCAAGTGATTTTTGCTTTGAAAAATATCGGTTAGCACAATTTAAATTGAATAGTAATAGTCAATTTTGATATGCAGTATAAGTATAAGAAAAATATGGAAGTTGCCGAATTATTTTCGAACATTGTCTTGTCAGATATTTTCACATCGCAATTCAAGTAGAATTATTATATTTAAAACATTCAAAGCAAAGATTATATAGTATTATATACTCTATAATCTATGATTCAAAGTAGGTCATCTAAGTTTATTTTGTTTGCATATTCAAAATCATCATCACTTGAACAAAAGATGCAGAATTGTAGAAGACAATAGATAAAAGAACACCTCGTTTTCTAAAATCATTTTCAAGGCCCTGTTTCTAAAGGATTTAAATTATGTATAATACTTCATGTCTTGCTTAGAGAATATTTTATGCTACCCTATTTCTCCATGAAATTCAGGTAACTAGTTATGGTGAATTTCAAGGGTGGATTTTTGTACTACCTACATCTCAAACTCATTTCGTTTCGAATTCCTTTTTATCTTTTATTCTTCACTATCTTTCTCATCTCTCTATTTCATACACTCATTGTTCATGAGGTAATTGAAAATACCAATAAGTTTGTTTTGACAGTGCATAGCCCATCATAAATACACAAACGATGAGTGAAAAAATGATGCAATAACATAATTAATCTTTTGAGTGCAGTGTCAAATTGCAAAAATGTTTTTAATTCATTTATTTTTATAATAATTTATATTTTATTTATTATATTAAATTTGCAAGAAAATTATGAAAGTTGCCGAATTTCCATCAAAATATCATAATTAAAAACATAAAGTAGGTCTTATTGGTATATTTCGTTTCCATATTTCATATGATCATCAATCAACCAAAATAGATGTAGAAGACAACAGATAAAAACACATCGGTTTTCAAAATCATTTTCAAGACCCTGTTTCAAAGATTTATGTAATTAAGTATGTATAAACAGATTTATTAAAATACTTCATATCTTCCTTAGAGAATATTTTATTTTACTCTATTTTTTCATGATTTCTATGATAGCTATCTTTCATTCATCACTATCTTTCTTATCTCTCTATATATTCATTGTTCGTTCAGCATTTGAAAATGCCAATTTGTTTATTTCGACAGTGCATAACCCATTATGCATAATACAAAATATGAGTGAAAAAATGACGCAATAATATAATTAACTTTTATCTTTCGAGTGAAGTGTCATATTGCAGATATGTTTACAATTGACTTCTTTTTTTATATAAATCTATAATATATATTTATTTGAAATCTGCAAGATAATTATGAAAGATGCCGAATTTCTTTAGAAATATCACATTTGAAAAACATATGGATTAAACAAAATAGGTTTGCATGTTGATGTAGAAAACAATAGTTAAAGAACATGTCGGTTTCCAAAATAATTTTGAAGACCCTGTTTCATTAAGATTTGTGTAATTAAATATGTATAATTAGATTTATTATAATACTTCATATCTTGCTTAGAGAATATTCAATGCTGCCCTATTTTTCATGAGATTCAGGTGGCTTTTTATGATACTTATTTACATATCAAACTTGTTAAATTTTGAATTCTCTATTCTCTCATTAATTATTATCTTTTTTATTTCCCTATACATTATTTATTCATTATGTGATTTGTTGAAAATACCATTGAACTTATTTTGACAGTGTATAACCCATATACAAAAGATGAGTGAAAAAATGATGCAATAGCATGGGTATTTAACTTCCTTCATTCGGGTGCAGTTTCTATTTGCAAAATCGTTTTAAATTCAATTCTTTTCAAAATCAGAACGTCATTTGAGTCATAACCTTAAATTGGGCCTACCTAATTCCTCCAAAAACTCCATATTTCACAGTTATTCAGTTCCAGAGGCACCGAAACAAACTAGACCGCCCGCAACTTTGTTCACATAGCCACTCTTCGCGAGTAATATCGATTGTTGCGACTAAGCAAAATTAAAATTAAAAGTTATTGAACGAACGTCTTGATCTTCAATTGATCTCTATAAAAATAAACGGTTTAACTTGTATCTCTTCGGCACAAACTTAATATGGAAGGTCTTTCAGATACATTGACCGCCAGTGTGTCTGCTATTTCGAATAACCAAATAACTAATTAAAGTTATTATTACTGCATGGAATGGCATGGAACACGTGCTATTTCAGTTTCACGTTTCGTTCGGGAAATGCTCGGGACTAACCGAATGCGGTTGATGTTGTGTTGTGATTGACACTATATGGAGACCTCGATCACCTGAATGTTTATTCTTATTATTTATCGGTATCAAAGAAGCTATTGTGAAGTTTTCGGCGGGTATCATTCTTATTCTCATTTAGTCAATTTATACAGGGTGTCCCATTACTCGACGTCAACCCGGAACCGGGTGAAAAGGCAAGTAATGCTGGTTATCAGAAAATATAAAAAAATCTAAGTTGCATGATTTAAAATAATGCGCATTTAAAAAAACACTCAAAATTCCACACCCTGTGACAGTCTTTTCGCTCCTGTTGCCACAAATATCAACTTTTTTCCAACTTTTTTCTTTGCTGTGTAACCTTGAATAATGCTTGTCTAAACTGTAATCAAATTTTGATACCAGCTGATCTAGGTTTCATAAAAATAGGGCTTACTTCTCAGAAAAAAAATTCGAAATAAACAATTGCCTGGTTTCAACTGACTGTATTGAAAAAAAATGTACTACGTAGGTTTTGCATGTTTTTTCAAAAGTTGCGCATTTAGTGAGGATTCCAAAATGGTATAATACTTGTTTAATTGCAGCTGCCGTAGTTCAAATTTATTTTTCGATTGCCTTTGAATATACTTTTCGTTAACTGCTTCCCAGTAATAGAGTCCAATGGGTTCAAGTCCGGTGAACGGGCCGGCCACGAGATTGGACCAGAACGTCCAATCCATCTTCCGGGAAAAAATGTAACCAGAAAAAAAAATTTTCAGAGAAATTTCTCAGGAAAATTTTTTCTGGAAAAATTATTTTCTCTGCAAATTTTTTTTTTCTGATAACATTTTTTCCCGGAAGATGGATCGGACTTTCTGGTCTAATCTCGTGCCGGCCGTTCACCGGACTTGAACCCATTGGACTCTATTACTGGAAGCAGTTAACGAAAAAGTGTATTCAAAGGCAATCGAAAATAAATTGAACTACGGCAGCTATAATTAAACAAGTATTATACCATTTTGGAATCCTCACTACATGCGCCAACTTTTGAAAAAACATGCCAAACCTACGTAGTACATTTTTTTTTCAATACAGTCAGTTGAAACTGGCAATTGTATTTCGAATTTTTTTTCCGAGAAGTAAGCCCTATTTTTATGAAACCTAGAGCAGCTGGTATCAAAATTTTGATTACAGTTTAGACAAGCATTTTCAAGGTTACACAGCAAAGAAAAAGTTGGAAAAAGTTGATATTTGTGGCAACAGGAGCGAAAAGACTGCCACAGGGTGTGGAATTTTGCGTGTTTTTTTAAATGCTCATTATTTTGAAATCATGCAACTTAGATTTTTTTTATATTTTTCTGACACCAGCATTACTTGCCTTTTCACCCGGTTCCGGGTTGACGTCGAGTAATGGGACACCCTGTATAAAGTATACAGGTGTCTACTTTAAAGTGGACAAACTTCAAGGGGCGATTATACGAGTGATTTGCAACAAAAAATGTCATTTAACACATGGTCGAAATGTTGAAGGTTATTCTTCAATTTAACATTTCTTTATTTCACGAAATTTTTTTCTCTAAAGAAATCATTATTCAATTTTCCTTATACTCTCATCAAATTTGGCCACATATTCGGAAAGGGCAATAAATTTGCTTTTGATGAGAGAGTCTGTGTGCAGGAAACACTGTTACTATCAGCGTGGTAAGGACAAGAATATCACGATTCTGAAGCAGACAAATCAGTCCTATTTTTCCAGTGGTTTTTTCGATGAAATATTAATAATTATGCACACGCTTTCTCGTCATCACAAAATACCTCATGTTCTTTCGAATGATATATCACAACTTTTGTGCTAGCTACTCATTCTCCGCTATAATATCATGATTGACCCGATAACAACGAAAAAGTCTAAAAATTCCGAACCTTAATTTGCTATATTCCGAAGCAATTCGTGTTCGAATTTTAATGTAGTTTCTTGAAAATCATCAATTCATCTTGAATCGAAATACTGAATTTCGTACTGAATCTACAACTCTACAAAGCTCAAAGCGTTTCTGACGCATTGTTGCATTATGCACACAATTTTATTCTGTTGATGATATCCTTCTTTCTCTTTCAATGTATTCTAGACATAAAAATCCAAAAGCGTAAGATGGAGGCTCTTCGGTGGCGATCTGACCGTATCTTCCAATCCATTGTATCGCAATATATTCATTAAATAGATTAGACATTACGACTATTATGTGCTGGGCAGCCATTCATTTGAAACTAGACATTTAATCTGTTAGACAGGTGCATTTCATCGAATATCTCTGTTAAGTTGCTCTGGATTATCCTGATAAATTCTTCAGCATCAAAGTGATCGGTAAGATAACTGATCCGAAAAGTTCTCCTCTCATGTCTGCCAACCTCATGTAAACTCATGTTGGAAATGAGAAACAATAGTCGCATGAGGGTTTTTCTCTGCCATACATGGTTGTTTCATGAATTAATCACACCTGTTTTCGTGAAAGTGGCCACATCAGCCCTTAATATTGTTCCGAACTTGGGTTCGCAATCACTTGAAATACTAATACACAGTCTCAAGAATCTCCTTTTATTACTCTCCAAACTACAAATTATAACTATTCCATCAACTAACTTCAAATCTGATCTCCTTTGTCACTTTTTCTACAAAAACTGTCCTGTCACTGTCTCCGCCGACTCATTTTCGTAACAATATCTTATGGCCACACTCCTGAATTATTCTGAACTACAAAATGCAAGTCTGGTCTCAGATAACAGATGAATTAATGATTTCCAAAAATTACACTAAGATTCAATCACGAAGACCTTCAAAATAGAGCAAATTTAGGTTCGGAATTTTTAGACTTTTTCGTTGTTATCATGGTAGCCATGATATTATAACGGAGAATGAGCAGCTAGCACAAATATTGATATGTCATTTGAAAGTACCTACACTAAATGAGGTATTTTTTGATGAAAAGATATTGATATTTCATCGAAAAACCATTGGAAAAATAGAACTGATTTTGTTAATTTCATAATCGTAATATTCTTCTCATTGCCACGCCTGCAATAGGAGTGTTTTTTGCACACAGACTCTTTCATCTTGTAGCAAATTTATTGCTATTTTCGAATATGTGGTCCAATTTGATGAGACTACATGAAAAACTGAATAATGATTTTGTTAGAAGAAAAACTTGAAATTTTTCGTGAAATCAAGAAATGTTAAATTGAAGAATAACAGTTACATTTCGACCATGTGTTATATATGACATTTTTGTTACAAATCGCTTGTATAATCACCTCTCGAAGTTTGTCCACTTTAAAAGTAGACACCCTGTATATGCAAATTGAAAAACATTTATATTTATCCGTAACTGCGTAATTACTATATGCCGATAAAAAGTTATACTGAACGGAATACGTCAAAGTATGAATAAGTAACTAGATTCCTTGCAAAATCCCAATTACCTGAATGCGCTTTCAGAATGGTTTGGGAATTTGAGTTTGAATGAAATAATTACAAATATTATCTCCAACAATCGCGCAATCATTTGAATGGAGCATCATCAGAATTTTAATTTGTGTTTGAAAGTCCTTAAAATGGAATAGGTATATGGGTTGAAAAACAACATTGAAACTAACTCAACTGTTAGGTCCTGATACCTACATACCTACGTATTCATTTGTTGAATAAGTTAGCCATCTCACTGACCAATTATAGTTTTCTTTGCATCTCTTTATGAGTCTTATACCACTTTTCATTTTCGACCATTACATTTTTTCTTAAATCAATAGTTTTCATAATAAGCCAAATTATCATCTATTGTGATACATTGTTGCGAACTGTCGGTGATATCTTCACTAGGATATAATTTTATCTAAAGAACTTACTGATTCGTGAGTCATAGTAGTATCGAATCTCAATACCCGCCATTTAAGATTTTTTTTATTGATATAACTGTCGAGTATATGCTACACGCAAAGTTCAAGACTAACAGTTGGTATTTCTAGTTAAAATTGAAAATCAATCGAAACATGATTGAAATATATGTTTTGCGAGATAATCTCTCGAATTTATTCATGAAGTACCTGCGGATAATAAAAAATTAATGTACTCTTATGCCTACAAGAATAATTTAGCAATACTCAATCATCTCCGTGTAATAATAAGTGCTAAATGAATTAGCACGTAACTTTTCAGCCATGAGATTGTATGTCCGAATACTTCAGAATAATTTAACTAAGTACAAGACTGGTAAAATTCACAAAAAAAATGAAAAAGCACAAGCATTATGTATGAAGAATTCCCTACACTTCCTATAATTTTTTCCCTTCCACGAGTTTTCGTGTTCACGGTTACTAAATAGAAATGATCAAGATAGGTTTTGAACAGAAAATTCGGACAATGAATGAACATAATATGACCGACCAATAGTTGTCAAGATATTCAAAATTGAATAATCATATTCTCAATTCGAACAGGCGAGCAAAGGCATCTAACATGAGGTACGTACCTAGCTGAGGTTGTCTATAATATTGATGCTCTATAAGCATACTCCAAATTTCAGAGAATATGAAAGTTGAAGGAATAGAGAAGTTTCAAACAAGTGTGCGTATCGTTTTGTTCACTCGAATATAAAATTTCAAACTATCTGGTATCAAGTTTTCAGAAAAATCTACAAAATAAATGCTTGAATGTATAAGTATAAAGCTCCAAATTATTGAATCTCTCTACTTTCTTTTCTCTCTATAGTATTCGATACTGAATTGTGGAACAAATATTTTTCTGAGGAAATTTTGCGAAAACTTGTTTTCGTTTCTTATCCAAATATCAATTTTCAGATAGAATGCGCGAATTAAAAAATAATGGGAAATATTCAAATTTGATACCTACATATAAAACTGCCGTTACAATACAAATATTCCTGCATAATGAGACAAAACAAATATTGCAATACATAATATTTTTTCCGTTTATTATAACTGCTCCTGTTCTGAGCCATGATGATATTTCTGTTGCAACAACTCACCAAAATAGACAAATACCACCGAATTCGGAAAAGAATAACAATAATTCCAAACCTCTCAATTCACCAAAAAATACACCGTAAACTAATCACGTAACATTTTCATTCACTATCGTGCTAATCAGGAGTAGGTAGCATCATTTATTGATGTTCACAATATAGCTGATCTGTTATTGTTTGATCTACACTTATTCACTGAAATATTCCATAATCAATAACCAACATTCCCCTACTCACCTTTTGCTTGAAGCTTGAAGTCAACAAACAAAGAACCTCATACAATTTTAGTATGAAAGACAAAAGTATTTACAACTTGAACAATTGTAGCCAAGCAGATTTTGGATTAAGATAAGGATAAGTTGATCTACTATCAATAATACCTTATCAAGAATCCAAAAAACTTAAGACGTACGATAAATCAGGTACCTATACCGCACGTTTGTATTACATAGTACTTTTTCAATTTTTGATTTTTTACGCGCTCTTGATTAAGAATGAGGGCGCTATTATTTTGAAAAAATGGTTTTGTTCGATTCAATACACTTTAAAAGAAACCGGAACTGGTCATTATGATTTCTCAATTCCTCAAAGAATGTCTTCTCTTTGAGCGATAAGGACTCGATATCGCAGCTTTGGTCTGTAGGTGAAGATGTAACTTGAGACCCTTTTGAGTTTGTCAAAATACCGACAACCTTTCTGATAGCTTTGGAAGCTGAGTTTCAATTCGTAATTATTTCTGCGAATAGGTATTCATTTACAGATTTTATAGCATTTTATGGATGTTAAGTGCGAGTCTCTTAGCTAAGATAGACTGAGACTCCTTTGAGTTCGTCAAAAGGCGCGAAACCTCAAGAATGGCTACGGACGGTTCGTTGAGACTCGAAAATACCCAATTACTTATTCCTTTCACAGTGTGAGGATTTATTTGAAATATTTCTGTTTATTTGTATGTTACATGAATCTAGACAATTCTATCGAAATCGACTAGAAGGCGCGTTTCATATCAATTTTTTAGAGTCTGTCGAATAGAAACTAAAATGTTCCGCCGTTGTAAAAACTACCCGTTTTTGCGGCAGGAAAGAAGGTTCTTGAAAGAAGAAACTATTTCTGACTGTATTTGTTTTCCAAACACTTTCATCAAACTTCAATCAAATAAAAATCTGAATTGATTCCGACGTTTCTATTTGACAGACTAAAAAAATGTATATGAATCACTCCTTCTAGTTGATTTCTATAGGGTTCTCTAGATTTATGTAACATACAAATAACCAGAGATATTTAAAATAATTCCTATGACACATGTTTCAAAGCATTTTATAGGTGTTGAATGCGAGTCTCTCGAGTATGCGTGCGACTACTTATTCACTCACTGATTTATAGCATTTAATAGTTTTCGAATGTGAGCATAGATAAGATAACTATGTAAGTCTCTCAACCAGTTCTCGACTTTAGGCAGATTAAGTCTCCTGGAGTCCGTCAAAATACCGACAAGCTCCAAATAGCTACGGAGAGTGCGAATGTCCCAGTATTCGGACAATTTCGAAAAGACGAAATGCTGCCACGGAAATATTGGAATGGTTTCAGTTCAAGTTCAACCTAGATATTCAGCAAACTTTCTGTGATTCCTACATTCATTTTTACCGAAAGGAAAGTAGTTGATAGTCTTACCCTCTGAACTCGCCACTCTTAAATTTCTGTTCTTGGATTTATTACCCATCCATCGAGTGTTCTCTAACTGATTAATTTAAACCCTTTATGTCCTCCATTGCTTTTCTTTCCCCCTATTATATACTCGTAGATGTCGGTCCAGTCTTCCTTACTCGCAATCAATACCAGTATAATATTAAAGAAATAACATCTCACATTATCTTATATTTAAAAAATATATATTAAAAATACATCTATTTTTAATAAAACATATTAATCAATAAGTTAAAATTCTACCGTAAAAGTATCACAATCGTTTGATATTGAGTAAGTCCCTCATTTATGAAATGAGTTTCGTAAGGATTTGTTTAAAGATTTGAGGTGATCCTGTGTTCATTATGGCCATTTGAATGCTGCCCATTTGGACCATACGTGCGATTTTTTGACATTTCGAGCTCCTTTTCTTGTAAGAGGCCTTCGGTGCTGTGTTGAATACCATAGAAGAAATATATCAGGAATCCTGAAATGAGAATAATGATTGTATTTTCTATCACTTCTATAAGAAACTATCGTTTTTATCGAGCTTATTTCGGCACTCAGAAAAATAATAAGGAATACAAAAGAACAAATTTTCTTATAAATATTGTTTTCCCGTCCTACGAAATGATGTATTGACATCAAAAAGACTGATACCAAGAACTAGCCAAGGATGACCGGAATCCTAGCTGTGTAAGAATATTATTTTCAGGACTGGGGTCGTTATGGCTAGGTTAGCTTTCCGGGAACTGCTACCATGTAGATCTTTTGTTTTCAACCCTACTCATTCATGGAAATCCAAGGAGAGCTTCAATGGCGTTGATAAAACCGACAATCTCCTTAGGAGCCTGAGGCCGTTACCTCTTAGGTGTCCAGGACCGGCTTCTCAATATGAATGGTCCTTAAGCCAGCCAGCTGAGACACTCGTACACCATGTGCGAGCTATTTTTGCTTCAGATCCACAGAACCTGCATCTCATCTGCAGTCTTTCCCATACGGCACAAATATTTTTAAATCAGTTCCACCACCACCCGAAGCTCAGCTCGTGACGACTTCAGAAACTTTCTACTTTGGTTAGGTGAAATCATCCCGAATTTTTGGCCTGAGTGAAACCAGGGCTGTTTCTCCAGATGGTTCATTTCATTTATTAAACTCCTATTGCTGAACTGCTCAGGTTCAGCAGATGTTAACCTTGATTCCCTTTTTGCTAGTTAATCGAATTTTTTTTTCTTCAAACATCATTATGCCTTGGAACCCACAGAACAGTCAATTTGTTGACTCTTTCCAGTTGCCTGATAGGGTTAGGGCGCTCTCAGCTCAGCAGAGATCCCTTGCAGTTTAATTCCAGGGATGTCAGCGTATCCCAGCTGTCAGTGGTGATGTCCTGAGTGCATATGCAGAGAGCCAGTATCACTGTCTGTTAATCAGAGAGTCTGGTTCTCTCTGAACAACTACATCTCATCTGCGAACATCCCTAGTGATGTAATGATCAACAAAGTAAGCACTGAGAAAAACTTCAGGATATTGCTAAGTAAAAGAGAGGAAAGGAAACTGGAATACACCTACTATAACCTCAAAGAAAATACCGTAAAATGGTATACAGATGGTTCCAGAATCTCTACAGGAGCTGGCGATGGTATATACGAACCAAGTACCAAGTGTGCACTGTCGCTAGGCTCCTGTATGAGCGCCTTTCAAGCGGAAATCTGAGCTATTGAAAGATCTCAAGATATAAATCTAGAAATAAACTATCAGAAGTGCGATATAGCCATACACTCAGATAGTCAAGCTGCTATTAAAGCACTGAGCTTCTACATCATCGACTCAAAGATGATCTGGGAGTGCCGAAAAATACGATGAGTTAGGCAAGAGGTCTTTTCAATCTGGGTTCCCGGCCATTCGGGAATCAGAGCAAACGAAGAGGCCAATACACTTGCCAAAGAGGGCTCACGAATGTCACTCATTGGCCCAGAACCTTTCTATGGTAAGGGTAAATGTACCCATAAGAAGGAGTTTCTGGAGAAGGAGAAAGCCGAAAGGGAAAAACTCTGATGGAATCTCCTAGCGATGAATCATTCCACTAAGTTCCTTCGGAACTTTGAAGCAGCAAGATCCAAAAGATATCTGGATCTTGGTAAAAAACAATTACACCTGCTCACTGGCTTTCTGGACACTGTCGCCTCAGGAAGCACCTGTTGAAGATGGGATTATCGGACACTGATGAGTGTAGGCTCTGTAGGGAGGAGGAAGAAATCCCCATTCACCTAGTCACGGAATGCTTTGGCATTGTGAGCCTAAGGAGAGAATGCCTTGGGCTAGAAACTTGTAAGATTGAGGAACTAGCCTCGTTGAAGTCTTCACAGATATTGGATTTCATCAGATCTCTGAAACTCAAAGGCGAGCTGTGAATGGTGTGGTCAGAACAGCTCTGTAAAGGGACACAATAGACCTTGAGGTCGCAGTGAACTGTAGCCCCTTTTTGAACTATAACTATCACTGTCTGTGAAATAGAGGGCTCACTTCCGAGGTCTTTAGAGATCCTCAGTTTAGGTCCATGTACCCCAATACCAGTGCTTCTCTCTGATTTTGATCCATTGGCTGTGTAAGATAGAACTAGAAAAAACATAGTAATTTTATGTATTGCTTACCTATTGCCAACCAAACTGTGAATCTGATCCACGTCTGCCAATCTAATTGAAGCATCAGATAAAAGTTGATTATTATACACAAACATGGAACGACAGGAACCCAAGGAACCTGAAAAAATAAACATGATCTTTCACATAAAGAATTTTACGTGATGAGAATTAATTACATATTCGAATCGAATGAAAACAAAAATCATATAAATGAAGAATTATAAAGTTATTCAAGGTATTGCTGACACATTCACAATGATGCTAACATTTTGAAGCTGCAAAAACAGTTCTTTCTATGGGAAATACCTGGGCAATAGGTATACATTTTCCCAAACGAACTCACCTTAAAAGAGAGTTGTATATCATCAACTGGTTGTCTTCCAATTATGCATATATTAACCAATAATGACACTGATACCAAAATGAAGAAAATGAACACCAAAGGTTCGGATGGTTTGATACTTTCAGCTCCAAATCTCAGAAATGCAGCGAATATCACAGAGATAAAACCTAAAAAAGAAAAGTTCATTTATTATCGTCTTGGTATTTCGTTAATCATTGATCAACTTACCGAATAAGGTAATTGCCCATTTGGACAACGCCGATGTTGTCAAATTAGCTTCTTTGTTATTATTCAGATTGAAAAGAAGTTTGAACAATGAGAAAAATCCTATGTCTTTGTCTTGTAATTCAAAATTTGGGAGGTATTTTTTATTTGCATCACTTGGTTCGTACCTGAAACGGAATAAGTCGTTAGGTATTTGCCTATGCCTGGGGCCTATTGCACCAACTACTTTGCAACTTTTCATTTGCACTTTTCACTTTTCAAATGAATTATACTGCAAAGTGAGAATCACTTCGCAGAAATTAAATAGTAGGAGAAATGTTGTGCAATGTAATTAATTATCACTTTTGAAATTTGTCAGAATGCAAAGTGCAAAGTGAAAAGTTGCAAAGTATTTTGGTGCAATAGGCCCGTGCTCTCTGTATCTATGTATATGGTACACTGCGCAAAAAAATTAACGCACATTATGGAAATCTCAAAATTATTCTACAACTGAAGGTGTTCTCAATGACTATTATTTTTATCAGAATTATGCTTGCATAAGTTATCCACTTTCAAAGTTTTTCTTCAATACAGATGTTTTTTCCCAAAAGGAATAAAAAAGATGAAATTATCAGATTTTGAATGTATTAGCTCCATTCTGAAATCCGTTATTCTCGATCAATTTTAGTAATCAATAGTTTTTCCCAAGAGGAATGTGCTCCCTTAAGGGTGGACATACACAAGAATTGCAGAAAGGTTTGAAGTTTCTCATACAAGTGTATCCAGAATGTCTCAGCGATTCAGGGAGATAGGTATGAATGTCCGAAGACCAGGACAAGGTAGACCACGCGTAACAACTGCCTTTCAAGAACGTTACTTGAGAGTTTCTTCGTTGAGACAACAGTTTGCAACCGCTGGCCTCCTTCAAAATCAGCTTGAGCAAACTCATGGGGTGCAAATTAGCATTCAGGCAATAAGAAATCGCCTCAGAGAATATGATTTAAGGCCTCGTGTTGCGGCATGAGGCCCAGCTCTTACCCCAGCCCATCGAAGAGCGCGTTTGGATTTTGCGAGAG
The DNA here is from genome assembly GCA_013421045.1 of Propylea japonica. Taxonomy (NCBI): domain Eukaryota; kingdom Metazoa; phylum Arthropoda; class Insecta; order Coleoptera; family Coccinellidae; genus Propylea; species Propylea japonica. Next base: position 31,608,475 of record CM024245.1, on the reverse strand, counting down.
AGCATATCCATTGGGAAGAGGCTGATTGGGAAAGAGTTCTCTTCACAGATGAGTCTAGATTCTGCCTCTACCATTGTGATCGCCGTTCCCTTGTATACAGACGTCCACATGTAAGATATGCTCAGTGGCATTTCCTAAATTCTACTGGTTTCGGGGGAGGATCGATTATGGTATGGGGTGGAAATCTTTGACTGCCCTCACAGATCTAGTCGTCGTTGATAATGGAGCTATGAATGCTGATAGGTATATCAGGAACATTCTTGAAGAGAATGTAGTGCCATTTGCCCCATACATTGGTGAAAATTTCATTTTTATGGACGATAATGCCGTATCCCATCGTGCGCGCATCGTTCAGAAGTACCTTGAAGAGGTTGGGACTTCAGCGATCGAATGGAATGGCCAGCAAGAAGTCCAGATCTCAATCCGATTGAGCAGGTTTGGGACAACCTCAATAGAAGGCTGAGAAGTTCGGTAAATCATCCAGCTACTCTTAATGACTTAGGAATCCAACTCAAAGAAATCTGGGAAGGATTAGATGAGAACATTTTAAGATCACTCATTTTGAGTATGAACCGTCGTTGCCGAGCTGTAATTAACGCAAGGGGTGGAAATACCAAGTATTAAATCACTTATCAGCATTCCAGTATTTTGAAAATTGTTTATTTCTCTTCTTTCACATAAGATTCGGTGAAATCCTGAATTTTTCTTCCATTTGATGTGCCTTGTTTCGTTCAAAACCTTCCCGAGAGAACATAAAAAATAAGTTATAAAGTCAATGTAGAGTTAACTTTCATTAAAATTGAGATTTTCAGAATAAGCGTTAATTTTTTTGCGCAGTGTAGATGAGATGATTTTACGGAGTTCGGGCGAACCTTTTCACACTTTCTTGGCAATCACCTATGATCACTTCGTAGTTAAGGATCAAGTACACAGGGCTACTTTACAAGCCACGAAGCCTGCTCGTAAAAAGCCGGCGAATTGGCAAATTGGCTTCCAGCCGAGTACACAGGGAGTTCTCCACTCGCTCAGTCGCTCAGTAGCGTAATAACAGCCGTAGGAACGTATATCTTCAAGACCACTAGACACAATCATGTGAGCAAGAATAAGCTCAAGTATACGGGGCGAATTTACAAGCTAATTCGCTCAAAAGCCGGCTTGTGGCGTGTAAAGTCGCCGGCAGTTTAACTTTTTCCAGAGCGAATTTGCAAGCAGCTAACGGAGCGACTGCGTCGAGTACACGGGGCTACTCACAAGCTCAGAAGCTCAAAAGCCGGCTTTTTAGCTTGTAAAGTCGGGGCGACTTTACAAGCTGTCAATGTCATACTCGATTTGTATACAATAATCTCTCGTTAGTAAAGGAAATTCACAACCGAATGATTTTGAAATTACTAGGCACTAACTTAACCATTTAGTTATGGAGAGAGAGGACCATAAGAAGAAACAGCAACATCTGATTGGTCAACCCCTTCAAATTTCTGGACACTCAATGAAACATACAGAAGTGAGACGATTTGAGATTTTGAAATGTGAGTATATGGAAGAATTACCTGCGTGTCTTCGATGGAGCTCAGAAAGAATCAGTTTGTCTTGGAAAAGCTAAATATAAGTGAGAAATTGATAAAAGAGTTTATCGCGTATACCTATATCAGCTATTGAGCTATTGATAATAACTGGTACTATGGAACTCGAAGGAAAAGTAGAACGCTGTGGACTAACAAGAAGATCCCCTTTAAAATGGACAGTACTCATGAAGACTTTGATGAAAAAAGATGCATGAAGCCGTTCATCTTGTATAGAACCGCAACAGCTGGCTGATATTAATATTCAGAGTAATCATCATCAGATTTCAAAGGACATTGAAATGTGTAATTGTTTCGATAAATAAGTGGAATCATGTTTACCTGAGTATCAATACGCAAATAGCTACAATTGCATAGGCCAATAGAGTTCCGATGGACATCATATCAATCAGTTGTTCCAAGTCGAAAATAGCAGCCATAAATCCTGAAAATAAAAAAACCCTTTAGATGAAGTTGATGAAGCATCAGTCCATCTTGCATCATCGCAATATTCAAAATATTCTGCTTCATGAATTTTATCTTGCGAGTCGTCTTAATTTATCAATTCTGGTTTCATAATACAAAAACCACATTTGTCGACGTGAAATTCTTGATACACTGCTCAACAATTGATAGGGATCACTTACTTGTTCTAAATTTATTTCTGAAATATTCGCTCCAAGATTATAAATTTAGTCAGATATCAGAGTATTTTCAGTTGATAATATGGTTCACTTGAGAAAAGCATGAAAAATGAAAAATTGGAGAGAAAAAAAAGACTTTATTAGGAACACTCAAAATCTGTGTTTGAATAACATAAAAATTTTATGATGAAACCACAAGAAGGCTGAAGTTTCGGTTAAGCTAGTACCTAGTTGGTCCCCCACGAGCTCGTCTCAAGCATTCTACCCTACGAGGCATACTTTCGATCAAACGATTTATAAAATTTTGGGGCAAATTCGTCCAAATATCCCGTAAAGCTTAGAAAGGTCCTACAGGTTATTGATCGGTTGTTCCAAGGTTGACAATTGTCTAGACATCTCAGACCAGACATGTTCGATGCAATTCATGTCTGGAGAGCGAGCTGGCCAGTCCATCCTATCAATGGCATGAGTTTCTAGCGCTTTATTAACCAGACGACTACGGTGTGGACGGGCATTATCGTCAATTAAAATGAAATTCTTGCCCACGACAGCCGCAAACGGAACAATTATGGGTTCAATAATCATATCGTGATATCTCTGGCTGGTCATGGTGGTGTTCTGCAGAACAACCAACTCTGTGCATTGGTTCAAACAAATCCCTCCCCATACACATATAGAACCTCCGCCAAAAGCTGTTGTGGGTACCATAAACGGTTCTGCATACCTTCGACCTCTTTCCCTCCAAGCAAGAATACGTCCATCGGAGTTGACCAACGAAATCCAGACTCGTCCGTAAATAAACATCGGCTCCAATCTTCAAGTGTCCAATTGCGGTGCTCCTCAGCCCATTGCCGTCATGAACCCGGTGTTTCCTATTCAAACGGGGATGTTGTACCCTCCTACGTGCTCTCAAACCACGAACATGTAGTCGTCGTCTTACAGTCTGGTTCGAAATTAGAATCCTCCTGTTGCAACTCTCAGTGATCTATTGAGCCGCGACGCCGGGTAAGTGGGATTTCTCCTAGCATTGAGGATCAAAAGACGATCTTGGGCAGCTATTGTACTGCGCTGCCGACCTCCCCCATGCACATAAGCTACTGAGTCGTTTTGGATGAACCTATTCCAAGCCCGACTCACGACACTTTGCGAAACATTCAACCCCCGGGACACTTCTCGCTGGGACAAACCTTCCTGTATCCACCGTATTATTTGGTCCAGTTGCACAGGAGCCAAACGTCTTCTCGGCATGACTGATAAGCTGATATTGTTCTCATTTCTTCAATTATTGTCACCTTATGAGAGAGAAAAAAACAGATTTAATAACAAATACCACATTGCTTTTCACTCCACCTGTAACAGCCTACAGATAATAATCGATTTTGTGAACAAGAGCCGATGAAGTGAGGAAGACTTCGATATGATCAACTCAAAACATCTTACTTTTTCCTTAGAGAACATATAATGTACAAAAAAAAATACAAATGAGGAGAAGTTCATAAGTGATCCCTAGCAATTGTGGCTCAGTGTATTTATATCACTTCTGTTTTTTTGCAGTTGTCGAAACAATCTTTTTCAAGCTAGATCTTAGAGCCCTGATGATTTTGAGATCAACAGACGATTGACTAATGTCATTTCCTGTTATTGACATAAAATCTGCTTCCTTCAATTTTCCACGTTTCAGTTTTTCTTCTTTCGATATTATGGAAGTTTCACCAAGTAGAATCTTATGGTCTTCATTCAAAGCAAGCTTTAACCTGTCAGTATCTCTCTATTGAGTTATTTTTCATATTCTTGGATTCGAACATTTAAAAGGCGTTTAGTTTCTCCAATATTGGCTACAACACATTCAGAAGATACTACTTTAAATATGCAATAGTTAAAGACTCGTTTGGTCTCTTCTAACAATTTCTTGGGATAGCCAGTTTGCTTAGAATCAGAAATTGGTAGAAAAGACCAAAGCAATTGGCAAAAGTATAGAACTACAACCTATACAACAATTCAAACCGAACCAGCACATCTGAAAAGATTAGAAGAATTGGTAAAAAGTACAATGTAAAAACAGCATGCAAAATTCGAGAAACTGTGAGTTCTCATCTAACTAAAGTTGACCTGATAATGAAAATCAACTAACCAAAAATTGCATATATGAATTGCAGTGGAACTTCCCTATAATGAACGTCTCTATAACGAATTCCGTACAAGAAATTGCTCCTTGAATCCAAATTCCATGTTAAAAAGACCCTCCAAATTCTAAAACGAAGTAAATTCTCTCTATAACAAAATATTCAAAAAACAACACTCTTTGATTAGGTATTGTTAAAAAGGTATAAGGGTGGGTTTTTTCCGAAATTTTTCCGGACGTACGTGATAAATCCCGACTAAAGCAGGGAGATCCTTCTGAAACAGTTTTGAATACACCCCTAGCTATTTGGTTTTGATCTAACCATTACGCTAGTGTGAAAGTTGTGCGAAAAAGTGCTTAAGTTGAATGATAAACTTTAATTTATAAGTGAACTCGACCGCGACATTGCCGACTATAGAAACAAACTTACTGTATAACGAAATTTCTTTATAACAAATTTCTTTTGCGGATTTAGCGCTTTCGTTATGAAGGGTGTTTCCTAAACATGCGGCAAAAATTCAGGGGGTTGTTCCTTGGACTATTTTAAGCATGTTTTGTCCTTTGATGATTTTTGAAAAACCTCTTTGTTTCGAAGATACAGGGCGAACAACGTTTTTCATATTTTTAAAATTAATAATAGTTTAAATAAAAATGCGTACCGCACTGTGTTTACTAAGTAGGTACAATTTATTTTTAAATTTGTTTAACAACATTCCAATTACTGAAAACGGCCAGTTTTTTGACTTGAAATTGATAAGTTCAGATGATAAAGGAATACAGATTAAACACGGTTTTCATTTGAATTCGTTTTTTTGGCTAGAGGTGGTCATTTTCAACAGTTTTTGTAGGTTAAGTTAAATTTTTATGCAATTTTTCATAATAAAATGTTATTATCTAAAATTTTGTTTCCCCTGTATCTTCGAAACAAAGAGGTTTTTCGAAAATCATCAAAGGACAAAATATTCTTAGAATAGTCCAAGGAACAATCCCCTGAATTTTTGCCGCATGTTTAAGAAACACCCTGTATATATACCTTTCTTGCGAGTGTGGTAGAGTCTATATTGGAGAACTTAAACGTTGAACAGAAATAGCAAAAGTTATGAAAAAAGCCCACATAATATCTCAATAAAATTCATTATTTTCCATTGCTTCAAAGACAAATGTAGTAATATAACACTTCTAGCGATGTAAAGGAAAGACCTACCTGCAAAAACTCCCGAGAGAACAGTAGCTAGTAGAGGAGTCTTGAACCTGGGATGGACCTTAGCTAGAGATCTGAAGATGACTCCATCATCTCCCATAGCGTATAGTACCCGAGGCAAAGGAAACATTGCTCCTAATAAACTTGTGCTCAATGCACACAGAGCACCTATGGTTACTATCCACTTCAAAACGGGCCACTCCAGGTGTTCAAACAGAACTGGAAGAGGGGCTTCTTTATCCTAAACAACATAAATAATATCTTTCTAGTAAAAAAGATAGGGGAAAAAGCAGTGTTACCATGTACTTTGAGCCACCTGCAAATATTCTGGTTTAGGGGACTAAATATACATGATAATATAACACATCTCACTTTCATCCTTACGGATGTTCCAAAGAGCCAATATCTCGGCTTCCAGTCAACGTAGTAAGTTCAAACAAGAAGTATTTCGAAGGACCTCAAAAATTCAATCAGAATCAGTCGTTAAAATTTCGTTTCTAATCACCACCTCTAAAACATTCCTAGATATTTTTTTAAATTGCATTCTTATACTTTTTTTCTGAATTAATCTCCAGTAGGAGAAAAAATTAAACAATTTTTCATCATTCTACGTAAATTCAAGCCTTGATAATATTAATCATAAATTGTGGTACATCCACTTGTTTGATTTTGACACCTTCTTTCTGTTAATGTACGTACCAGTGATGCAATAGATATAACATGCGGAGTGCCACAGGGCCTCTACTTTACCTACTCTATGTTGAGAAGTCCTTTTAATGCACGGTAAAGATGTACGATTGCTTGAAAAAAGGTGAACATGTGTCTTGAAAACTTTTATAGCTAGTGCTGTTATAATAGTCTTGCATTAAATGGTGAAGATGGAACTTAAATTGTCAGATTCCAACTTAAAAACAAAGCTCATTAGAGCTTAACTCTCACATATATACATATACATAATATTCAACTAAAACAACTACATGGGAGCAATTACTTAGGATTTTTAATTAGGAAAGCTGAACATCTTAGCAGTTATCTAACAATTAAGTAAGCAAAACTGTTTTATATTGCAATCGAACCTATTATATCTGATGGTATTCTAATCGAACACAAAGAAAACATTGGGAGTTTACGAAAATCCAGAACAGAGTAATCAAAACGTTATTTCATAGACACTACGTTCTCTCAAATAAAGATATATAAAAAATGAGGTTATCTAATATGAATGACTTGATAAATATTGAGAAAACCAAAATCTTTCATAAAACTCAACTGCAAGAAATCAAAACTCAAAAACAACTACAAAAAACTCCAGTAAGCATTCCTACATTACAAGAGCCACTTCAGTATGCAATAAGCAGCTTATTTTTTACAAAAAACGCACTTAAGACCTACAGATAAGACAATTTGATAATATTTCCTCTATGATATCAGCCAATAGGCTGTCTTGTAGTTAACTATTATTTCTCAATGTGTTCTATGTGTTGATGTTTTGTTCATTGTTTGTATCGAATATCTTGGGCCACACAGTGTTTCACCACAAATCGCAAAATGGTGAATGCGCCATAATTTATAATCCTTTTTGACAGTTGCATTTACGTAAAATGATCAAACAATGTCCTAACATATTGTATCTAGTGGGTAATTGTTTAGAGGGAAAACAATCTGAGGGTGCAATTAAAAAATATATATCTGGAGGTAGTTTCTAAGGAGTGGTAATTAGAAAAAAAATATCAACGATGAATTCTGAGTTTTTGATGCCATTGAGAGACGAGATATGGTCTGTAATGGCGTAGACCTTCTCTTTCACGTGGCCCAAAAAGAAGAAGTCGCAAGGTGTTAAATCACAAGATCTCGGTGGCCAATTGTGATCACCTCTTCGAGAGATAACACGGTCCGGAAACTTGTTGAAAGTACTTAAACGTTGTCCAGATCAATACTATCCAAAATACGGTGTAATGACGTTTGTGGAATGCCTAATTCCAAAGAACGACGAGGAATGGACGAACCTGAGTTTTCTTCAACACTTTCGGCTACAGAAGCAATATTCTCGGCTGTTCTTGAGCGACGTGCACGGGTTTTATTCTTCACATCACTAACTTGTCCCAACAGCTCAAATTTTTCCACTAATTTCTTTATTGCGTTCCGACAAGGTGCTTCACGACGACCCAAAAATGTTCGAGTTTTACGAACCGTCTCTGCGAAATTTTCAACATTTTTATAGTGAATTTGAATAATTATAATACGTTCTTGAAGCGTGTATCGATCAATTTTTATCAATGGCGTAGTTTCTACTTGTCAAATGTCAAAAAATGACAGCTTCAAACGTGACATCTACCGAAATAGCGGGCTATTCAGATTAACACCTCTTATTGGAAAACCATTTGGTTATTAAAGTTAACTATTATTTTTCAATGTGTTCTATGTGTTGATGTTTTGTTTATTGTCTGTATTGAATATATTGGGCCACACAAAGTGTTTCACCACAAATCGCAAAATGGCGAATGCGCCATAATTTATAATTATCATTTTTGAGAGTTAAATTTACGTAAAACGATCAAACAATGTTCTTAACATATTTTTTTTTAATGGGTAATTGTTTAGGAGGAAACCAATCTAACGGTGCAATTTAAAAAAATATATCTGGGGTGGTTTTTAAGGGGTAGTGATTAGGAACAAAATTTCAACGACGAATTCTGTTAGAGTTTTTGATGCCATTTGACAATTTGAAATATTTCTCGTTTGAAATTTTCACCTTGTCTGAGAGCCAAGATATGGGATGTGAAGTACATCTTGCGACACCCTATATTTTTGAAAATAGCTAATCTTACCTGATCATAGTAGGGCCATGCCAGTGTGATGACAGTAGACACTCCGAAGTAGGCAGAGAATATAATCAGCAATGATATAACTATAGCTAATGGGATATCTCGTTGAGGGTTCTTAGCTTCTTCACCTGTTGTTGCAATGGCATCGAATCCAACAAATCCATAAAAGCATTTGGCTGCTCCAGCCATGATGCCTGCAAAGCCGAAAGGGGTGTACCCTCCATCACCTGCCCAGGTAACGTTTTTGGAATATCCTCTTTGGAAATTTTCCAATTGGCCGTATCAGCTAAAAAAATTAAATGTTAATTTGTTTTATCTTTATTGATTTCTGCCAATTCACAATGATGTTAATGGTAATAGTAATGTAAATGTTAGCTACGATCATAACGTATAAATACACTACGTTTAACATCAATATTGATGTGAATAGTATCGTATATTCGTAGTACCTCTATTATATTATTTAAAAGTCAACATCGTAGCTCATCATTGACATTACCATAATCATTAACATCTCCGTGAAATGGTATTTACTTTTTAATTGAGTATATTATTGCTCATTTGTTTCTCTCCTCGAGGATTTGAGAGGAAAAAGAGGATATACGCTCACGTGAACGATCTGAGATTAAAATACTTAGGATAAATTTATGGTGTTTTGAATATACAGTGGAACTTCCCTTTAACGAAGAGCTAATTTCGCAAAAAAATTAGTTATAAAGAAATTTCGTTATACAAAAAATTTGTTTCTATAATCGGCAATGTCGCAGTCGACTTCATTGATAAATGAAGTTTATCATTCAAACATAAGCACTTGCTTTTAGACATTTTCGCACAACTTTTCATACTAATGTAATAGTTATATTGAAACCAACCAGGTATTTATAAGACTGTTTTAGAAAGATCTCTCTACCCGCCGTAATGATTTAGTTAAAGGCCCGGGTTTATTTCGTACGTCCGGAAAAATTTCGGAAAAAACCCAACCTTATACCTTCTTACCAATACCCATTCAAAGAGTGATGCTCTTCAATATTCGTTATAGAGAGAATTTACTTCGTTTTAGAGGTTGTTTTTAACATGGGATTTGGATTCAAGGTGCAATGTCTTGTACTAAATTCGTTATACAGAAAAATTCGTTATACAGACCTTCGAATTATAGGGAAGCTCCACTGTATTTCGATATTTTTTATCATTTATATAAGGCCTATATTTTTGAGAAACCCACAAAAAAATTGAATTCAAGAGTTCTTGAAACATTTAAATGAATAATAAGTCGTAATAAGCATATTCACCAGTACATTTCGTAGTCGAATACTCATTTTAATGATTTCAACCTACCTTTCATTCCTGCTGCCACTAACACTATTCCAATTGTAGTCAAATTCAGAACTGTAAAAGCATTGTTGAATTTCGTGGACTCTTTCACTCCCACGGAAAGTAAAACTGAAAAATGAAAGAAATCACTCAACATTGCAACATTTTATTATTTACTACTATTAGTTAGGCAGTTTTTGAAATATCACAAGTGGTTTGCATGTTATGGAAAAAAGAAGATATCAAGTCTATTAGAAATTACTTTATCTCGGAGCAATAAGTATACAGGGTGGACGGACGATTGACGTCCAAAAGAAAATAACAGGCCCCTCGTCTCATGGGGTATTCGAATCACCCCATGTATGTTATGCGATTTTTCACGGTTTCCGAGTTATGAATTTTTTTATGAACTTTTGAGAATTTTCAACTTGACCATATTAAAAAAGATGTCAAAAAAAATACAAGAGTTTTCTAATATATTTTTTTTAATAAATCGCCATGAAATGTACTTTTATACATAAAATAACCAGCATCGTAACTTCGATAAAAATTATGGAAATGTTGGTCTCAAGCGAAAAAGTTACGTATTTTGGATCACGATCTAAATTTTCCGATTTAAATTAAAAATGTGAACAGGCTACTTCATGGTTTCTGCGCTCAACACTCAGCTTTCAGAATCAATAATAAAATGGTTGAGTACCATTTTTTATTATTGATTCTGAAAGCTGAGTGTTGAGCGCAGTTTTTAAGCCTACTAAGAAACCATGAAGTAACCTGTTAACATTTTTTATTTAAATTTGAAAATTTAGATCATGATATAAAATATGTAACTTTCTCACTTGAGACCAACATTTCCATAATTTTATCAAAGTTACGATGCTGGTTATTTTATGTATAAAAGTACAATTCATGACGATCTATTTACAACAAAAAAATATCAAAAAAGTCTTGTACTTTTTTTTAAAAAAGATGTTCAAGTTGAAATTTTCATAAAAAAAATCATAACTCGGAAACCGTGAAAAATCGGATAACATACATGGGGGTGATTTGAATACCCCATGACATGAGGGACCTGTTTTTTTTTATGGACGTTAATCGTCCGGCCACCCTGTATATTTATGTTTATTACGTTGAGGTTCCAAAATTTAGAATCTAAACCTTTGATATGCCCACTACGCTCCAGACAAAATATGACTCACCTGTTAAAATTAACACTAGGACGAATGAGACAAAATCGGGATATTTGGATAAAAATGACACGTCAATGTATAAAACATCTTTCAATGTCTCGCTTATCTTATGGTCAACCAAAGTGTCCAAATAATTAGTGAAGCCTCTAGCAACACTTGCTGTTCCTGAAACAGAATGAAAAGTTCAAACATTTTTCGTGGTACCAATAAATGTCAGTGAAAATATTCTCTTTTTTGAAACAAATTATATTCAAGTTTTTCTCCCTCCTACAGTACCTGCATGCTGGCAGAACATAAAAAAAATAATAATACAAAATCAAATGAATGGGATAGGTGTTATTTCGATGCATAAATGAAAATACACCCGAAATCAAAATCCATACTTCCTATATACTCTCTCATAATATGAGGCACTCAAGAACACCTATTTTTTACGATCTTGAATAGTCAGGTATCATGCCGCACTAAAGATACAGATCTTTGACATATGACGTTGGACCAAACTAGTTTGGGTAAGGAATTTTGGTTTTCATCAATGAACATTATTTTTCCACTTCAATATTTTCAATTGCGTTCGCATTGAAGTTTATTAATGACTTCAGAATATAATCGGAGATTGAGATCTACATCCCAATATTCAAGTTCTGTTGAACGTTAAAGAATAGTGAGAATTAATTAGCAAACAATGTAACAAAATGAGATTACGACAAATTCAATTTATCTACTGAGATTTGAAAATAAATTATAGTTTAATGAAAGGATAAAATTGAATAGGCGAACAAATATTGATAAATGGATTATAAAATCATTGGAACGGTTTTATAGATAGAAAGAAAGAAGTATAGAGTTTACAATGGGAACATTTCGACAAATTTCAAAAAATGAATTGTGCATTGAGAGTCTTGCGATCGTGAGAAAGATCTTCAAGAGATTCAATCTGTTCCTTTTTTTAAACAACGGTTTTTTATTTAAAAATAACAATTCAATTATTTTTAAAACTTTTTCTATCGATAATTGTTTTTTAAATTTTTGTGCTGGAAATACCCCAAATATTTTAGAGTGCTTCCCTAACAAATGTTTTTTCCGTCCATTCTGAAATAACATTTGAATGAATATTTCCGATATATACATAATACAATAATCATGATATTACGTAAATGACAATAATTACATTCCTCTACAATATTTGGGTAAATTTATTCAAGGCTGAAGTTATTCTACAATATTCACTAAAAATACTGGTGCGAAAATAATCGGAAAAATCCATCTAGGATGAAAATAGAAAATGACATCTCTCAAAAACGAAAAAAATCACATAAACGAATTTCTCACATTAGATAGATCACATTCTGATATACATTCTCCTCTTGATTGTCGTTATTTTCGAAATTCAAATCGATGTAATCAGTATATGGTTTTGTATGTTTGTCCCCTTATTCTGCTTAAAATGCCATTAATTAATGGCTCAACTCAACCCATAAGGAAATACCACATACAAGCTATACGTTGTTGTGTTTCATATGATTTCACAAAAAAATCTAAACTGGTCTCACTGAAACTGCTTGAAATAATCTATGTCAAATCGCGTAAAATAAACGTGAACAGGTCTGTGGTATTCCCCGAAAACAGGTCTTGATTATTTCAAGGTGATTACTTCTCTGGACTAGCTAACAGTATGAGACAGGTAAAAGTTTATGCAAATATAAGGACGCAAAAATTGTACACTTAACGGTGATCAAATAAGTTTGAAACAAAGTTTAACGAACTGTTATTTGTTTGAGTATTCCGTTGCTAATTTTCCATCTGATTAGATTGTCGAAAATGATTTTCGTGATTCCGGGTCGTTCAATATAGTGAGCCTACGAATAGGTGATGCTACTAACTAAACACCCAATTTATTTTTATCATTTGTCATCCTTCGAACACTTATTGTCAGAATGTAAGCCAAATCCATTGATAAATTTATTCGTTCTGAGTGTTTAAAGCGAACCACCTCACTGATTTTTCGAAAAATGCAGGAAAAAGTCGAATACTGGGCAGTGATTAAATTCCTTCATTTGAGAGGAATAACGATTGATGAAATCAAATCTTATTATTACTATTATATTGTATAGGACGATTCTAAATCATAGATCTATAATTACTATGGATGCAGAATCATGTGACTTAACAGAAGATCAAACACTTGGCTACATTAATGAGAGAAAGACATATGCGATCTTATCGAAAAGAAAAGAGATGAACCAAGTTTGTAGGCAACTTGTCAAAATCATATGGAAGATGTAAACAAATATTTATGTGACCACAGGCTTTGCTTTGCCCACAAGAAGTTGATGCGTTGAATATAATTCAAGTTATATACTAATTTCTGAATTAAACTAATATATTTTTCTATATATTTCATTTGGAATGATCTATTTCTCTCTCTCTCTCTCTCTCTCTCATGAAGTGTCCATTCTTATTAGGTCTATGTCCTAAATTAAATGTGCCTGAGATATAGTCCGTTCACGTGAGGTTGAGCCGTCGGTTGGCCATGACAATTTGGCATATTCCACTGTGTATATAGAAATTTTAGGTTATGTTATTTATTTTCTTGTTAGATTGATACGCAATGTTGTCAATATTGCATAGAGTTCTCTGATAACTCGAACGCTCGTCGGACGAGGCCGGGCACATTCGGCAACGTTGACTTTATTTTACGTTATGACAGCAAATACTGCCAACTTCAGATAAATAAACAAACGCCTACTATGCGCTCAAACTTTCGTGAACGGAGTATAGCTGAGACCGTAGGCATATCAACCGAGTCGGTGGTTCAATTTTACATTTTGCTTTGGGTATAAGAAAGCTTACCGGAAGATTGCCGCATTTGCTAACAATCGATCAAAAACGTGAAAGTGTTCGCACTTCTCGGCATTATTTAGACCTTTCAAACCTTAATCGGACTGATTTTTATGCCGATTAGTAACTATTGATGAAACTGCACACCGTCACCAGACTTAAAAGAATCGGCAAAAAAATGGATAGGACTGGGTGGAATCCCACCAAAGCGAGGAAAGACTCAACCATCAGGCGGGATTGTAATGGCTTCTGTTTTTTAGGATTCCAGTGGTATATTGTTCAGAGACAATTTGGAAAAAGGAAAAAACAATCAATAGTGACTATAACTGTGCTTTATTGGACCGATTACAATCCGAAATCACAAAAAAGGCTACATTCTTTGAAGGAAAAACGCTTCTTTTTGCAAGACAATGAACCAGCTCACAAATCAAAGAAAACGATGGCAAAAATCCATCAACTATGCTTTGAATTGCTTCCTTATCCACCGTTGTCCCCAGATTTAGTCCCAAGCGATTGTTATCTGTTTCCAAACTTGAAGAGATGGATCCAGGGAAAGAAATTTGAGACAGACAATGAGATCAAATAGGAAACTGAAGGATATTTTGGGTACAAATCTAACTAATCAAAAGGCATCGCAATGTTGACAAATCTCTGGACTTAAGCCGGGTTTCACAGAACTCCAATCACCTTGATTATTGAAATGTCATCATTTCTGTGCAATTTTCAGTTAATTCTTGACATATACCATCGACTTAAACCAAAATCAACGATTTGATTGCCCAATCAAGCATTGTGAAACCCACGGTTAGTCTGTCCAGAATTGTGTGTTTTTTCACTTGCAGTCTAATTGGCATTGCAAATGAAAAAACACACGATTCCGAAGATTTTACAAGTTTGTCTGAAGAAGGTGTCTGATATAGACACCGAAACGTTGATTTATTTTTTTTTGTTTTACTGTTAGGCAACAATTTGCTCCTGACAAATAAGTGCAAAGATTTTCGCTGGAGCAATTCATCTTAATAAAAATTTTATTATTTCCCTTTCAGAGACTGATTATATTTCAATCGATAAATAATTAGTAAGTTTAACGAAAATCATTCGTTTTCTTTGTGAGGCTCACTATGACTTATTAGAGGCCCTAGTATTTATTAACTTCGATTTTCCTTGTTCCAACATAAGCTGATCACCCTTAGCTGTCGTGGTCTTTGATTTTAGTATTCGAATACTTTACATAACTCAGTGTGTGTTGTTTTCATACATAAAATAAAATACAGTGTGCGGATATAACAAGGAACAAAATTCATAACGAAGTTATTGATTTTCAAGATAAACGTTCGAACAGGTAAATTTTAGTTAAGTTATTCATTTTTGCTTAGTATCGTGTAATGGTTTCTTCAATGACTATCCTAAATATTTGATAAGAATGAATAATCATGCAAATAACACATTTACTACAAGTAATGAAATTTAATAAAAACAAACAATATCTAGCGGAAATCTTTACTATTTCAGAATTCCTCTTCGCAGCAAATTTGAACGAGCAATGGGAATGCTTTGAAAAAGGAGATAATGAATTATGTCAATTCTCGATGTTTGTCTTTACTATCAACGTAATAATTCGTATGAAGAAAGGAAAAACTATTGCCTGAACGCAGGATGTGACGAAACAAACCTCATAATAAAAACTAAAGTTACTACCGAATTGCGAGAACTCCCATTCATTCATCTTCACGTATGAACAATTATTGTTGAATTGTTGAAAGAATGAGCTATTATTTTCATGGTGAAGACCATATTTAGGTACCACTAATGATTTTCGTCAGCACTATTATTCTGTGATGAAGAGTTCGTGACATTTTTCCTTCCTTTTCATTCTAGAAGTATCTATTCCGTGAGCTTACTACCAATTGTTAATCCTTTAGGAATTTCGAATACGCATTCAGTATTACTCAATTCCTAGAATAAGTTTACCAAATACAGAGAGTATATAATATTCAAGTTTCTGAGATTTTCTTGAGGTCTCTTGAAGAACGGTAAGAGGCATACTTATACAGGGTCTCTCACGAGGAACCTCACCCATATTTATACGGGAAACTACTGAACGTATTTTCATGAAATTCAGCACTTATAAGTATTTCACGATGCTGATGAAATGTAAAATATTTTCAAAACATGAGCACCTCCGGTTTTTCCGGAAATGACGTCAACTTCCGTTTTTCAAATTAGAACGCCATTTTTTATTGCAGAAATAGATTCCTTAGAAAATTTCAAGTTATTTTGATGTAACATTTTTCAGTTTTGGTTGGAAAATTCTCTCTGAGCGGGAAAATACGAAAAAAAACGAAAATAGAGCTCCGCTGAAACAAGAATAACTTCGAGGTTTTTGGATGGAAAATTTTTCTTTTTGGGATTTTTCAAGATGTAAGATTGATGTATCCACTTTAAAAATCGAAATCGCGATTCATGATACAGGGGGTGAACAAATCGCTTTCAAAGTTAGGGATGACAAAATCGTGAAAAATCTATTTTTTCAAATTAGAACCCCATTTTTGTATGGCAGATATTGAATCTACGTTAAAAAATAATGTGAGTGAATGCATCACACCCTTGCCCTAAAGTGGATATTTTCTGAGTTATTCCATTGAGTTTAAAAATTTTTATTTATTATTTATTATTTTTAAACTCAATGGTTATTCACAAAAAACTGTTTTTCGTCTTGAATTTTCAGCTATTTTTTCCCCTTCACGCCAAAAAGATTAAATTTTCAGGAACTGTTACTTAAACCATATTTTAGATTTTACTACCCTAATATGCAAGAGAAAAAGTTACTGGTTGTTCCTAAATAGATGGCGAATTTTGATTCGAATTTGTATCGGAAACCTCTTTATTTCAACTAATCGGCCATTGGTTTTCTCTCCAGTGATAAATAAATAATTCCTTATGAACCATATGCAAAAACTTACCATGTTTTACATTCTCTTTTTTATTGATAGATACCATTAATTACATCTGCCAAATTAATGATATCTATCATTGAAAAAAGAACGTAAAACATGGTAAGTTTTTGCAAATGGTTCATAAGTAATTATTTATTTCACTGGAGAGAAAACCGATGGCCGATTAGTTGAAATAAAGAGGTTTCCGACACAAATTCGAATCAAAATTCGCCATCTATTTAGGAACAACCTGCAACTTTTTTCTCTTGTATATTAGGGTAGTAAAATCTAAAACATGGTTTAAGTAACAGTTCCTGAAAATTAAATCTTTTTGGCGTGAAGGGAAAAGAAATAGCTGAAAATTCAAGACGAAAAACAGTTTTTTGTGAATACCTCAGAAAATATCCACTTTAGGGCAAGGGTGTGATGCATACACTCACATTATTTTTTAACGTAGATTCAATATCTGCCATAAAAAATGGGGTTCTAATTTGAAAAAATTGATTTTTCACAATTTTGTCATCTCTAACTTTGAAAGCGATTTTTTCACCCCCTGTATCATGAATCGCGATTTCGATTCTCAAAGTGGATACATCAATCTTACATCTTGAAAAATCCGAAAAATGAAAATTTTCCATCCAAAAACCTCGAAGTTATTCTTGTTTCAGCGGAGCTCTATTTTCGATTTTTTTTTTTCGTATTTTCCCGCTCAGCTCAGAGAGAATTTTCCAACCAAATCTGAAAAATGTTACATCAAAATAACTTGAAATTCTCTAAAGAATCGATTTCTGCAATAAAAAAATGGTGTTCTAATTTGAAAAACAGAAGTTGACGTCATTTCCGGCAAAACCGGAGGTGCTCATGCTTTGAAAATATTTCAGATTTCATCAGCATCGTGAAATACTTATAAGTGCTGAATTCCATGAAAATACGTTCAGTAGTTTCCCGTATAAATATGGGTGAGGTTCCTCGTGAAAGACCCTGTATAAGAGCAGCTAGGTGAGAAAAACGCACAAAAAATTCTTTCTTAGCCTTATGTTGAAATGATGTTAAGTACTGTAAGTACTCAACTTCGACTCGTTTTGCACTGTTGCAGTATCAGAAAATGTTTACTTACCAATTACATATTCCAGTATGAGATTCCATCCAATAACGTATGCAATAAATTCTCCTACACTCACATAACTATATACATAAGCCGATCCGGCTTTAGGTACTCTAGATGCAAATTCTGCATAGCATATACCTGAAAAAAATTGAATAGGTGTGATTCTGTGACTGGTAACCAAAATAAAAGATTAAATTGTCTTTTAACGATATCTGTAATATTCCTTCTTCAACATCGTTAAATCTCTAAAAGTCAATATAGTATCATTTTTAATGATATGGTAGCAGAATCTTTCATAGTATCTATACTACGCCGTTATTGACTAGATCGATTCAATATTTTGTATACAGGGTGACAATTTGAAAACGTGTCAGTCCAATTATGTCACGACAAGGATGATTCCAGAGAAAATGCCGAAACAGGTCGATTTCTATTCGTAGGGACATATACAGTGGAACTTCCCTATAACGAACGTCTGTATAACGAATTTCTCTGTATAACGAATTTCGTACAAGACATTGCACCTTGATTCCAAATTCCATGTTAAAAACACCTCCCAAAACGAAATATTTTTCCCGCGTATAATACACTATTTTTTTCTGTGACAGGAAAAACGACCATTTAATAGTGAAAGAAATAAAACCTTTCACGAAATTACTTTTTTGCCCACGGGAAAAAACTGAGTACTTTTTTCCCGGATACTCAGACACTCACTTTTTTTGACAGGGAAAAAAGTAATTTCGTAAAATAGTATATTATATTATAAGGATTAAAAGTGCATATTTTTTTACGAGCAATATTTTGAGTGAGTGAATGAGTAAAAATAGGCACTTTTAGTCCATATAATATACATATACTATTTTTTCTCCAACCAAGCCAAAATTAAAATAAATTTGGCGATAGCAAGTCGGTAGTCGGGGATATCTGGTATTGTTGGTGGTTATTGATTGTCAAGTAGACGTCAAATGCAATTACTTTTAATCCTAGGATTAAAAGTGTTGCTAGGCAACGAGCAAATTTTTGTACGGTAAGGGAATTATGACTTTTGCACCTGAAAATAGTAGAAAAATGTCAACATTTTTTGATGGTTGGAGAAAAAGTCATATTTTGTGACCTATCAAGAGATATAAAATGTCACATTTTTTTTCCCTTCACAGAAAATAGTATATTATATTATAAGGATTAAAAGTGCATATTTTTTTTACGAGCAATATTTGCAGTTGCGAGGCGCAGCCGAGCGAATGCAAAATTGCGAGTTAAAATAGGCACTTTTAGTCCGAATAATATATACTTTTTTTTCTCCAACCAAGTAAAAATTACAATAAAATTGGTTTCAGTCAAAAATCGTTAATAATTTGGTTATAAATTTGAACACTTCCTAATGACAGTGATTGTCAAGTAGACGTCAAATGCAATTACTTTTAATCCAAGGATTAAAAGTAGCGTTTTTAATCCTAGGATTAAAAGTGTTGCTAAGTAACGAGTGAATTTTTGTACGGTAAGGGAATTTATGACTTTTTCACATGAAAATAGTACAAAAATGTCAACATTTTTTGATGGTTGGGGAAAAATAGTATATTATATTATAAGGATTAAAAGTGCATCTTTTTTTTACGAGCAATATTTGCAGTTGCGAGGCGCAGCCGAGCGAATGCAGAATTGCGAGTTAAAATAGGCACTTTTAATCCGAATAATATATACTATTTTTTCTCCAATCAAGTCAAAATTACAATAAAATTGGTTTTAGTGAAAAATCGTTCATAATTTGGTTATGAATTTGAACACAGAATCATGACAGTGATTGTCAAGTAGACTTCAAATGCATTTACTTTTAATCCAAGGATTAAAAGTAGCGTTTTTAATCCTAGGATTAAAAGTTTTGCTAAGTAACGAGTGAATTTTTGTACGGTAAGGAAATTTATGACTTTTGCACCTGAAAATAGTACAAAAATGTCAACATTTTTTGATGGTTGGAGAAATAGTTATTTATTATACAAGGGAAAAAAGTATTAGATTTTAGCTCGAGGTTATATTGTTTCCCGACGCGAAGCGGAGGGAGACAAAAACCGAGAGCTAAAATCTAATATTTTTCCCGTGTATAATACACTATTTTTTTCTGTGACAGGAAAAACGACCATTTAATAGTGAAAGAAATATAACTCTTCACAAAATTACTTTTTTCCCCGGGAAAAAAGTGAGTACTTTTTTCCCGGCTACATAGAGAATCATTTTTTTGACAGGGAAAAAAGTAATTTCGTAAAAAGTCATATTTTGTGACCTGTCAATGGATATAAAATGTCACATTTTTTTCCCGTCACAGAAAAAAAATATTTTTTTGAAACATTCATAATCAAGGATTGAGGATTAAGAAGTGTCATAATGACACGACGAAATTTTTCGGAAGTTCGCGCATCATTATTCTCCCTCAAAATACCAAATTCTGAATTGGTCGGATTCAAATGTGAATAATTTTGAAACTACTTGGCAGATTTAGCCCGTTAACAAACTTTACCGCTGCATTCGTATATCGATTTTTTTTTTCGAAATAATGCATCGAGTAGACTAGATCGCTATCTCTAAAAATATTATTCAAATCGTTGGACTCATTATAAAAAAATGATTTACTTCTATGGGCGAAAAGAATGTTAACTATTCGCGTCACATGAACGAGCCACATGAATTCCTTACTTAAAAGCAGCACTTTTTTCCCCGCATTTCTCACCTTGAAATTAAAACGATAAAAAACTCACGTCGCTGCGAGTAACCAAGTTACCATCAGAGAATCAACTGATATTCTCAAACGACTAAAGAGTAATTGTTTAAAAAAAATCGGAAGATTCTCAAACTATTTGTAACAAGGTACAGGACAGGAATATACAGGGTGTCTGTAAACAAATGCGAGGGAGATGATTCTTCGGTGAGAGGAAATATTACGGATATAATTTTCTTTCCCCAGAAAGATTTATAGAACATCTTCATCTCCTGCCATAGACATACAATATTTTAGAATATTCATTCTATGGAACACTTACACATACGATGAAATGGAATGAACAGTGATCATAACTGCTTGTAAGTTTTTATTTTTTCCCAGAAAAGTATCGACTTTATCGAAATTTTGCAAGAGACTTTTTTCTCCGGAATTGAATGGGAAACCATAAAAGAATTTTTTTTCGAAAATCCATCCTACGAAAACAATTCTTTAACGAAAATCATAAGAGGTTGTTATTTTTAACCCCTAATAATTAAGTTATGGGATCAAAAAAAATTGCGTGAGTAACATATTTTTAATGAATCATATTATGTTTAGTTTTATGAATCAGTGTTTTTCAGGACTCCTAAAAAAAATTAAAACCTGTCAACTTGTCATCGCCTTCCAAAGGTTGTATCTTGGAAGGGCGGTCGATTTCGAAAAAAAATTATATGAACTACCTCTGCTTATTTTAATCGAGGAATAATCTCCCAAAGTCCCCTGAATTTGTTTACAGACCTGTATAAAGTATGCCCTAACCTATATAATAGTTAAGAGTACATTCTCCCAAGGTTACGCAAGAAAATCATGCATACCTACAGAAAATTAAATGTTACCTGCTACTGCTGAAGCGAAGGCAGCAATTAAGAATGAAATTGCCACTGCAGGTCCTGCTATGTCTTTTGAAACGGAGCCTGCTAGAACGTATACTCCTAACCCTAAAGTCGCTCCAACACCAAGAGCTGTAAGATCGGTGAGATTTAAACATCTTGAAAGCTGACTTTCGGCCCCATCGATGTTTCTCTTCTTCCTAGATAGAGCAGCCAGAAGGTTTCTAGCCATCTGAAAATAAAAAGAATTACCTATTTTTGTCCTAAATGAAAGGAGATTCGATAACATATATACAGGATGTCTGATTCAAAAACTTCCTGTAGAGAGTTGTAATCCCATCAGGAATTTATATACTTAAGGAAAAAAGGTGGTTTTTCATGGAATTATGGTACCGATAAAACTAAAAGAAACATTCACTTCATAGAACACAAACTGCTGGTTCATACAAATTTGAATCCATGCATAGATTTGTGCTACAAAACTACCCACTTTCCTTATTAAAATTCCTGATGGTGTTGCAACGCTCTCAAGTGGGTTGCTAGTAGAATCAAGGTCTGTATCCCAGATCCCCCTGTCATCAAAAAACATTTTAAAATGAGGCACTCTGTATATTTCTCAAAAGATATTTGATGAATCCTCTAGCTAGTTCAAAATTTTCATGTAGAAAGTGAACTTTTCAAGTATTAGGTACTACTTTTATTATGTTCATGGGGTGGCTACTAAAGGGTTTTCCAATATGAGGTGTTATTTTGAATAGCCCGCTATTTCTGCAGATGTCACGTTCGAAGCTGACATTTTTCGACATTTGACAAGTAGATACTATGCCATTAATAAAAATGGAACGATACATGCTTCAAGAACGCATTGAAATTATTAAAATTCACTATAAAAATGGTGAAAATTTGGCCGAGACGGTTCGTAAAACTCG
Source organism: Propylea japonica (assembly GCA_013421045.1). NCBI lineage: Eukaryota > Metazoa > Arthropoda > Insecta > Coleoptera > Coccinellidae > Propylea > Propylea japonica. The sequence continues at coordinate 31,586,227 of CM024245.1, read as the reverse complement.
AATATTTTTGGGTCCTCGTGAAGCACCCTGTCGGGCCGCAATGAAGAATTTGGTGGAAAAACTCGAGCTGTTGGGACAAGTTAGTGATGTGAAGAATAAAACCCGTGCACATCGCTAAAGAACAGCCGAGAATATTGCTGTTGTAGCCAACAGGCTGGAACAACAGTTAAGGTGAATGTATTGTGCTATCGAGAGATGATTAATGATTTTTTATGGGCGAAATTGGATAGTATTGATCTGGACAACGTTTACTTTCAACAAGACGGGGCTACGTGCCAGACAAGCGACGAAACCATTAATCTTTTGCGGGAAAAGTTTTCGGACCGTGTTATCTCTCGAAGAGGTGATCACAATTGGCCACCGAAATCTTGTGATTTAACCCCTAGCGACTTCTTCCTTTGGGGTCACGCGAAAGAAAAGGTCTACGCCAATAGCCCAGCATCGATTTAAGACCTCAAAGTTGGAATTCGTGAGGCTATCGAGGACATTAGGCAGCCATTCTGCGATTTGGTTATGGAAAATTTCTTTAAAAGGATATGGTCCTGTAAGCGTGGTCGTGGTGGTCATTTGCCTGATGTTATTTTCCACTATTATCAAAATAACAACTTTTATTGGTAAAGTAGGGTCAGTCGTGTTGAATACTGGCTTATGAAGAAGCCTGGTTGATTGTGTGTCCTTGGAAGTTCTCAGAACAGTTTATTTTTCCCTCTTCGAGTCGCACATAAGGTACGGGATAATTGTTTGGGGGAATTGTAGTGAGAGTGGTAGAATATTCAGATTGCAACGTAAAGCTGTTCGTATAATAGCTAGACTGGGTTACAGAGACTGTTGTAAAAATGCATTTAGAGAATTTAACATTCTCACTCTGCCTGCCCTGTTTATTTTTGAATGTTTAATATATGCGCATTGTAGAGCAACATCTCTAACTTTAAATGGAGACAAACATTCATATAATACCCGGAATAAGAACTTGATCTGTTTGCCTTATATGAGACTGAGCAGGTCACAGAATAGTCCTGATTATTTAGCCTTTAAGTTTTATAATGTTCTCCCGTTGTCTTATCGTTCTCTGACAAAGGGTCAGTTTTCCAGCAAAATTAAGAATATTTTTTTGAAAAAATGTTTTTACTCGATAGATGAGTATCTATTGCTGAAGCAATCCGATTTCATGTGATTGATTTGTTTTTAAGTGTAGTTTGATATTGTGTATTTTGAACATATTTTTACTGACGTGTGTAAACATCATGAATGTAAAACACGAAATAAATCTAATCTATGTGTGTTCGTTTCGATTGGATTACTCAGCTTCTGAGTTACTCAATCATCATATTATTTTTGTTTACATCGGTGCTGTAATGTTCAAATTGAGGTAATTTAGATGTTATCAAAGGTATTTATTCAATTGAATCACAAATACTGCATTTAATGTAACGATCTTCCTTTTCTAGCTTCAATGTGTTATTGTTGTTCATTTACCATCTGTCGAAAACATATGGTTCGAATGGAACAGTATCAAGCAGTTAGCGCAACTCAGGAATCGCTCAGAAGCTCGAATCTATCAAAAATATTCAACCATTCTAGAAATAGTAACACCATTGAGTATATTTAAACTCAATGGTAACACTCAAAAGAGTTCATAAATAACACTGCCTTTGAGATCTCAGACCCTTGAAATATTTTTTCCGAGCTTTGTGCTCCTCAGCACGACATCGCGAAAAACTGCTTCTGTAATTCCTTAACTTCAATTAGAAATGATGTCGTGCTAAATTTTATCTTATCCGTACGTGAATATGTATATTCATTTTCGTACAGTTTGAAAGTTTCTAAGTAGAACCAATTCCTATTCAAATTTTGAAGCTACCTCGAGAATTTCAAGTTGGGGACAATTTTCATATTCAGCTCCAAAGTTGTATGATACAATTTTCTTATATATTTGTGATATTGAGAGAGATATGAAGTCAATTAATAAACGCCACATGCAATATTTCAAGCAATCAATCAAGTTTTTAGAAAAGTTTTATTATTTATTTTTCCGTCGATCCCAAAATGAAAGATGATTTTAATGTTTACGAAATAGATAAAATTAATGACCCGTTTTGATGCTCAATTTCTTCAGAAGCATTACGAGAAATGTCAAAATTCTACTGGAACATTGATACATAGAAATTTCATTATGTCGAATGTAAGTCTTGTGCAGAATGAGAAAGTATTTCAATCAAGAATTCATACTCAATTCATATTGAGATCGTCGGAAAAATCTTGTAATCAACTCGGTTATTAATCGAGCGACTAATGGTCTCAAACTATTAACGCGTGAGCGGAGCGAACGCGTTCAATAACCTAGTCGATTAGATAACTGATAATAATTATTTCAATTGAATTATAGATATCGAATAATAGTGGAACTTTCTTACAACGAACGTCTGTATAACGAATTTCTCTGTATAACGAATTTCGTACAAGACATTGCACCTCGAATAAAAATTCCATGTTGAAAAACACCTTCTAAAACGAAGTAAATTCTCTCTATAACGAAATATTGAAAGAACATCACTCTTTGAATGGATATTGGTGAGAAGGTGTAAGGGTGGTTTTTTTCCGACAATTTTCCGGACGTACGTAATAAATCCCGACCTTAAACTAAATCATTACGACGGGCAGAGAGATCCTTCTGAAACAGTTTTAAATACACCACTGGCTGTTTGGTTTCAATCTAACTACATTATTACATTAGTAGTGTTCTTTCGTACTGATTGAACTGATGGAACTTATTCCGCGATTAGAATAATCACTTGCAATCACTTTAGAGTTGTGGAAGGAGGAACTGATTGAAAACGAAAGAACGATCGCTTCAACTGATCTTTCTGATTGAAGTTATATAAATCACTTCGTTCAGTTCGAAAGAACATCACTATTATTACACTAGTGTGAAAAGTTGTGCTAAGGTTTCTGTGAGGAAGTGCTTGAGTTTGAATGATAAACTTAAATTTATCAGCGAAGTCGACCGCAACATTGCCGACTAAAGAAACAAATTTCTATTTCATTCTAGAGATAGACCTAACATTCAATGTTGCAAACTTTATGTTTCTCAATTGAACGAATACACTGGAAATTATGAGGTAATTACAAATTTGATCATTTAAAGGACAAATAACAGAAAAAAGTACTTGTAGCATTTCATTAAAAATTTAAATACAGAAATAATAATTAATAAATACCTGATCTGCATAGTATTTTCTATATTAATGAATATTTATTGAGTGACTTCAACTCAGTAGTGTTGAGACTCGTATAGAAACATGAATTTTTGAATTTCAAATTTTTTCTTATTTATGTCTTATTACGCTTTTCAAATGGAAATATCGAAACAGAAGAAAATGACAATCCATTGTAATTACATAATATTATTTATCTACCGGATAGATAAAAAAACAATAAACATAAATAATCGACACATAAAAACCATAATTGAATATAATTGCATATGATTTGAAAATAAGCGTGGGATAAGTTGTTACAGCTTGAACAATAAAACCCAGATCAAGACTGGACTTACCAACTTTACGAATCAATTTTATCTTAATCACCTTGACATGGATTCAAATGGATTACCTTGTTGGAATTTTGGTGTTTACCTGACGTCTAGAATGCATACCAATGAGCAATTCATTGACATTTTAATGTAAATACTATTTTTGTTAGATAGCAGTAATGTATGCATAAATATACTTATAGACTTGAAAATTTCCTTTTCAGGTTTTTCGTGTCAAGAGCAATATTGAAAATGTTTGATTTCGCAAGAAAATGCATGTTTTCTGGAGTTTTATGCATCAGGAAATCAGGAATCCGAAGGATAAAAATAAACTGACTAATAATGACCCATTTTAATGCATGATTTATCTTATTTTAATGTATGATTGTCATGTGCAACCGAACATAAAGTTTTCAGAAGCAATACGAGTAATGTTACAACTCTACTGAAACGAAAAAATTTATATTATATCAAGTGTATCTCTGTGCAAAATAAGAAAGTATTATAATCAAAAATTTATACTCAATTCATAATGTGGTCGAAGAATAATCTTTGTAATCAACTCGTTTATGCATCTAGCGATTCGTAAACTAGTTAGTTAAATAACTATTATCTCAATTTGTACTAACAACAATAACGAATTATAAAATGAGGCTCTACTCCTTCTATTCGAAAACTTTTGTTTAAATTTTTTCTCTATTTTTTATTTTCTGTGGTGGATGCAGAAATACTAGTAGATTGAAAAATTTCTTTCTTTCAGCGGTTTCAAGAGCCATATGGCAAATGTGCAATTTCATAAGAAAATGTATGTTTTCGTGACTTTTATTGTATAGTGAAAGCAGAGAATAATATTAATCGATTGAAATCAACCAATATTGATAGATTGATTGATATTGATACTCATGGCGATGTTACGCGTTAACCTTTACTTATTATTTATTGATTATCTAACTGCGCATAGACAAATGAGAAATCCAAAAGATACATAATGGGGTCAAACAATGTCAATTAATTTTGCTTGTGAAATTTTGGATTTTCTACGTTATTTTGAAAAATTATTCCATAATGAAATTGATCAGTTTGGCAGTTGAATTCTTCTGCGTAATGAGTCATTCTTTTGTACAGGATGATTTCACCACCGGCCGTATCTCAGAAACCCTTCACCCTGTATAACTGTAAATGAATAAAATATTTTTTAGTTCGTGTTTTCTCCACTGGAACAATATAATGTTTTTTTACAAAATATCTCGAATTAACAATAATATAGAAATAGGAAAGTATACTTTCTATTCAAAAGCTTTTGCTTCAGTTGTTTTAATATCTCACTTAAACGATTGTGTATTGATATAAACATGTTGTGTGTTTGATGTACTCTACATTTTACCTATTTTTTATCGATAATACTACAAAAAGATACATTGAAAAATATTTTTTTCGAACCATTTGCCGTATGCTGTTAACGTAGAAATTATTGCAAAATTACAGAGTTGTTAGAAACATCACAACATTATTTGAGTTATCCGTGTCAAAATTATTTAACATCTCCTAGAGTATTCGTACTATAATAATCATTCAAGCTGCTATGGGAAAGTAATTGATACCTATTAGGTAATATAATGTATATTTATATCTCAAGGATAACAAGTTTTTTTAATTTGATTGATTGAATTCTTTAAAAACTAAATAAATATATTGTAGCGGATCCATTTCTCAATAATTCGAGATAATCAGTCGACCGCTTATGTTAATACTTAATATTTTATGCGGATATTGCTTCAATCTACTAGAAATAAATGCTTTCACTTCGATCTATTTCAGTAGCAAATGAAATAGGCAAAATGAAAAGAATGTTGCACCGTTATCGCTTATCATACACATTGCCATAACAATATGTTTAATGAAGAAGTGTCCTTAAGCCTTCCCATATACAGGGTGTCAACTCGAAAACTTGCCAGGCCAATAATGTCCCCATATAAATGTACTGAGAGAAGATCATGCTCTATTTGGAGACGGTCATTTTTTGAGTGAAATAATTGTAAGCCAAAATTTCCTTCAGTTTAGATAAAGGGGATGGCATCCCTTGATTCTTATTTAGGAACAGAGGGTAGGCATTACTTTTACTAATTTTTGAATAGGGAAAAGGGATCGAGCAGCATCTTGTTGGAAAGGCAATTCAGCAGACGTGGATTTTACAATAGTCGTGGATAAAATATCTTAACCGTTAATCGCTGTCATTATTGAACTAGTTGATTGACTGAGTGTTTCGTCGCAATTGTGTTTCTTCTGATGATAACAAAATTGCAAAAAAGTGAAGAGTTTCAACAAGCGCATGCAAGTTGGATGGGGATGCAGTTTAGGGGTTGAAGAAAAAATAGCATGTCCGTAAGTAGAAATCGATTATTGGCCGAAGATGTTTTCATCAATTCCCGACACCTGCCAGACCCTGTACACTGAATGAGTTAGTTCGGCGTTCCATAACAGAACCTTGAATGATTAAAGAGAACAGATGATAAACTTATTATCTTATAATCTGATAAAATTCTGCGAATGTCATAGAAATGCGTACATGAATAGGTCAAGGATCACCAGATATTCATCGAAATGAGATTTAGAGGAGATATAACGCAATGGAGACATTGCCTCCTTAATCACTATTGTTTCTTGATTAGTGTCTGTATTCAGTGTGTCTACTTTTAAAGTGGCCAAGTGATTTCCAACAAAAATGTCATATTACACATTGTCGATATCTTGACGGTTATTCTTCAATTTAACATTTCTGGATTTCGCGAAATCTTTCGACTTTTGCCTCTAAAATGATCATTATTCAGTTTTCCCTGTAGTATCATCAAATTTGACCACATTTTCGGAAAAGGCAATAAATTTGCTATAAGATAAGAGAGTCTGTATGCAGAATAAACTCTCATTGCAGGCGTGGTAAGGAGATGAATATCACGATCTGAAGTTAAAAAAATTAATCCCATTTTCCAATAGGTTTTTCGATGAAAAATTAATAATTATGCACACGTTTTCTTTTCAGTGAAAAATACCGCTATCGCTAGTCTGATAGTATATTATGCATTCATTGTATATTTTGTAATAAAAAAAGCTTTAATCGATATAATGAAAGTAGATTTGGCCCTCGATTGACAAGGTTTGCCCATCATATTTGTTAGTTGGAGTGCTTTAGAATACTGAAGAAATACCAACTTAAAGAATATTATATCAAAGCTAAATCTATGAAGCATCTGACAGCAGTGAATTATAATCTCATTATTCCCTTGTGATTAATGGGTATTATTAAGGCCGAGCACAGAGACGTTATGTATTAAGTATAAATTTTTGATCCAAATACATTCTATTTTTGCAAGACATACTTTCGACATAATATAAATCACAGATCCAATGTCTATCTTGATATTTGGAATTTAGACAGCGACGCGCGTATTTGTCCTACAATTTGTCGTATAATTAGAAGTTTTTCAGAAAATGAACATTCTGACCATTACTGCTGGTCTAAATACTGATAATCATAACCTTCGAACGGAAAAAGGATAGGTGTGGGACCTGAATATCTCATTCAGTTCAAATCTTGAAATTTTCAGGATATGTACAAGATTTGAATAAGAAAATTGAATTCATGTATGAATAGATTGCAGCCAATAGCTCTCAGGAAATTCGAATATAATTTATCGTTTTCCCAATAATTTATTCGCGAAAATGAGTGAAAGAATAGTGAGAATACCATCAGTGTGGATTAATCTTATTTCTACAGGATGTCAAGAAAAAAAGTACCATGCGTAGTGCCACGCGATAGAGGGCCATAAAATATGAAAAAAAGGTCCCATGATGCCCGAAACTGCTTCCTTTAAGAAATACAGGGTGTTAATAGTTATTTAATCAACTAGGTTATTAAAGGCAGCGACTAATGGTCAAGATATTTAATATAATAGTTCGAGATCATTAGTCGCTAGATTAATAACCGTGTTGATTACAAGATTTTTCCGACGATCTCAACATGAATAGTGTATACATTTTTTATTGAAATACATTCTCAGTTTGCAGGTGACATATAGTCCGTTCACGAAAGGTTGAGCCGTCGGTTGGCCATGGAAATTTGGCATATTCCACTGTGTATATTAAAATTTAGGTTATGTTCTTGTCAGATTGATACGCAATGTTGTCAATATTGCATACAGTTGTCTGATAACTCGCAATCTCGTCGAACGAAGCCGGTTACATTCGGCAACGTTGAATTTATTTCACGTTATGACAGCAAATACTGCCAACTTCAGATAAATAAAAAAACGCCTACTATGTGCTCAACCTTTCGTGAACGGACTATACATTTGACAAAATGTAATTTCTATGTTCCAGTAGAGTTTTGACATGCTTCTGAATACTTTGTGTACGGTTGCCATGAGGATTGCACATTAAAATGACTACAAAATTAAGCATTAAAATGGGTCATTAATGCTCAATTTCGTACACATTAAAATCACCTTTTATTTCGAGGTCGGCGGAAAAGTTTATTTTTTTATTTGATTTTTTTTTTCAATATCTTTGGACAGAGAGGTTTCATATTACTAATAGAGAGCGCTATATAGGGGAAAGTGAGGTAATACGATCCCTAAGGGTCAAATGATCCCCGCCTTAAATCAGAAACAGTTTGTACCATCTATCCAAATACACATGAAACATGTTCCCCTGCGCCCCTGCGAGTTACCAGTATGTAAATGCGGTGCGAGTGCTTGGCGTGATTTTATTAAGAAATAATCGAAAAGTGTGGCTCTGATCTAAGGTAAGCATGTTTTTGGACTTTCGTTTTTTTTATATGTAAGTGTTTACTGAAATGTTGTTTTATTTGCGGGTATAAGTAGTAGTTAGCTAATATTTAAGCAATGTTCTATCATCGCACGCGGTATGTGAAGGTTTTGTTTTGATAGATATTTTGTAACTTGGTATTTGGGGTGAAATGATCCCTTCTGTGTGTCTAAAATGATCCCTGGAATCATTTTACCCCATTAATAGTTTTTGTTTGCAGATCATGCTGCGAATTGATAAACGTAACACTAATCGCCAAAAGAGGCCTGAAGAACAAATGCAAAAGGCATCAGAGATGGTATGGCTTACAAAACCGCGAGAAGAGAATTTGAGGTCCCTGTGATGGTATTAGAAAGAAGAGCCAAAGGTAAAAAGAAAATAGCTGTATGCTGAGCTAAAAAGTTAGGTAGCAAACAAACAGTGTTCAACCTGGAACAAGAACTGGAACTTGTTGACATGGAGTCCAGAATAATATACGGGCTGACCACTCAGGATTTCTTAACCTCAGCTCACCAAAAATGACAGAAAGAAATAATTTACCGCATCAATTTTCCGAAGCTAAAGGAAAAACTGGACTTGAATGACTTCGTGGATTTAGACGTAGACATCCAGAAATTACAATGCGTGCGCGAGATTTTAATAAGAATGTGGTGGATGAATTTTTCTCGACTTTGAGAAACGCCCAAGAAAAATATCATTTTTCAACCCATCGAATATTTTTGTTTTGTGTAACTTGCTTACATACTTAAATTGTTATGAACAATACATATTATCATTTAAATATACGGCAGAGTTTTCTATTTCAGTTTTATTTGATATTTATTAACTTATAGTACAAAATGATCCCTGGGATCATTTTGCCCCTACCCCAGGGATCATTTTATCCACAGGGATGTATAAATGATCCTTCACTAAACTTATAATTAGAAATATCTAATACAAAAAAACTACATAGATGAAATGAAAAATAAGTAGGCAGATACAAAGTTAAGTAAATTCACTACCTTCAACAATTGAAATCTTGCGGTTTTGCCTTCAACTTTGGCCACAATCAAAATTTTACCTTAAGGAGATCATTATACCTCACCTTCCCCTACAGGATTCCTCCACATTTAAATCAACCTTAACTTTTTTGTCTTTCACTGTATGTCATCATTTACTAGAAAAAGCGGTTCCTCTATCTTTTTTCTTCAAAAAGGTATACTTTGTTAAAGTTGCTAGGACCAACGGTTTTCGGTAAAAAAGCATCGAAAAGTTATGATGCACGCAAGTTGTCCAGAAGCGCCAAAGTAACCTACTTACAATAACAAGAAAGAAACACTTCTAGACTTAAATTTAATAGCAACAGCAAAAGAATGATTATTTAACAAATTAACATTAAATATTAGAAGATGTTGGAATTGCTAGCCTTGTGCTGGAATAATAAACTATAACACCCTGTATTTCTTAAAGGAAACAGTTTCGGACATATATTTATGGGACCTTTTTTTTCATATTTGATGGCCCTCTATCGCATTGTACTTTTTTCCTTGACACCCTGTATATAGTATGCAGAGGAGAGAGAAGAAAAGTGAAGACCGTATGTTCAGAAGAAAAATGTCAATCGAGCAATAAAAATATTTTTATTCATCGTATTCAAGGTGGATCATAAAACACTACAGAACTGGTTTATAAATAACATTCTTGAAGTAAAAGTAATGGATTGAAAAACAAGAAAGTGAGAATGTACTCCACTTCTTATAAAATGTTGAGGAAGCCCCACACTTTGTAATATATTGGTGATGCATTATTTTGAATATTGCATTTCTGTTCATGCAATTTTGAAAAAAGTTAAGCATTTGTGTAAAAAACTTATTGAATTGACGATCATTGAGTCGTTGAAATTTAGAACAAATTTGAATTATTTCTTTCTTATATTGTCAAAGATATATGAAATAAGAGGTACAAACCTATGGACAATTGTGTCAGGATTTCTCTTTTATTCGAATTTTACAAACTATGCAATATTAAATGCAGTATGAAAGTAATTTACGTTTTTACAGTTATTGTTGTTTCTGAAAAGTATGCGGAGGATAGTCTATGAAAATTCATACAATAAAAAAAAATTATTACATTGTCAATAGCATCAGCAGAGGACACTTCAAAGTTTTCGATTTTTTCTCACCAATTTATTTAATACGCGTTCGAAAGCTTCCGACTCGGAGAATAGGAATTGGTTTGGAATATATTTCTGGTAGAACTAAAACTTTTATGTGAATGAAGAATATGTTGTATGATGTATGTACAAATTAGAAAAATGCTTTTGACCTTTTGAACAAATGTAGAGACTGAACAGATTTCTATAATCACTTTATTATTTTTTTTCGAAAGGGAATAGATTAAAACCAATTGTCTCTATGCATTCTACTTCTGAGCTATAGATTGATTTTGAGATTTCTAATAATATATGTCATTTTATATGCTTTCAGATTCATTATAAATCGGAACTTTAGAAAGAACACTTCTTTGTTCACAAAAAGTTACTTATTTTTTAAAATAAATTTGATAGCTTACGATTGTGGGTGAGAAAATTCTATGACCGTTTAAGTATTCTTTGAACCTGAGCCAGCATGGATTTTGTAGACTATGTCGTAGTTTTCAGTCTTTTCGATATACGAATATAACATTTATCAGGTAAGAATCGTCTTTTATCGATCAATTCAAAAATATCATCGACTGTTATGTTTTTCTTATTGCATCGAAAATTAAGCTATATAAGGAAACGGGAAAAAAGTAACCTTTCGATGCTTTTTCGTTGAAAAGCATACCTCCCAATATTGCAGAAATTAAGAACATAAAAAAAATATGTTAATTTTCAGAATTACCGTATATCTCAAAAAGTTGATACCATAGCACCCGTGGTTTATAAACTTCAAATCTCTCTCAAATTTTAAATTTTAAAATAATAAAAAAATATAATATCAAATCATTATAACTTGAGAGCTCTGCTATCGATTTGGTACAACAACATAGCCGAGATATTCAGACTCCAATGTCTGATTGAAAATTTGAAGACTCTAGCTCATTCCCTTACAAAGTTTTTCATTAATGTTTCCTACCCAGTCCTCCAAAAGTAGTGTCCACTCAAAATTCGAAACTCACAGACATTTGGACAAAACTATAGCACGCTCGGATTTTCTAGAAAAAACGCTTAAACAGATGGAGAACCTTCATCAATATTTGAAGAAGGCTAACTACATTGACTACTTCTAAACAATGACTTAAATAAAAATTAATTAGTAATTAACATACCTAAACGGATCGTTACTGATTACACTTCCGCCAATCACTTCACACAAAAAACACTCGGAACTGAGTGATGATGTCCGAGATCTGAGAGCTCAGGCCGACCGTGAACCGAAACAATCACTGACTAGTTGGTTTCACCTGAGTAAGGTACACTCATTCATTTTTTTAAGTATTCATTAGTATACAGCATTATCCCCGATTGGGATTTTATCTGCTTGACTAAACTCCGCCCTTGGCAAAGGATACAGTGCATTTCATATGAAATCTCTGCCAAATCAATTCGATTATGCAAAGATAATCTTTGGTTGTATGATTATTTTTTAATAAAGATTAAAGTTTCGAAGATCGAGTGTGGGAATTTTTTAGATATCGTTTTACCGAATCATTTTAGAAAATGGGAAAGAGGTGATAAGTACTAAAGAGTTTTCCAATAAGAGGTGTTATTTTGATATTCAAACAAAAATGCCATTTTCAATATGAATTATCGGATGTCTATTTCATTATAAAGAAGAAGCTATGCCGTTAATATTGGAAAATAACATCAGGCAAATGACCACCATGACAACGCTTACAGGACCATATCCTTTTAATGAAATTTTCCATAACCAAATCGCAAAGTGGCTGCCCTATGTCATCGATAGCCTCACGAATTCCATCTTTGAGGTCTTGAATCGATGCTGGGCTATTGGCGTAGACCTGCTCCTTCACGTGGCCCCAAGGGAAGAAGTCGCAAGGTGTTAAATCAGAAGATCTCGCTGGCCAATTGTAATCATCTCTTCGAGAGTTAACACGGTCCGGAAACTTTTCCCGAAAAAAATCATTGGTTTTGTTGCTTGTGTGGCAAGTAGCGCCGTCTTGTTGAAAGTAAACGTTGTCCAGATCAATACTATCCAATTTCGGCCATAAAAAATTATTAATCATCTCTCGATAGCGCAATCTATTCACCGTAACTGTTGCTCCATTTTCGAAAAAGTAAGGTCCAATGACTCTGCCGGACCATAAACCGCAGCAAACAGTCACACGTTGAGGAGAGAGAGGCTTTTCAACAATAACTCTTGGAATTTCCGAGCCCCAGATGTGACAAATTTTACATGTTGACGAAGCCACCGAGGTGGAAATGGGCCTCATCACTCAAGATGATTTTTCGATGAAATTCCGGATTATTTTCATGAATTTCAACGACCCAATCAGCAAAGAAACGACGTTGTTGATGATCGGCCGGCTTGAGTTCTTGTGTTAACTGAACTTTATAAGTCTTAAGACCCAAATCTTTGTGCAGAATACGGTGTAATGACGTTTGTGGGATGCCTAATTTCAAAGAAAGACGAGGAATGGACAAACCTGGGTTTTCTCAAACACTTTTGGCTACAGCACCAATATTCTCGGCTGTTCTTGAGCGACGTGCTCAGGTTTTATTCTTCACATCACTAACTTGTCCCAAGAGCTCAAATTTTTCCACCACTTTATTGCGGTCCGACAAGGTGCTTCACGACGACCCAAAAATGTTCTGCCAAATTTTCACCATTTTTATAGTGAATTTTGATAATTTCAGTGCGTTCTTGAAACGTGTATCGTTCCATTTTTATTAATGGCGTAGTTTCTACTTGTCAAATGTCAAAAAATAAAAGATTCAAACGTGACATCTACCGAAATAGCGGGCTATTCAAAATAACACCTCTTATTGGAAAACCCTTTACAGGCTGGCCCACGGTTTATGGAACCCTATACGTTTACGAACTTACTGAAAATTTAATTTTTTGGGAAAGAACCACTGCCCTGCCGATATGAAATATTTTTGAAAAGTACTAACGAACTGGAAATTCAAAATGAGATACCTTGTATATTTTAACATTTCTACACTTTTCCCCATTGTAATTCAGAAAACGTAAAATGTAATTCAGAAAAACGAATTGAATTCTAGAAGATGGAAATTGTAATTCAGAATAGTGAAATGAAATTCAGAATAAAGAATTCGAATTTCAGAATAACAACTTTATATTCAAAAACGGAGATTTAAATTTCACAATAGTAATATGTTATTCAGAAAAAGAAAATTGTAATTCAGAAATAGGATTCATAGATTTGTCCCCTGCTTACTACCTTTGTAATACATCTTCTGAAATTGAATTGTAAGTTCTGAATTACAATTTCCCTTTTCTGAAATTCGATGTGCCGTTTCTGAATTACAACTTCGTTTTTCTGAATTCCACTTCCTAATCTGAATTTCAATTTCGTTATTCTGAAATTATATTAACTATTCCGAATTTCAATTTCTGTTTTCGGAATTACATATTCCTTTTCTGAAATACAAGTTCTCTAAAAGTGAACTTTGATTTTCTGAATTACAACTGGGATGTAGATTACAGCTAGATTCCTGAATATTTTTGTATAGAAACATCTTCTTAGACCGTTTAAATATACCTTATACAAAATGAACTTAAATAGGTATTTCCATTTTTTTGTTCTACTATATAATGTGAAGTCAAAAGCTTTTGCGCACTTGTTCATATTGGGAAAACGATAAATCAAATTCGTAATCCGTAAAACGATTGGTTTAAGTTCACTCATTTGTGAATTCAATTCTCATTTTCAAATCTTCAACATTTGTAGTTGTTCCTTTCGAGAGTTGGTTTACGGTCTAAGGATATTTAGATTTGATTTTTCTGGATATCAACGTGCTTTGAAAAACCTTCATTGTACATAAGATACTTCTACTCATTACATTGTATCTCACAGATTATTATTTTTCAATGGCTTTATGTACTATAGACTCATCGGGAATTCTATCAGAGTAGACTTCTCCAAAATATCATTTCATTGAGATGTAGGGAGTAGAAATTGATAAGGAATTCAGAAGATTATTCGGACCATAAAAAAAGATTTGAATACAAAAAAGATTAAAAATCCAATCACTTTTGGAGTCGTATGAGTGTTTTGACTTTATTTGTTCCGGTTTTGTTGGAATTGGAAGGGGATTTTCGTAAAAAACTCGTTCACATGAAAATTTTGATCAGTTCATTCACGCAAAATTGTATATGTATGGTTCAGATCACAGTAATATGAATGTGATCAGTACGATAGTCTTCGATAAAAATACAGGTTATTACAAGAGGAATGTGACATTTTGGTATGGACCTAGTAGTTTTTAAGGGTGATTTATTTTTGTGTTTTAGGTCTCATATTGGAAGATATGGTTCAATTGCCACTTTCATCTAATTGGAATTAGTGCCTCACAGTGGCTCATCATACTTTTATTGTATCATTTTAGTTTTTGAGCAATTGACAATTCAGCACCACATTTTCAAATTTTTATGAAATTAATATACCAATATTGATTGCTTCTGGAACTAATGGAAGAAAACGTACCGTTTTCATGATATCAGAGATTATTTACTTTGGTACCTACTGACTTCTCGGTCTGTTCAGTATTCGAATTTCTTGAAAATATTTTCAAGTTTGAATATCCTTACCTCAATTAAATTGCGACGGTTGTCAAGCAAATCTCAAAAGAAGAGTCTTTCTCGTATGCAAAGACAGAGAGGGAAAATTTCGGTTATTCAAACTGTCAAATGACAGATTTGAAAGTGTCAATTAACAGGTTTGTATAATCGCAGTGGTACTAATACGCCGTCGTATATTTCAGCTGCCTGGGTCGTTTTTGAGAAGAGAATAACTGCGAGAATGTTGTCAATGTGGAATGAGAAACATGCTGTACCTACCTCCTATTTGTAAAAATGTCATAAGTGTCAATTTATTTATAATTGATTCTCTATCGAAGCCAATACACGCATTAACTGATTTTTTTTATTCGAAATGTGAAATAAGTATATCACAAGTTTGTAAGACAACATCTAATATAAACTCAAACGAAACAACCAAAAATACCATGAACCAAGCAACCTTCAAAAAAATTCTTTGTTTTATTGTCACAGCTCAACAATGAATTTCCTGTAGATCAGGGTAATTCAATTTGTTTCTTCCTTTGGTCAATCATTTGAACTGAAAACTTTGCATGAGTTTTTATGTGCCCTTCTCAAACACAGTGCATTATCGTTTCGATCAAATACCTGCTCAACAATTGATAGGGATCACTTACTTGTTCTAAATTTATTTCTGAAATATTCGCTCCAGAATATAATTTAGTCAGTTATCAGAGTATTTTCAGTTGAATAATATGGTTCACTTGAGAAAAAATGAAAAAATGGAAGTTGGAGAGAAAAAAGACTTTATTAGGAACCTCAAAATTCTGCGAATTTTATGATGAAACCACAAGAAGGCTGAAGTTTCGGTTAAGCTAGTACCTAGTTGGTCCCCCACGAGCTCGTCTCAAGCATTCTACCCTACGAGGCATACTTTCGATCAACGATTTATAACATTTTGGGGCAAATTCGTCCAAATATCCCGTAAAGCGTTAGAAGGTCTTCCAGGTTATTGATCGGTTGTTCTAAGGTTGACAATTGTCTAGACATCTCTCAGACCAGACATGTTCGATGCAATTCATGTCTGGAGAGCGAGCTGGCCATCCATCCTATCAATAGCATGAGTTTCTAGCGCTTCATTACCAGACGACTACGGTGTGGACGGGGCATTATCGTCATTAAATGAAATTCTCGCCCACGGAGCCGCAATCGGAACAATTATGGGTTCAATAATCATATCGTGATATCTCTGGCTGGTCATGGTGGTGTTCTGCAGAACAACCAACTCTGTGCGTTGGTTCAAACAAATGCCTCCCCATACCATATAGAACCTCCGCGAAAAGCTGGTGTGGGTACCATAAACTGTTCTGCATACCTTCGACCTCTTTCCCTCCAAGCAAGAATACGTCCATCGGAGTTGACCAAACGAAATCTAGACTCATCCGTAAATAAACATCGGCTCCAATCTTCAAGTGTCCAATTGCGGTGCTCCTTAGCCCATTGCCGTCGATGAACCCGGTTTTCCCTATTCAAACGGGGATGTTGTACCCTCCTACGTGCTCTCAAACCACGAACATGAGGTGTGTTCTTTTATTCATCAGATGGATTCACCGCTGTCACCACCACGGTTGCATCAAGTCGTTCGTTTATTCAGCGGTTGAAACTGCCACTCGTTCGTTTACTCACGATGTTTGCATCGGTGGCTCAATCGGATCCATCGACTTTCAGAGCCGGTGAATGTGATGAAATTCTGATGAATCAAGTGGAGGGGGTAAATTTGATGGCAGAAACGTCAATGTTATCTGTCACACTCAACTAAACAGCAGATAACTATCAACTCGTTCTTTTATTCGACATCTGATGAGCCATCTGACATTTCATCTGGTTTCCATCCGGGTGAATCCATCGGTGAATAAAAGAACACACCTATGTAGTCGTCGTCTTACAGTCTGGTTCGAAATTAGAGCTCCTGTTGCAACTCTCATGATCTATTGAGCCGCGACGCGGGTAAGTGGGATTCTCCTAGCATTGACGATCAAAAGACGATCTTGGGCAGCTCTTGTACTGCGCTGCAGACCTCCCCCATGAACATATTAGCTACTGAGTCGTTTTGGATGAACCTATTCCAAGCCCGACCACTACACTTTGCGAAACATTCAACCGCCGGGACACTTTTCGCTGGGACAAACCTTCCTGTATCCACCGTATGATTTGGTCCAGTTGCGCAGGAGCCAAACGTCTTTTCGGCATGACTGATAAGCTGATATTGTTTCCATTTCTTTTCTTCAATTATTGTCACCTTATGTGTTTGAACGAGAGAAAAAAAACAGGTTTAATAACAAATACCACATTGCTTTTCACTCCACCTGTAACAGCCTACAGATAATAATCGATTTTGTGAACAAGAGCCGATGAAGTGAGGAAGACTTTGATATAATCAACTCAAAACATCTTACTTTCTCCTTAGAGGACATATTATGTACAGATATTCAAGTTCATAAGTGATCCCTAGCAATTGTTGATCAGGGTGTACAGGGAATACTAGACGTCCTTTGCAGCGAATTGCGTCGAGTGAAGCATGGTCGGAAATCTAAAGGGCCCACTCACTAAGAAGGAAGATGCGCAGTTAAGTATCTGCACGTTTGCTGTAACGCAAACGTGTGCATTCATATTTCCCACACACATACACTTTTGCGTGTTGGTTTGGATGTGCGACAAGCGTGAGATGTCGTCGAAAAAAGATCTGATGTTAATGGCAGTGGCGTGTGTTATTATTAAGGAAAAAATGTCCCAGGTTATAAATATCGAACCCGACACTGTGTTGCTAAAAATATGAAACGTGCAGAGACTTGTGCCCATACACAGTCGTTTTTTGGTCATTCTTCCACGTACGGTGAAGAATGCACACGCCACACGACGGAGATGATTGCGCATTCCAATTTTACGCCATACACACACTGTTTTAACTGTACCCCGTACAACGCGCATTCAAGTCTTCGCGCTTCCCTCTTAGTGAGTGGGCCCCTTTATGCTACGAAGATATGGCGATTTATCAATTTTTGAGCGCTCGTTCTACTTAATCCAGTGCTGTATCGTTTTGCCAAAATGTCTGAAATTTTCGAATTTTGAGCCGAAAATGGTTCCAAACGATTGGATTCGACACCCTGATGACGAATCAGTGATCAAATTCAATTCTGTCTGTGAGGCCGTCCATCCGGCCGGCCGTTATAGCACGATAACTTTCGAAGGGATTGTCCTAGAGACTTGACATTTTCAGGGTGAGTTCAATTCCCAAATGCCACGGTTAAGTTCGTTAACCAGCCAAATCGTGCAGGGTGTTCCATAAAATATGTCCATTCAAAATTTTTGTTCTTATTATTATCTCAGACAAAACGAAACCAATCGAAATTAAATTGCTACATGCAAGATGCTTAAAATAAGCCTCATGCAGAATGTTGTGGCCATAGTGTTAACAGAACCATAGAAAAATCAAATGGAATATTGAAAAGAAGAATCTTTATATTTTGATAAGATATCCGATTCGAGTAAAATTTATTTTGTGAATAAAGATTGATATACTGAATATCCATACATTTCAAGGAGATCGTATCATCAGAACCATACATTTAATTTTTTTTCAATTATTGATTTTTACATATTTTTCATTTCTTGAATAATTTCCAGAATATATTGCGATCGTGCTGAGACTCAGCATTATTCCTTCACCATTGAACGAGCGCTCAAAGCACCTGCAAAGGCTTTTCTCAAATAATTTTTTTTTAAGTAATGACTCGCGTGCCTTTATGCACGCGAAATGATTTCGTGACATTGTTTTATCCAAATAATTCATGGACGGTATTAAAAGGATAATGGTTTATCGACATATCAAATATTGAATTTGATCTTATGTCATTTTACTGGCTTAATGAGTTTGTTAAGACAGAATTAATCCCATTCTTTTTTCTAGACAGCGTTATTCCGGGAACTAATCTGATATAAAAAAATGAATTTCACTAATTCCATACATTCATCGTCTGTGAGGCAAATTTCACAGACAATGATAAATGTTTTATTGTGTTTTGCTGGAACTTACACTATGATTTGCATATCTTTATGGCTTATCACGAAAAACGTTTTCAGTACAAAGTTATCTGAAGTAGATTCTGATAATTCGTTCTTCGAATACTCCTTTTAAAATATGATATTCGTTGTAGAGAATGAATCAATACAAGTCCTTTTTGATCCGCTGCTTTGGTAATTACTATGAGATAGTCGATGCAAAGATAATATACAGGGTGTCCAGTCGATTGACGTCAATAAATTACTTTTAGGTTTCTCATACTTGTGGCTATCCAAAAATACCCCATATAGGTTATGCGATTTTTTGTAGTTCTTAAGTTATGATTTTTTGAGTGTTTTTCAATGTTATTTTGCCAGCTAGGTTTGAAAAATTCATGTCTTTCTATGCAGTAAGTATTTTGCAGTTTTTGTTCTCTCAGCATGTTCGTCCTGGATGTTGCTTCAATAAAAAAATATATTCAGCTTCCTGAAATCTCTGCAAGCTATCCAAAAAAGGCTTGGAAGCTAGAACTTCAATTTTCAGTAGGATGTACTCACACATTCATTTTCGATTTAGGAATAAAAAAGGCGTTTTATAGCTTTTGGCTAGGTTTAAAAACTTTGAGGAGTCCTAAGCTACGAAAATCATAAAAAAAAAGGTACTTGATCGGACTTTTTTCGTTGTAATCAGCCTTGGAAGGCGGTAGGCTGAAAATCATTGAAACTAGATGAAATTTGTTTTTATTTTTTTATTTTTATGGTAAATTAAACTTAAAAATGGGATATTAAATTGAATAATCCCATTATATACAAGGGGTATTTTTGGATAGCCACAGGTCTGAGGAATCTAATAGTTATTTATTATACAAGGGAAAAAAGTATCAGATTTTAGTTCGAGGTTGTGTTGTCTCCCGACGCGTAGCGGAGGGAGACAAAAAGCCCAGAGCTAAAATCTAATATTTTTCCCGTGTATAATACACTATTTTTTTCTGTGACAAGAAAAACAACGATTTAATAGTGAAAGAAATATAACTTCTCACGAAATTACTTTTTTCCCCGGGAAAAAAGTGAGTACTTTTTTCCCGGCTACATAGAGAATCATTTTTTTGACAGGGAAAAAAGGAATTTCGTAAAAAGTCATACTTTGTGACCTGTCAAGAGACATAAAATGTCACATTTTTTTCCCGTCACAGAAAAAAAATTCCTTTTTTCCCTGTCAAAAAAATGATTCTCTATGTAGCCGTAAGTACTCACTTTTTTCCCGGGGAAAAAAGTAATTTCGTAGACAGTTATATTTCTTTCACTATTAAATGGTCGTTCTTCCTGTCACAGAAAAAAATAGTGTATTATACACGGGAAAAATATTAGATTTTACTCTCGGCTTTTTGTCACAACACAACACAACACAACCTCGAGCTAAAATCTGATACTTTTTTCCCTTGTATAATAAATAACTATTATTGACGATTGAACATTCTGTATGTCACGGAGATTTTCGATTAGGTATGACAGAAAAGAAACGGATTTGTCGGTCCTGACAGCAATATAGTGCATTTTGTTGTCCTCCCTAGATGCACCGTTTGAGAGCTTCTCTATTCATCCATTTTTTAGACATGGTAGATTAAGGTAACTATCATTAAACATACTAAATAGAGAACTAGACTGGCAGACAAAAAAAGGATACTGAGAAGTGTTTTCCAAGAGACTCAGGTGTTCAAATTAATAACTATGAAAGCAGAGCTAGTCTCATCAACGTACAAAGAACATACTTATATAAATTATGCAGCCGAATTACATCAAACTCTGAAAAAATAGCTGTACGATCTGTGGAAACTTTATTATCCATATGAATTACGTATCTGCAGCACAAGAAGAAGTCAGGAAATGCCACAGTATTCAATCCATCATCATTATTACATGGAATACAACTCTCGAAGAACACAGAACAAAAAAACAGGAAGCTTATAAACAGTGGCTCAACAGTAAAAACCCAAGCGATAAACTAGTATATAAAAAGCTACAAAAGGATTATAAGACATTAATCAATCATAGTAAGAACGAGACTTGGGAAAATAAACTAAGAGAGCTTGAATCCTTTATGGGTGGTACAAGATCTTCGGAGGCGTGGAAATTAATAAAAGCCCTGAGAACTAACACTTCCAATAAAACGCGGATATCACCAGTTCAGATGGATGTTTGGGAGCAACACTACTCCAAAGAACTTGCAGAAGATAGGCAAGAATACACTAGCACTTCTCCAACAAAATACAACATACAGGGCCAACACATAGATGTTACTGAGGATATGATAAGAGAAGCTATAAAATCGATGAAAAATAAAAAAGCTGCAGGACCGGAAAGTCTGCCTGCTGAGCTGTTGAAAAATGGGACAGAGAAATTAATTAAACACCTCCAAGAGCTCTTCTCCCGATACATAAATGGGGACAGCATTCCATCATGTTGGAAAGAAGCATGGATAACACCCATCCATAAAAAAGGACCACCCGATAACTGTGATAACTATAGATGTATATCTGTCACAAGTACTATGAGCCGCCTGTACGGTAAAATATTAAGGAATATCATCGAGAAAGAATATGGTCCTCATGAAATAGAGCAGCAGGCTGGATTTCGAGCTGGTAGATCCTGCATCGATCATATCTTCAGCATCTTGCAGCTGAATGAGAAGAAAGTGGCGACAAATAGGGAGGTCCATTTGCTCTTTGTGGACTTGACCAAGGCCTATGATACGGTACCGGTTCAAAAGCTCTGGAGAGTCTTGGAACAGTCTCCTATAGATAACACCATAATAAAAGCTGTTAAGCAACTGTATGATGGGTCTGTGTCTCGAGTTAAGGTGGGAGATAGGCAGAGAGGTTTAGAACAACTAAAGGCCTAAGACAAGGATGTTGCCTCTCCCCAACATTATTTAAAATATACCTGAATGAAGTCTTGAAGAAGTGGAGAAAAGCATGCAGAGGAATGGGAATACCACTAACCGAGGATACCACACTCTATACTTTACATTTTGCAGATGATCAGGTAGTGGTGGCCCAGGACGCAGAAGATCTGGAGTTTATGGCCAGAAGGCTCTTTAAGGAATACGAGGACTGGGGTTTGTCGGTAAACAGAGAAAACGCAGTATCTGTGTGTTGGCAGCAACAATATGGAAGATCTCCGAGTAGATGAAAACACTCGCATCAGATCATGTAAAGAATACACCTACCTTGGGGCAAGAATAGATAAAGGAGGTCGAACGGAAAAGGAGATAGAAGATCGTATCGTGAAAGGGAGACAGGTCATCGGATGTCTGAATTCTATCCTATGGGCTAAGGAGATATCAAGAGAGCGGAAACACCAAATATATAATGCCATATTTAAAAGCATAGTGCTCTATGGCTGCGAGACGTGGCAAATGAATAAAAATCTGAAACGCCGTCTGATGGCTCTCGAGATGGACTTCTGGCGTAGATCAGCTGGTAAGTCGAGATTGGAGCGAGTGAGAAATGAGGAAATAAGGGAAATTATGAAGGTGGAAGACACGATAGTGTAGAAAGGATGCAGGAAGATCGAATTCCCAAAATGGTTCTAAGGTGGACGCCAACGGAGAAAGAAAGAGAGGAAGACCTAAACAAACATGGATTGGCGGAGTACACAAGCAATGTCTGAACGGAACTTACAGCCAGGAGACTGGGAAGATAGAAGAGGATGGAAGCTAGGAATCGGAAGGCGTAGAACGCTATAAAACCGATATATATATATATATATATATATATATATATATATATATATATATATATATTCAATCCAAAGTTTCGAAGTGCCGAAAATATAGAGTTTCGCAAAATCAAAGAAAGGCTATCGTATAGTGCTATCAAAATGAAATTCACGCTTTTGTATTCAAAAGTCAATCATTTGGAACAATCGAAATTGATTTCAGCTAGGTACTTGTTCCTCCAAACTGGAGTATTATAGCCTCTGCTTACTGCTAAAACCAGATAAGTAACATTTTGTTAGTTTAGTGCACTTAACTTATTTGATCTGTTCAGTTTTCAGCAAAATGATTTTTTTCCAAAACATATACATTTATATATCGAATATGGTTGGAAAGATGCACTTAACACAAAAATGGTAAAAATTAGTTATCTTGCTTTGGCAGTAAACCGACAATAGCCTACCTAAATAAACTGAGGGAAACCATTGCTCAGTTGCAGGAACGTCCATTAAAATTTAAAGGTCCATTAAACCCTTAATCCTCCATTAGTTCCTTGTAATAATGGAGGATTAAGAGTTTAATGGACCTTTAAATTTTAATGGACGTTCCAGGGCCGGCGCTAGGGTGAAACAGTGAAGCAAATGTTTCAGGGCGCCAGCTTTCTGGGGGCGGCAATTTTTCGCCAGCTGACTTTCGTATTTTAACCTTAATTCTTTAAATCGAAAATATGGAAGTGGAACCAGTATTCGAATCCGAAAGAGAAGTCCGCATTCGAAAAACTTTTTCAATATGAAAGAAGAGATACGCCGAAAACAGATCCAGAAACAAAATTTCGGATTGATTTTTTCAATTATTTACTCAGTGGCGTAAATAACACCCCCGCAGCCCCGCCGTGCGGGGGGCGCAGCAGTCCCGCTGTACGGGTTGTCAATGATCGGCAATCGGCCCGGTCGATCAGCTGGCGGGGGGGCGCTCCATGGCTTAGTTACGCCACTGCATTTACTGGACCTTTGCATTAGTTTTTTGACCGAACGCTTCCTACAATTGAAACAGAATGATTCATTATTTGAAATCTTGTTTGATATAAAGGTATTAGCTTCCGAATCTGAAATATCAATTATTCAAAAGTGTGATAGAATCTTTGAGAAATTAGGAGATGATATCGAATCCAAAAATCTTGCACCTATTCAGATGTTAAATTTTTTGGAGGAGAGCATCTTATCAGAAAATTATCCAAACATTGTAATTGTTCTCCGGATACTCATCACAATGCCGGTGACAGTAGCTAGTGGAGAACGTTCGTTTCCAAAATTAAAAATTTTTAGAAATTATTTGCGCTCTGCCATGCACCAGGAAAGACTTTCTTACTTAGCAATAATTGCTATTGAACATAAAATTAACGAAAAACTTTGTTTTGTCGATGTCATTGATGATTTTGCCCGTATCAAATCCAGACGTGTGCGGTTATTGTAGTCTGCTGACGAATTTGTGCGTTAGTATTGTGATGAATACAACTTATGTGACTGACAAATTTTTAGAATGTTAGGTATATTTTTCGTACTTAGATAGGGTGTATTTTTCTGTTTTCTTTGTTTTTTCTTCATAAATATTGTTTATTGTTTGATGTTATTTTCATGAAAACGTTTATAAATATACTCCCTTACATTTTTCCTATGGGGATTTATATTTTACGAATATAGGTATAATGATTTTTTTTTTCTGAAAATGTGTTTTACTTTGTGATGTGATAACTTAGTTGCTTGGTTTGCATGAATTAAATGAAATAATTCGTGTTTTGTTAGATTGAGAAATCTTCACCACACAAGAATAAAATGAAAATTGGAACTGTCGAGTAGGTATTGAAATTTTTTCCAAATACCTAGTTTTTCAATAATAAATATGTGAATTTATGATCATGCGAATTGCGAAATCCCATTACAGATATTTTAATAATCTGGTAGAAATGAGTTGAAATTTTTTTTCTGTTTCATTTTTGCTGTTTTGTTTTATCGAAAAGGGGGGCTGTGTGATGATGGGGTTTGATCGTATTGTCGATGCTTCTGATGGTAGGGCTAGGGGCGCCAGAAAAGTCCTTGCTTCAGGCGCCAAATTGACTAGCGCCGGCCCTGGACGTTCCTGCAACTGACACTCAATCACTTTATCGGTACCGAAAAATATACAAAAGAGACTCTCCATGAAATCGATATATGTAATTGAATCTTTCCACCAGTTTATGGAAATTAATTTTTAATGTGTATAAAATAGCCATAGTAAAATTATCTTCATTTATCAGCAGGTTGGCAGTCTCATTGAATTCGGATAAAATATTATGTTTTAGCGCTCCTTTCTAGCGAAACCAAGCTTCATTTTTGCCTGTCTGTAATGCTCAAGACAGGTCTAAATTATTCAGGGTGCTACATAATAGTATGTCACAACTTGAGGAGTGAATCTACATGTAAATTTAAGAAAAAAGTTTTCATAAACATGGGTCCGTAAAAGCTTCGTTAGGGAGCTACAGGGTATTGAAATTTCCAAAAAATTGGTTTTGTCTTCATAACTCCCGCAGTTTCTGAGATATTCAGTCCAAATTTGGAATGCGAGCTATTTTCAACAGTCTCCATCATTGCACGTCCTGAATCTTAACTAGAATCCACAGGGTGTTTTCTTTTCTGGAGTCATGTCTCCCCTCTCAAATTTTTTGCAGTACGCCACTGGTCAGCGTAAAATCAATTTTTGATATCTTCCATCCATTTTTAAACTTTTTTGACTCCTGTAATTTTTTTGTATCTCTAACCGTTTTCGAGTATAAAATTATTGAACGATTGTATGTTAACGCCCTGTAGATTCTGGTTAAGATTCAGGACGTGCAATGATGGAGACTGTTGAAAATAGTTCGTATTCCAAATTGGACTGACTATCTCAAAAACTGCAGGAGTTATGAAGAAAAAAACAATTTTTGTTGGAAATTTCAACATCCTGTAGCTCCGTAACGAAGCTTTTGCAGACCCATGCTTTTTTCTTGAAATTATAGATTCATCCCCTTAAGTTGTGACAGACTATTATGTAACACCCTGTATATTTAAGGGTGTTGCAAAAGTTTGTGAGGATCTCTCGAATAGAAAATCTTCTAATCTTAACTTTGGTGACGAGATTACTTTTTAGGCAAAATCTTGGTTGAGTTCGAAAATGAGTTGAATCGATCGAGAGTTTTTCCAGTTATAGAGATTTGAAATTTAACTTCTCAAAGGCAGATTGGATTTTCAGTTACTATAGTAAACTATAGTAAATCTGCTCAAGATTTTATATTTAGCTGCTCCACACCGATCGGAAGACTTTATACAGACACTTTTTTCAGAAGAATTCATTGTAATAAATTTTTCTTATTACATTTTATTTTAGCTCATCGGGTTTCTGAGATCCCCTCACTAGACAACGAATTTAGGACACCCGGTACACATAGATCTACGAAGAAATCTGACATGAAAAGAATGCATTCCTCCAACTTGGTCGCAAGAAAAGAATATTCGGATTTTATTCATATTGGGTTATATACCAATCAAATTCAATCGCAAACAGTATTATACAAGTCAGAAGCTTTTGCACGTTGGTTTATTTTTGAAAAACGATCATTCAAATTCAAGTATTCTGTACCTATATATGACTCGTATATGGTCTGTTTTTAGGCCGGATATAAACTCGTAACTTCCGTTATGAAGATGAAAGTTTTGAATAGGAAATTTGAATTCGTTAATGAATAGAATTAGTGCAATAGTCCTCAGAAAATTCAGATTTCTCTATATGACAAACTCTCCCCTCACTTCAAGGTTTTCTACAATTCTTAATCATCTTCCAAAAGTGTCCTAATTTTATTTTAAACGAAGTTTTCTAAATTCAACTGTTCAGGCTGTATAAACTGTCTCAATGTGTTACAAGTACTGAAAAGTGTACATTACCCTATTACATAGATAACAATAATATGAACTAAACGATCGCGCATGAGCTTTTCCACTGCGTCACAATTTCCTCAGAATTTTCATCGCTCCATTTAATTTTGTACCATTAATGACTATCGATACGCTAAAGTACCTGTTGTTAACTTAGCGCGATCCTTCACTTTTTTACTAACGCATTTTCTAGAGTTCCAAAATATTTCGTCAATTTAATTATTTAATATTTCTTCGAAGCATATACGTATAAAAACTTACCGTCAATATTCCAGCGGTCAAAGAATCACATCAATAAATGTTCAAATAACTAGGAACTGAAGCACAAATGGAAGAAGTGGTCGAACCGAGCCACATGTGAACTTTTGGTCGAATATCGAAATTTCACTCCGGTTTTGTGATCTGCTTAGCGCAAAACCTGCCTTGAGCTGAACCGCATTTATGACAGGTATTAATCCAAATGTTTGCTATTTCGATGCCGAATAATCAGAAGGAAGGAGAGGCCCCACTCTCATATAATCCGGTAAATAAATATCAAGAGATATTTAACATATAACTTATTGAAATGTTAAGCACCTGGAAAAGATAAAAGGTAGCACACATCAAATGCAGGGACTTGGTGATTCAATCACCTTTTCGTTAAGAGAAATGTATGTTTTTTTAATCCGTCGAATTTTGGGTACATTTTTTCTCGTGATACACGTGGTCACGTGCTTTGAGGCGATGGAAGAGCTAGGTGATAATGAAACAATAGAATGATGATGTTATCTTCGAATGGAAAGTGTATATTTTGTATCAATTCACATAAAAAGTTCGATTCATTTTTATCAACCGAAAATCTGATACCCACTTAGATCAGATATTGTATACAGAGATTCCAAGCACCAATAATTATCTTAATGAATGAAGGGATTTCCAATAGGAGGTGTTATTCAAAGAAAAATAACATTTTTCAATATAAATGATCAGATTTTTATTTCATTATAAAGAAGAAGTTTTGCCGTTAATAGTGGAAAATAACATTTGGCAAATGGCCACCACGACCACGCTTACGGGACCATATCCTTTTTACTTTAGAGTCTTGAATCGACGCTGAGCAATTGGCGTAGACCTTTCACGTGGACCCAAAAGAAGAAGTCGCAAGCAAGGTGTTAAATCACAAGATCTCGGTGACCAATTGTGATCACCTCTTCGAGAGATAACACGGTCCGGAAACTTTTCCCGCAAAAGATCAATGGTTTCGTTGCTTGTGTGGCACGTAGTGCCGTCTTGTTGAAAGTAAACGTTGTCCAGATCAATACTATCCAATTTCGGCCATAAAGAATCATTAATCATCTCTCGATAGCGCAATCCATTCACCGTAACTGTTGCTCCAGCCTCATTTTCAAAGAAGTAAGGTCCAATGACTCCGCCGGACCATAAGCCGCACCAAACAGTCACACGTTGAGGATAGAGAGGCTTTTCAACATTAACTCTTGGGTTTTCCGATCCCCAGATGCGACAATTTTGCCTGTTGACGAAGCCACCGAGGTGTAAATGGGCCTCATCACTCAAGATGATTTTTCGATGGAATTCCGGATCATTGTCATGCATTTCAACGACCCAATCAGCAGAGACACGACGTTGTTGATGATCAGCCGGCTTGAGTACTTGTGTTAACTGAACTCCATAAGCCTTAAGACCCAAATCTTTATGCAATTCTAAAGAACGACGATGAAGGGACAAACCTGGGTTTTCTTCAACACTTTCGGCTTCAGCAGCAATATTTTCGGCTGTTCTTGAGAGACGTGCACGGGTTCTATTCTTCACATCTCTAACTTGTCACAACAGCTCGAATTTTTCCACAAATTTCTTTATTGCGGTCTGACGAGGTGCTTCACGACGACCCAAAAATGTTCGAGTATTATGAACCTTCTGTGTCAAATTTTCGCCATTTTTATAGTGAATTTTAATAATTTCAATGCGTTCTTGAAGCGTGTATCGTTCCATTTTTATTAAGGGCGAAGTTTCTACTTGTCAAATGTCAAAAAATGATAGTTTCAAACGTGACATCTACCAAAATAGCGGGCTATTCAAAATAACACTTCTTATTGGAAAACCCTTCAGTTTCAGATATAGTTTGAATTAAATTTCATGCTATATAATATAATATAATACTGAAATCAGATTTTCGAGGACCTAAAATGCACACATCGTCAAACATTTTCCATTCTCGGCAAATTTAATGATAGAATTTCTCGATCCACTCGGACTCGGAGGTTTTATGATATTTTTAGGGAAGTGGACCTTTCTATGCAGATCCCAGATAAGAATCTGATTGCTCTGAATCGCTACTAATATAGTGGAAAATGCAGGACCCCAGAGGACGTACTGTACGGGGTACATTGTTGTTGACAACTTAAGAAGAGGTTCGTGGATGCCTTCCGCCCATATTCCTTTAAACCCACAAGTAACGTAAAGTTTGTTGCAGAACAATGAGAACTCCATCTGATAAATAGGACCGTCATGAGCCAATAAGAGGTCAAGGTGTTGGTTGAAATAGTTAGTTGAACATTTATGGATCACGCCAGTGTTCGTGCAAAGGTAGTAAATGTTAGGATCTGCCGGATGGAAAGTTATTAACAAAGCTCCAGTAAACTTGGCTAATGGTATGGCTGGTACTCCGCACATCCTCCTGAATCCCTTTGATTTTACCATCGGCTTCGGGTGCTCGCATTATCTGAATGCACGGCATGAGCAACATCAGATTTAGCCTATACTTACAGAACCTTCCATCGTTGAAACAAGCCAAATCTATTCTTCGTAATTGTGATTTTCATCTCCTGAGTAGAATGTTAGATAGTTAAAAGTCTGTCTATATAGAAAGTAAACATATAATTATGTAACGACTTACCGTAGAATTCATAAATTAAATACCCAATGAAAATTATAAATAAGAATAACATTACTTGCAGAAGTTTTCATTTTGATTGTTTTTCGAATTCATAGTTTTCAACGCAACAAATTTTTTGAGTAGATCAGGTTTAGTGATCAAATTCCTCTTGATCGCGGAATACAATAGATGATCTTGAAAAAATGCTGGTATCGGCATATTCTCCAACGAATAAATATGGGTGTGGCCATCAACGTCACATACGGTCAAACATTTTCCATTCTCGGTAACTTAATGATAGAATTTCTCGATCCACTCGGAGATTTTTGATATTTTGGGGTAGTGGACTTTTCTATGCAGGTCCCAGATAAGAAAATGATTGCTCTGAATCGCTACTAACTAAAATAGTGAATGTACAGGACTCCAGAGGACGTACTGTACAGGGTACATTGTTTTTGATAACTCAAGAAGTGGCTCGTGAATGCCTTCCGCCCATATTCTTATACTTATACCACGCCACCACCACAAGTAACATAAAGTTTGTTGCAGAACGGTGAAAACTCCATCTGATGAATAGGACCGTCATGGGCCAATAAGAGGTCAAGGTGTTGGTTGAAATAGTTTGTTGAACACTTATGGACCACACCAGTATTCGTGCAAAGGTTAGATGTTAGGATCTGCCGGATGGCAACTAATTAGCAAGCTCTAGTATACTTGGTTAATGGTATGGCTGGTACCCCACACACCATCATCTTCTGAATCCCCTTGATTTTGCCATCTGTTTCTGGTGCTCGCGTTATCTGAATGCAAGCATGAGCAACATCAGATTCGGCCTATACTTACACATCCTCCGTCGTTGAAACAAGCCAAAATCTGTTCTTCGTAATTGTGATTTTCATCTCCTGAATAGAATGTTAGATAGTTAAAAGTCTGTCTATATAGAAAGTAAACATATAATTATGTACGACTTATCGTAGAATTCATAAATAAATACCCAATAAAAATTATAAATAAGAATAACATTACTTGCAGAAGTTTTCATTTTGATTGTTTTTCGAAATTCATAGTTTTCAACGCAACAAATTTTTTAAGTAGATCAGGTTTAGTGATCAAATTCCTCTTGATCGCGGAATACAATAGGTGGTCTTGAAAGAATGCTGGTATCGGCATATTCTCCAACGAATAAATATGGGTGTGGCCATCAACGTCACATACGGTCAAACATTTTCCATTCTCGGTAAACTTAATGATAGAATTTCTCGATCCACTCGGAGATTTTATGATATTTTGGGGGTAGTGGACTTTTCTATGCAGGTCCCAGATAAGAATATGATTGCTCTGAATCGCTACTAAAATAGTGGAATGTACAGGACTCCAGAGGACGTACTGTACAGGGTACATTGTTGTTGATAACTCAAGAAGTGGCTCGTGGATGCCTTCCGCCCATATTCTTATATACCAATCGCCACCACAGGTTACGTAAAGTTTGTTGCAAAACGGTGAGAACTCCATCTGATAAATAGGACCGTCGTGAGCCAATAAAAGATCAAGGTGTTGGTTGAAATAGTTAGTTGAACACTTATGGATAACGCCAGTGTTCGTGCAGAGGTAGTAAATGTTAGGATCTGCAGGATGGAAAGTTATTAGCAAAGCTCCAGTATACTTGGTTAATGGTATGGCTGGTACCCCACACACCATCATCTTCTGAATCCTTTGATTTTGCCATCTGCTTCTGGTGCTCGCATTATCTGAATGCAAGGCATGAGCAACATAAGATTCAGCCTGTACTTGCAGATCCTACCGTCGTTGAAACAGGCCAAAATCTGTTCTTCGTAATTGTAATGTTCATCACCTGAGTAGAAAGTCAGATAGTTAACAGTCTCAAACGATGCGCTGCTATCTCTTTGGCTCCTGTGACCACCGTGAGGTTTCTCTCTCTTATATCGACCACCTCAATGATGCCGTTGTTAAAACCTACGGCTATCAGATGCGGTTGTCCGTTTGAAAATGCCACAGCTGATACGGATTCGTTGTAACATACAGTCTTTCTGGTTGTACCGGGTTTTTAGTTCCATATCATAACCATTCCGTTTGTCTTATCGGTGAAGTAGAACTTTCCGTAAGCGACAACAATGATATCCTCGTTTGCAGGATTCCAGTTGATAGCGGTCACGCATTTACCTGAAACAGATAGGAAATGACAACAAAATGGCGGGTCATGTGAAAAGTTATTTGGATTGATGCCTGATTAGTACCGAGTGATTGTTTGTGCACTCTCCGGCAAAATAATCGATTCATCGAAAAATCGATGAAGTTTGTTGATTTTATCGAAATGGATCACCAGTTTTGAATTCAAGAAAACTTGGCGTACGTGAAGTGAAAACATAACACAATAAAGTTTTAGCGCCACATGTTGTTCCTTATGCACCCTTTATTGGAGACGATTTCGTGCTAATGCATGATAATGCCCGCTTGTGACTAGGATTGCAAGGGAGTATTTTAGCATTATTTATTAGCAGAGGTTGATATCCAAGAATTCAATTGGCCTGCTCTTAGCCCAGATTTGAACTCAACTGGGCATGTTTGGCTCTTGGGGGGAAAATTCGATCTCGCATACCAACTCCTGAAAATTTGCAGCAGCTCAGTGATGCTCTAATTGATTCAAAACCTCATTGAGGGCATGCCAAGACGAATTATTGCACTTGTTATCTGCGCCTGGGCGTATAACACGTTATGTTTTTCACTTAGTTTTCAGTTTATTTTCATTAGGTCAGAATTTTATCTTAAATTTGTTGAAATATCTAAGCGAAATTTATGTTTTACTGAAAACTGTATCATCAACAAGAATTGGGCTTTTATTGTCAGTGAAGAACAGAATTGTTGAGGAAAGGTGTGCCTTGATGATAAAATGAAAAATGACATAGTGGAACAACTGGAACACACCAGGAGTGGTTCTGAAGTTAGGGTGAAAAAACTGTTTTTGTTTCACCCTGTAAAAATTACGTACGCCAAGTTTTCTTGAAATTCAAAACTGGTGATTGATTTCGTATGAACCTACCTACAATTGAAAAAAAAATCAATCAAATCGGACTTGAAATAACAATTTATGAATCAACAAACTTCATCAATTTTTTGAGTGGATCGATTATTATATTTCCGGTGAGTGTATTTTACTCGATTGCTATCTTATTTAATATCAGTCGTACGAAAACGTTCAAATGGGCAAATTTGGGATTCATAACTTAAACCCATATAATCATCGTAAACCTAAAAATTGTATGTAAACCTCAGAGGAAGAAGTAAACTTACTTCCTCAGATGTAAACTATTATTTTTCAAATGTTACACCCTGTATTTTATTTTTCTAATCAGAGGAGCTCTCTCTTGACTCCAAATAAATACAGTGAAATCTCCCATGGGCGGACCCTCACGGGACCGCCCGATGGTGACCGTTTTGTACATATGTACAAAAAAAAAATTATGGAAATAATAATTGGAGAATATTGAACATAAAAATCAAAATATATTAAGGTATAAGAAAGAAACATTTTTCAAATTAAACTCAACTGAAAAATCAATGTGAGGAATCAATGGGATAAACAAAAATTTTGATAAGAAAGAGACACTTTAATTATGAAAAAATTCTTGAATTTTTGTTTGTCTCATTTTTTTCCTGAATATACAATCAAGAAATCTCAATTCTAATTTGGACACTCCGTACACTCAATTTTTCCTTATTGTACACTTCAATTATCTCAATTTTTTGTTTGAGAGTGAGTATTTTTCTTTTTGGAGCCATTTCTTTCACCGAGACAACGTCAGAATTCAAACTCACACTAGTTAAATTCTCGGGAGTTTCGTGCCGCAGTTGGGATCGATAAATCCCCGTTTCAACCGGGGAAGTCCCGAAGTGAAGGCTGGTACTAATGTTGGCGCGCGACATAGAAACTTCCTCTTCTTTTCCATTGCGTCCGATTTGATGCAATGAACTAACAGCGATACTTTCCACAGATAATTGAAACAGAACCGATATTTTTGTTTTGGTTTTGTCCGGTTAATAGAACATACCTTAGTGTCCGCGTCCGTTCAAGGGAATGTCCGTTCAACAGACAACCAACACAATGTAAATTATATGGGAGTCAATTGGGACCACGTAAAACTGTCCGTTCAAAGGAGGTGTCCGTCTAAAGAATTTCACTGTATATACTTGCGGTTATCTCCGGTCATTGTATTAATCTTGCGATCAATGAGCTTATTGATCAAATAACTCTTAATTTATAATATTACCTTGTGTTTGGTCATTGGCAAAAGTCCATAACAGATCGAGCTCGTATTTGTACTCTATATTCTCCTTCAGTTCTTCCGCTTCGCTTAAACCAATGAACCTCTTCTGTTGCACGTTGTAAGCATTGTTGGCCAACAGTCTCTCAACAACAGTTGCAGCCTGCAGGAATCTTTCATTCTTCACCAAGTTACACAACTGTTTCTCCTCTACCGACTGTCTGAAGCTATCTATCGAGACCGTTTCATTGAGACCATGCTGATCGTTTTTTTCTGACTTATTGTCCTCTTCTAAACGGCTTTCCTGTGTCTCGTCTTCAGCGAAGGTGTCGTACATCTCCCAATTGGAGGCGAAGGTCATATGACTGGTGGTCTTCACCCTGACAGCCTCGGTTTCTCTGGATTTACGTAGGATGCCATGGGTCTGTACCATGGCGTCTATCACTTTGCGGTTTTTGCCCTTTCCGACGGTAAGATATTCGTAGTCTGAATTCAGTTTCTCCACTTGGTTACCTAGAAACAACAAAAAAATTAGACCAGGAAATTTCCTGGGCCTGATACTCTTCAACATAATCATGGACGACATTATAAGACAGGTTAAGAGCGCGAGGGCCGAGGATACCGAATAGAAATAAAGAAATTGAAGTTCTGTGCTATGCAGGAGATGCAGTTATAATCTCTGAAAATTAAGATGAACTTCAGAGTCTTCTCTAAGCTGCCGAAAGAGTGGCCGAACGTTCTAACATGATTATATCCACCCAGAAAACCTAATGCCTTTCTATATTCCGATAACCGAGTAGGTGCAAGCTAACAGTGTATAACATGAGTAAGGGCAAGTAGTGACATATACACATACCTGAAAGAGGATGTGCAGAGCCAAGCAACAAAAGCTTTTCAGATATCAGGATATTTATAATAATAATAATAAATTGTAAAATACTTCTTCAGGAACTCGCCATCCAACTGAAGATTTTGCAGTCCGAAACAATTCCATATCATAAGTATCACCCTGAAGTAATACTGAAGAACTATCATTAGAGGCTATACTGGGACCGCAACGTATTCACAAATTTAACAGTTTCTAATAACAGGCCAGACATAATCCTAGTGAAGAAAAAGAGAAGAGAGCAATACTTATAGACGTATACGCTGAAAAAATATCGAAATATCGAGAGCTTGAACTTCAGATCAAAAGGCAGTGGGGAATATCTAGTACCAGAACCATTCCCATTCTCATATCAACCACAGGAATTATTCCTTAGAGCCTAAAGTCCAATCTCAAGGAGCTAGATTTGGATGGAAACCTTTACATAGTAATGCAAAAAGCAGTACTTCTAGGTACTGCTAGAACGGCAAGAAAGTGTGTTGGTCACGATGGACACCAGGAACAACCATGGAGAAAAACATTGCAAGACCGGCTACCAGGACATCAACCGAGAAATCCAGGACCAAACAACGAAGGACGAACAACCCAGGGCCCAGGAGAAGAAGAACACCGAACACCTCAGAGCTCAATACCCATGATAGGTACTTGCTATCCGGGATGAGTAAATGTTCCCCTTAGTAGGGAGTGTGATAGCCGATAGCTAGGGGGTGTGAGAAATCACACCCTTTCTACGTTAATAGGCTCAAGTCGAATAATAATAATAAATGGCCTTTATTGATTACAAAGAAATACAAGTCATATAATATGGGAAATCAAACATCTAAGTATATCCAGTAAGTCAAAGTCTACAAAACCTGTGTTAGACCAGTCTCGACATATGTCATTGAAGCTAGAGCCAAAACTACTCAAACTAAGAGCCAATTAAGAACAACAGAGATGCGAACGCTGATTACTGATGAGTATAACGGGCTATTATACACTACACGACCATAATTGAAACGAGGAGCTAAGATAGATCTGTGGGCTAGAAGACATGATTAGATGGGGCAGAACAAGACGAAGAGAGCGGAGAGATCACGAGAACAGGATGCCCAACAACCGACTACCCAAAATTGCAAAATCAGAGACGGCCAATAGCGCGAGACTACCAAAAAGACAACCAAATCAAGCTTTTCATGTGAACGACTGTATTTTCATTCTTTTAATCTTCCATCGAACCGGTCTCTTAAAATTTTTCAATAATTCTACCAATAGTGCTTTCAGACTGACGATTAAACCATAACATTCAAGTAGTTTTCTAAAAACATGTTCCACAGAATGCTGATTTTCAAAAAATAATTCAATAATTTGAACGCGTTGTTATATCGTAAACGAAGCCATTTTTATTTCATACATCACACATCTTCAGTGACTACTGTTCACTGTATATGAGTATATAATATCATTGTCCTTAAACAATGATAATATTCACTGTAACCCAGACGAATGTTGTTTCATTTATTCTTAGAAAAAATTCGCAATTCGAAATACCCTTTACATCAGTGGTTCCAAACTTATTTGATTCTCCGCCCCCTTTTAGTAAAAACATTGCTCCGCGCCCCCTTAATATTAATATTGAGCTTTAAGGTAAGCCACACATCAAAGAAAGGTGAATCAAGGAATATATTCTCATTTCATTAGTGTTTTGAATGGGAATTCGCATGCGAATGCTCTTCAAGTGACATCAAGGAGAAAAACAAATCGTATTGAAACCTGCAACATGAAATATTTTCTGTTATATTTCTTGTTTCATGTTTAAATTTCTTGCGTTACTATACGTAGAGAAACATGCAATCAAGTATACTTGATCGCAGGTTTGAATACGGATTAGCTTTTCTCTCTGAGAACATGTTTCTTGTTTAAATTCCTTGACGTGCGGCTTGCCTATTATTTCTACCTTTTTCTTTAATATAGTGAAGAAAGATGTGAGTCAGAATCATTGAAATTTGAAGTTGTGAACCTCTTTATTGAAGAAAAAGTTGATACAAAAAAAATGAAAAAAATCTCAATGCGAAGGATGAACCTGGTGGGCTGCTACCAATTTTGTAATATTTGGTTCCATTTTTGTCAACAGCATTCTTCAATCACCGCGATTGACTACTAGCAAATGGTTCCTTTTTTGTTAATAAATTGTTAACTGCACTGAATCCGCGTTCCACTAAATGCGGGAATGCAATAACGAACTTCTGAATCACAGCCCATATTTCAGAATAACCCCTAGAGATAAATTCAGTTTTCTGGACTTCAAGGAGTTTCCCTCCAAATTCTAACATGAATATAAAAACTTAAAGTTACTCATCGCTTCCCCACCGCCCAAAAGCACCCGTGGTCATCACCGCCCCCCTGGAACGCCACAGCGCCCACTAGGGGGCGGTAGCGCCCACTTTGGGAATCACTGCTTTACATGATTGATCAATAAAAAAACGAAGTCAACTACCCGGGCGTCCAATATACAGGGTGTCCCGTAAATACCACGCGAAAGTGACACTGGAGATAGATTGGCATTAGGTCTATCAGATAGCATCAACATGACCTCAGTAAAAGTCCGCTGGTTTTCGAGATATCACCACTTTTGCAAACAAAAAATGAAAGAGAAAGTGAGATAAAAGAGAAGAGAGCAAAAATAATGGTTGTTTGAAACGGTAGCGAGGAAGAATATCAAGCAACATGTAATTTGGCAACAGGTGATACTTGTGCATTTTCCTAATTTTTAATTATTTCGGCATTAAACACATCTCTCGCGACAAAATTATAATTTCTAAGGTTTTGACATAAAAAAATTTGTATTGTTGTATCATTTTGAAAAGTGCTGGAAATGGACCAGTTTTTACGATTATTTGTCAATTCAGTCTGATTTTTTTCACATCAGTCAGTCAAACTTAAGTTAACGTTTTTAACTTCGTCATAAAATACAACAAGTTAGACATTTTTTTAAAGGATTTTGTTCTAGTTCTCGGTGAAGTTATTACTTCATTGTTTAAAGCAACTATTCAGGGTAGCCTAGGTAAAAAAAAACATGAGTTTGAAGACCGAAAATTAGAGATTTTCAAAAAAACACAAAGTGGTTATATCTCGAAAACCAGCGGACTTTTACTGAGGTCATGTTGATGCTATCTGAAAGACCTAATGTCAATCTATCTCCAGTGTCACTTTCGCGTGGTATTTACGGGACACCCTGTATAATGAGCCTTCGAATAGGTGAAGCCTACTTTCTATCAAAGTTTGAGCCAAATCTATCAACAAATTCATTTGTTTTGATTATCTAAAGCGGACCACCTCTTCTCTTCTTTGAAAAATGGAATAAGTTGAATCAAGGGCTTAGCCAGGGGGGGGGGGTTTTGGGGTTCAAACCCCCCCCCGAAATGTTTCAGAGTTTTTTTTTATTTAATACTTGCGACCCCCACAATTCCCGGCACCTACAAAGTCAATTGCCAAAATGTCAAAACCCCCCCCGAAATTAATTCCTGGCTACGCCCTTGAGTTGAATACAGAGCAGGTATTAAGTTCCTTAATATTTGAAAGGAAAAACGAATGATGAAATCAAATCTGAACTGGATTCTGTTTATGGTAACGCTGAGTAATCTAATAGTAGGAGAGCTGGCACGATTTTTGGGTAGGTTTTGAGGCAAGCTGAAAACTTGTCAGATACCTCTCCTATTATATCCCAACTCGGGATTGCAGATCTGGCTGGTGAGTAGCGGGGCTAAATCAACCCCTACATTTTTAATGGCCTGGCAGGTAGAAACCCTACCGAAATGATCTGTCTTTTTGGGAATCTTATTTTTTAGTTATAAGTAACACTCCATTAAAATTTCAAGCTGCCTCAAAAACTTTTTTATAATTTCTTGCAAAATATTTTTGCACGCGTCTGGCAATGTTTAAACCCCGATTAAATTATTTGGCAGCTTGAAATTTTAATGGAGTGTTACTTATAACTAAAAAATAAGATTCCCAAAAAGACAGATCATTTTGGTAGGGCTTTCTACCTGCCAGGCCATTAAAAATGTAGGGGTTGATTTAGCCCCGCTACTCACCAGCCAGGTCTGCAATCCCGAGTTGGGATATAATAGGAGAGTAATCTGACAAGTTTTCAGCTTGCCTCAAATACCTACCCTAAAATTCGTGCCAGCTCTCGGACTATAACAGGAGCTAGGACAGGTGGTACAGAACAAGACTAAGCTGAACTAAATGCCGACGTTTCGTCCGTTATATTCGAACTTTTTCAAGGCAAGTTCAATTTGTCTGATATGTAAGGTGTTTTAACATTGAGATTTAGAAAAATTACGTGTGATAGCAGCTGTTCTCGCTTGCGAAATTTAATATTTCTTAAAAGTAGTTATATTATTTTTCCACAATTGAATGAGAAAGTTGACGGAATCTGGTTGTAATTTTTCTAAATCTCAATGTTAACAACACTTACATATCAGACAAATTGAACTTGCCTTGAAAAAGTTCGAATATACGGACGCAACGTCGGCATTTAGTTCAGCTTAGTCTTGTTCTTACAACCTGTCCTAGCTCCTGTTAGATTACTCAGCATGAACAACCAAGGACGTGATTCCTACTTCGTTTATGGTAACGTTCGCCTTCGATTGCAATAGCCAAATGGTGGACAACTGAATTAAGACGTGGTCGTACGAGCATTTTTGATGAAGACCTACCAGGCACCGTATTCTCGACAAGTGATCTTTCAATGCGTATACGAACTTCAATGCGCGGTGTGAATTTTCGCAGGTAAATAGGGACTCGCGCAATGAAGTTCGTATACGCATTGAAAGATCACTTGTCGAGCCATAGGCATATCCGCATATCAACTGGGTCGGTGGTTTTAATTTTGCATAATGCTTTAGGTATGAGAAAGCTTACCAGAAGATGCCTGCCGCATTTGCTAACAATCGATCAAAAACGAGAACGTGTCCGCACTTCTCAGCATTGTTTGGACCTTTCAAACCGCAATCGCACTGATTTTTTGCGCCGATTGGTAACTTCTGATGAAACATGAATCCACCACTACACACCAGAATCGAAAAAATTGGCAAAAGAATGGGTAGCACTGGGTGCAACCGCACCAAAGCTAGCAAAGACTCAACCATCGGCCGGGAAGGTAATAGGGTCTGTTTTTTGGGATTCAAGTGGTATATTGTTCATAGACTTTTCGGAAGAAGGAGAAACAATCAATATCGACTATTACTTTGCATTATTGGACCGATTGAAATCCGAAATCCCATAAAAACGGCAATATCTATCGAAGAAAAATGCTTCTTTCTGCAGGACAATACACCAGCTCACAAATCAATGAACTACGCTTCGGATTGCTTCCTCATTCTCCGTATCCTCCAGATTTAGCCCTAAGCGATTATTATCTGTTTTCAAATTTGAAGAGATGGCTCCAGGGAAAGAAATTTGAGA
This sequence comes from Propylea japonica, assembly GCA_013421045.1. Lineage (NCBI taxonomy): Eukaryota > Metazoa > Arthropoda > Insecta > Coleoptera > Coccinellidae > Propylea > Propylea japonica. Next base: position 31,545,963 of record CM024245.1, on the reverse strand, counting down.
CGGTTGAAAAGTTGGAATGGCATATTTCAAGGCTTCGACAAATCTTACTATTCAAACGGCATCGAAATGTTGAAAAATCGTTGGACTAAGTGGATTCAGAAGAGCCCAAATATAAAATTACTCACAAACCTTCAGGTGTATCTTTTATTTCTGATGCGCTTGGTAGATCCAATATCAGAAAAGTCTCTGTTTCATTGAGTATAAGACTGATACTATTTGCTATCGGAATAACTTCTGGTGGCTTGTCCTCAATGTCTGATTTCTCTTCAGATCCTTCGAGGAAACTATCTGTGTTAGTATCGGTGATGGCGGATTGTAGAATGAAGGTTTCATCAATTGTGTTGCCTATGAAACTTCTGTTGAATTCAGTGGTGTGTATTTCAGTTCTGAAACTGTAACAAAATTTCATCGTCAAATACTGCATTTTATTTGCATGTTTCAAACCCTGAAGCTGCCCTTGTGCGTCGTGAAATATTGTGCTTTGCTATTATCGCCTATTCGACAAATACCGGGTCCGCCGTTTGAAGTGTCCGTCTCCATCTAACTGCTATATAGTCCAAACTATTGAACCGAACGCAGCCAAAATTTGATCGAACCTTTTCTGATATGTTAAATGTGTCATCAACCAAAGTGTTTTTCATGTGAGAGGAAAAAATTCTGAAATTTAGACGATAGATTTAAAACGTAATGCGGTGATTGCTCTCCAGTTGGAAGGAAAATCGAATATCAAAATACGGCGAGCTCTGCAAAAGGTACAATTGAATAAGAAATTTCTGCGTCGCAACGATACATTGAGACTGGTAGCATCAAAAATGTAATCTGGAGAACTTTCGTAGAAATATTCACAACACAAGACTCCACAAATGTATTACAATTTTTCCACTCATTACTGAGCAGAAGAAACGAAATTGCTGGGCAAGCTTTTTTTCATTTTCGATTTTTCAATAAACTAGAATTTGAAATATCGTGAGAACCACATGAAATTGAGAAAAAGAACGGCACAAAGTAGCACAGACCTAGCACAATTTAACACAACAATTTTTTTTTGAAAATCCGAAAGTGCTGGGCCGATTTCAAAAACCTTCATTTATCACAAATTTCCAATCAAACAGTAACAAAGATTTAGCGCAACTCAGCGTCAGCAACACCTATTCGTTTTGAAGAGTTTCGGGCTACTGAGTAACTCAAAAGCTCGAAATACGGCTTGCCATTGGTTGCGCACACTGGAACAGCTCAGGAGCACGAAACTCTTCAAAACGAATGCTATAAAAAGGAGCAGCTCAGGGGCTTGAGTCTTTCAAAAGGAATGCAGTATAATAATATACCAGGGCATACAATATATAATGAGCCTTCGGATAGGTGGAGCCACAAATGAAAACCCGAATTCATTTTTAACATTTGTCATCCTTCAAACACTTACTGTGAAAGTTTGAGCCAAATCTATGAATAAATTCATTTGTTTTGTGTGTCTAAAGCGGACCACCTCTTCTCTAGCTATAGCTAAATGGTGGACAACTGAATTTAGACGTGGCCGTACGAGCATTTCTGATAAAGACCTACCAGGTCGTACGAAACAGGTGACTAGCGAGGAAATAATCGGAAAAATAAGTGCGTGAGATAGCTGAGCCGGTGTTTTTAATTTTGCATGATGCTTTGGGTATGAGGATCTAACTGGAAGATGGCTGCCGCGTTTGCTAACAATCAATAAAAACGTGAACGTGTTCGAACTTCTCAGCATTGTTTGGACCTTTCAAACCGCAATCGCACTGATTTTTTGCGCCGATTGGTAACTACTGATGAAACATGAATCCACCACTACACACCAGAATCAAAAGAATTGGTAGAACTGGGTGCAATGGTACCAAAGCCAGCAAATACTATTCATCGGCCGGGAAGGATATGGCGTTTGTTTTTTGGGATTCCTGTGGTATATTGTTCATAGACTATTGAGAAAAAGGAGAAACAATTAATAGCGACTATAACTGTGCATTATTAGACCGATTGAAATCCGAAATCTCAAAAAAAAGGCCACATCTATCGAAGAAAAAATGCTTCTCTCTGCAGGACAATGCACCAGCTCACAAATCAATAAAAACGATAGCAAAAATTAATGAACTACGTATCCTCCAGATTTATCTGTTTCCAAACTTATAAAGATGGCTCCAGGGAAAGAAATTTGAGACGGTTGAAGAGGTGTAATGGCATATCTTAGGACTTCGACAAATCTTTCTATGTTAATCCATCGGTTTAGGCATGTAAGATGGTGGCGGTCCGCCAAGTGACAGCAACGTTGCCGGGTACGACGATTATTCTAGAATTTGAAGAATCGATTGAATTCCCTTTCGATTTGTTATATCGAGGTTCCACTATAAAATTCAAATTATTTTTACTAAGTCAGTTCAAGTGAAATAGCTTGCTATATTTCAATTTAAAATTATTTGTAATCAGGTTGTAAAAAGAAAAGAGAATTCCCAACTCTCCGAAAATTGGGAAATTCTGAGTAATAGCGTAATTTATTAATTTTTGGATACAACTGGTAGTGTTTATTTCCTTCTTAAATCTTCCCTTCAGCAATAATTGCGCAGATCATCTGAATAGACAATATTTGTTGAAACTAATTTTATAATTCCTTTTCAAAAGAATTCGTAAATCCTAGTTACAAGTCAACATTCGATTCCAAAGATATGGCTTTTGCAAAACCTGGCAACCAAAGATTATATAGTATACTCTATACTCAGTAATCTATGCTGGCAACCGAAAGAATGTTTAGCGCTCTCTGCGTATGCGTCATTGAGTTGTAAACAAATCGCCGCCATCTTACATGCCTAAACCGATGGTTTACCCTTTCTATTTAAAATACATCGCAATGTTGAAAGATCGTTGGACTAAGTGAATCCAGCTAAAAAGGGACTATGTTCTTCTTCTTCCTTCTTCTCTGTGCGGTGCCTTACCGGCCGAACTGAGGCCTAGTGGCCCATTGTTCACCCGCATCGTTCTATAGAGACTCAGCTCTTCAGACACGAAGACAGAAATGTCGCGAGCCTGTCAGGAGTGGTCCCTCTCACCATAGGAATAGAAGGTGTTGGATTTCCTAGGTGTGTTGACCTCAACTCAGTAAGGTTTCCACAAGGGACTATGTTGAAGAATAAATAGTAATTTTGACAAAAATCGTTCGTTTTCTTTGTTAGGCTCACTATATATTGAACACCCTAGTACTAAGCTTACAAACCGTCCTGCTGAAACTGATTTCTGAAACTGATTACTGACGTCCAACTCAGCACCAGACATACTGACCACATTGAGCTGTCTTTCCCTTCCTGCTTTGAATACTTGTGGATTCAACGGTTTTGGCGTAACATCTTGGCCGTTGAAATATACATTATAGTCTATGGCCTTTGACTTGTGAAGTATACCCATTTTGGGTTTAACAGCAGATAAACTTATTGCTGGCCCTGCAACAGGGCCAGCAGAATATAATTTCTTCATGCCTGATCTGTTCATCGTTTTATGTTCACTCAGAAACTCGAATAACTTAAAGGTTTGTTTTAAAACTTGTAGCTAAAATAAGTTCAACACTTCAGAAACATCTATTTGACACTAATTCGATTGATCTAACAGTTGGTTGCTATGGGGTATCCATCAGTGACGGCTCGTCGGGGTCGGCAGGGTCGGCCGGGCCGACCCAAAAATAATCGGGAAATTGAGAATAATCTGGATATTAAATTCATTCAAAGTCATTCTGAATTATCAATTTCGATATTAAAATTGCCTGGATATTTAATATTTCCACTCAGAACAGAAAAATATAACTTATTCCGCCCAACATTTCCTTTCTGGCTCACCAAATATTCGATTTCCAAAGCATCTAGCGATTGTTCTTTTTGTAACAAACCCAAAATTATAAATAGTAACATATCGTAACATCACCGAAAGCTGGCAATTCAGAATTGTACGTACCACCGTAACAGTAGATCTGAAATGTAACACAAATGTTACAATTGTGACACCAAGGTCGGCCCACAGCCCTCGGCCGTACTACCAGTACGTAAATGAAGCGATACTACGACATACGTCCAGAATACGGCCACTCAGTAGTGATTTTGACATAAGTTTGTCACACGTTTTTTTATCATTATTCCGAAATTGAATTCGATATTTAGGATGAAATACCACTATTTAAATCTATGGGAGATGATTACCCTTCAGTAGGGTCCTGTAGCGGTCTTAGAAGAACGGAAGATTCGAAAATCATCACTTGGAACGCCAGACCTGGTTTAAAACACCCCCTGGGCCAAGAGCATCAATTAAGTGTTTTGTGTCTAAATATTGAAGGTATTTATTCGAATAGTTTTAATTTTCAATTTTGTAAAACGGCGAGGCAGGGTTTTTTTCTACTGAGGTTTTTCCCTGTGCTCTGGTATCATACGACAGAATAGTATGGTACCCCGGTTTTGCACCAACCTCAGCTAGGGACTTTTTTGTTTCATAAATTGTATTTTGTTAGCTCTCAATTCAAAAGAATATATATATATAGTAGAACGGTACAACGCATCGATAGTAGGTCGCTTCCCAATAGTCACGGTCGGCAGGCCTACCCTGCGAAGCAGAAGTTGCTAATTTGCACAGTTCTTTCACTGATCGAATGAATAGTTAATTATAACTATTTCAGGAAAGATCGGTTTGTACCGTTCGATAGTAGTTACTGATTTTCTGATCATGAAAATATCATTAATGTATTCTTAACTTTAGGAATATCGTGATTTCAAAAGGTCTAGAATACGCGGCTAGGTCGGCAGGCCGTACCTCAGAAGAGGGGATTCATCTAGAATCGCATTTCGCGATCTTCGCTTATGTATAAGGAATTGAAAAGGGGTTAGTATTTCTAAGGGTAAGTCAACAGTGTAATACAAGTGTCCAAGTGTTATTAAAATTTATTTGGCTACTTCCGTAAGTTTGTTACAAATTTATTTGATTGTTAAATTTGAGATACTAGGTAATGGCACATGTAAGGGAGGTTGTGTAAAGCAGCGTCGACTTGGTGAGTCGGAAAACAAAATATTTTGAATTGTTCGGACAGTGCTCGAGTGCTCATCGCAAATTTATAAAAAGTTTCGATGATTAGGTTAGGGAAAGTAGTAAAATTATGAAACATCTATTGAATATGATCCCTTTCCTATTGACACAAGAAACAATCATGAGAATTTTTAGGAGGTCGTTTAATCGCCGCGAATTTAGACAAAGATTTCAAAAATTGTGTTTAGCCTTCCGCGCCGTCGGTATTTTTTGGTTTGTCAAGATCCATACAGAGTGATTTATATGATTCGGCGAGGGAATTAATTTATGAGGAAATAGACAGTGCAACGTACTCTTCTTGGGAATAGACGAGACAATAGATATTAAATGTTTCTGTCAAATATTGACGACACGGTGAATTATCGAAACGATTTTTGGGGATTTTGCGATGTCCGTAAAATTTGAACCGCGAATGATATTTTCAATAACTTGTTAGACAATTTCAATCATTTTAATATAGCGACTAAATTATTCGGACAAACCAATGACGAGGCGGCTGTGATGGCAAAAAAATTAAGAGTTTACAATCGCGAATAAAAAATCTGTGTTATATATATATATTCTTTTGGTCTGGCCGACCCCGATCTGGAGGGCACGAGCCGTCACTGGTATCCATAGACTTATTCTTATACTTATTCTTTTCTATGTCTATGGGTGTATCTCAAAGTTTCATGATCATTTATCATCATCCTTAAACAATGCAGTGGCGGCTCGTGAGATTTTAATCAGAGGAGGACCGAGCCAACCAACCAACAAAATAATTCATTTCGGACTAGGCTTTCTGTCAGCCACTGGCAGTTATTATACCATTCTAAGCAGAACGAACGATTATGAACAGAATTAATAATTAAATTTGGCATTGCTGGTAGAGGTGTCTTAATTACTTGAGTTATGAAAATTTCATCATCGTAAGGCATTTTACTGAATTTATTATTCAAAATAAAATCTACAGATCATGCGTTTCTTTAAGTTCACTACTTGCATTATAATTCTCACTTCTTGTTTCCGTTTCCATTTTTCTTACTGAAATATTAAAATCTCACCTACAAACTTTGCCGAAAAATGTCACAAAACCACAAACCGCACGCTGAGAGGATTATTACTTCGTTAATAAAAAGGGAGCGAATCAAAACAACATCTGATCTCCATCCACGATCGCCGGGGTTGATTCGAGCGATTCAGTTTCGGCTAAGCTCGTTCGCCTAGAAGCGAAAATAATGCCCCGGAACCGGGCCTCCGACACGTGATCTACAGCTTGAATTTTTAGTGGTTCCCGCATCGTTCATTTGAATAAGTTTGAAATGTTACATCCTAACGAATATCGACTCGTGGAGGCGAGCCTCCTTCGCGAAGCGGTTTGCCTGCTATCCGTTACGCTGTATTGTGTGTTACGGATAATGTATAAATGTTTTAGATCGCTGAGTAATAAATATATGTTAATTACTTTGAGATTTTGATAGTAGATAGAATGATGGAATAAAACAGATATAGAAATGTGATTATTTTTTATTTGAACTTAAATTTAAAATTGAATAAAATGCAGTGAAATAAGGGGAGGCCCGGCCTCCTCTGAGCAACCGCCACTGAAACAATGGCTATATGTAAACCGTTTTATGCAAACTAATGCCAGGTCCGGACGGGTGTAATGTAATGCCGGGTACAGGCGGATGCAATGTAATGCCGGGTCAACACGGGTGTAATGTAACCCATTACTTGAGTAACTCAAAAGCTCGAAATACGGGTTGCCATTGGTTGCGCACAAGCACTGGAACAGCTCAGGAGCATGAAACTCTTCAAAGTGAATACTATAAATGTAAGGCGAATTCTTCGTTTGGAAGGTACTACGAGCATTAAGCGTAAAGCCGGCCATAGACATCGTTATTTTTCATCCGTTCGTATCGCGGCGATAAGAACCGTCCCGGCAAAAGCCCCAAAAACCGGTACAAATATCTGCCGATGCTTGATTTTTGTCACGACGGTCCATCGGTTGTCGTGCCATACCGAATGTGTATGGGTATTTCGTCGAGAATCGGCGGTTATTTTCCATTAGCGTAGTGTAAGTCTCGTTTATTTCTATTGCCACTGCTGTTTCATTTTATGACGTGCTTGTTCGCGAACGACAGCAAAATAACTGATAGATACTGAAGTGTGTGGGCAAAACAGTTCCGCGATACGACTCGGCGGTTCGAATCGCTGCGAGGAAAACGGATGAAAAATAACGATGTCTATGGCCAGCTTAACGCTCGTCTCAACGTTCGACCAGAACTATCAGGGTGTCGGTCTTTCTGGCGAACTCAAAGGCGCCCGCGGTTATCGTCCGAACGGTTATTCACACAGTTGGTTATCAAGATGTGGAATGACGGACAATCTCCTATTCGGCTGCAGTAGCAACCACAGAATACTAATATATAGCAACTGAGTGGAACAGCCGACGAACAAGGATTCAGATTAATGATTCGCCATGAATTTGTGAGACCTTCAAACGTTGATGCACTCTAAATTACGCGTAATATTACATTACACGTTACACCCTACTGCACCCGGCATAACGCGTAATATAATGCGAATTCTCCGTTTGGATGGCACTACGAGCATTACGCCTAACGTTCGACCCGAATCATCGGAGTGTCGGTTTTTCTGGCGAACTCAAAGGCGCTTGCGCTTATCGTCCGAACGATTATTCAGTTATTCACACAGTTGGTTATCAAGATGTGGAATGACGGACAATCTCCTATTCTATAAGATGTGAAACTGAAGTGACGAACGATCTACTATTCGGCATATTAGTAGCAACTGAGTGGAACAGCTGATGAACAAGTATTCGGGTTAAAGATTCGCCGTGAATTCTTGAGGCGTCCAAACGCATACCCGGCATCACATTACACGTTACCGACGTCTGTGCCCCATCCTTCATTCTCAATTGTACTTTTTATTTTCATTTTATATATTTTTTTAATGTTAATTTGAACTGCGTAGAGAAAAAATAGATACAACTCTAAATAAAAAGTTTATTAATGTATATACATATAATTTACAAATTGATGAAGACTACCATTTATCAAAATTAAATTTATTGCAGACCTTCGCCTTCTTAGGTTGAGGGGATTCCTGAGATTCTATCTGTTTAGAATTAGAGCTGAAAAAACGACCATATAAATGAATATAACAAAAGTTTCACGCTAATTTATTTTACATGAAAATCCACGATTCCATGAATCCCATGAATAAAACTACGAATGCGTAAAAATTCCATTCGAAAATAGAAAAATCTTTTCAAAACTAACCTTTTAACAATGGCTGGATTTATATACTTTCCAATTCCACTATGATATGCTTTCAATTCTTTTTTGGGTTCAATTTTTTTGGTTTTTTCTGCTTGCTCTGCCATTTCTCGAGTTTTCTCTTCTTCCCTCATTTTAATTAACTAAAAAAATCAAATTCATCCATGCAATTAATAATTTTGATAATTTCAACAAAAAGAACTCAATTCCAATAGAGGAGTACCATAAGATTTGCTAACTGCTTAAACATTACCGAAAATCACTTCCCTCTTCCTATTTTATGCAATAAATTTGAAAGCTTAAAGCTCAATAAGCATATCCTAAAAATATTTACATTCCTATCATTCCTATGTTTTCACCAGTGTTGTGAAACAAAGAAATTTAGGTTAGAATCTAGTTAACATGACCTCTTGAAGTGAGTTTAATGCCAATGGTGAAAACATAAGAATCAAAAACTTATTAAAATTTTCACAGGCCTTCGTGACATCTAATATTTCCAGGATATGCTTTTTGAGTTTTAAGCTATCGATAAAACTTGATATACTGCATAACAAATGGAAGTAATTTTCGGTGTTTTTTAAGCAGTTGGCTACTAATATGGTACTCCTCTATTCACTACTTTTAGATAGAATTATGGAATTCTTATGAAAAGGCGCCTGCATTCCGCCTGGATGAGGCCCGATGTAGTTCTGGTGGACGCAGTTTCAAACAAATGTTAGCCTACCGTCAGATTACAATACTCACTAATTCATCCGCTTCTTCAAAGGGGTCAACAAACACTTGTGTCCTAGCCAGAATGATGTCTTCTATTGGACGATCTTTATTATCCACTTCAATTCTTTCCATTTCATTTAAAGTTTCAATACCGCCCACTACACATCCAAATATAGTGTGCTTATTGTCTAAATGCTTGCAGGACCGGTATGTTATAAAACTGAAAGAAAGAAAACTATCAGATAACATATTACATGGACTTAAATAATATCTTACAATTGTGAACCGTTTGTATTTTTTCCCGAATTCGCCATAGATAGAATACCCCTTCCTGTGTGACTCAAATTCGGTCTGAATTCATCTTCAAAAGGTTCACCCCAAATAGATTTTCCACCATTTCCTGTATTAGTAGGATCACCACCTTGAATCTTTTAAATATTTAGTTAGTGTCATGGAAACTTCAAAATCAGTAACAATACAAATACATTTCATACATGCGAGGCCTGTTGAAAAGCAAAGGTAAATTTTGAATTTTCACTGGCAGTGTACATACATTCGATTGTTGAGTGTTTTTTGTAAAGTTGGTATATCTGTATATGTTTATCATAAGTTGGCATTATCAGTCAATTCGGATTAGTACAAAAATTATATAGTATAAATCTTTGGATTAGGTAAGTCACTTTTTGGTTGTTCTTCGATTTCTGACGTTAGAAAAAAATGGATGAATAATGTATTAAGTGAAATAAAAAATTATTCTGAAATTATGTTCTCAAAGGCCCTTGAAATGATTACTGAGGAATTCGGCGAGTGCACTTCGTCTCAAAAAATTTATTATAAGCCGTACAACTGCTTTACAGAAAGCCGAGAATAAGTTGATGACGATGTTGTGGATAATCATTGGAACACTATAAGGGTAGTTGCAGAGGATAATGGCATATCATTCCCCTCATACCATGCTATTTTCTCGAAGTTTTGGGAACGATACATGTGAGAGCGAAGTTTCTTCAGATGCAGCTCACACATCAATGCCTGTTCTTTATGTTTTGAACGAAAACTACGCGGTAATCATGCCTACACCACAGTTTTTGTATTACCATTCATGAAATGAACTCAAAATCGAAGAACGAGAGGATAGGCACACTGAGAACTACATTTTAATTCTTGATTGAGGATTGGAAAAAGTGCTGTCATAAGTGAATTATATCTGAGAGGAATCACTTTGAAGGGAAAATTGGATATTCATGAATAATTACATACTTTTCAAAAAAACTCTAAATTCATACAGCAGCATACATTTCTACGCATAACATCAATATGAGATCATTTGTCCGTTCACGAAAGTTTAAGCCGTCGGTTGGCCATGACAATTTGGCATATTCCACTCTGTATAATAAAATTTTAGGTTATGTTGTTCATTTTCCTGTCAGATTGATACGCAATGTTGTCAATTGTTTAGTCTGAATATTCTGCTTGTCTTGCACTTCTTGCGCTCTACTGGTCTTTTATTATGCTCTCTTCTTCAAGTGAGAGCAAGAAGTGCACGCCGAGCACTCAGAGTAGAATATTCAGACTTAGCAAATATTGGATAGAGTTCTCTGAGAACGCAAGCCCATCGGACAAGGCCGGGTACATTCGGTAACGTTGACTTTATTTTACGTTATGACAATAAATACTGCTAACTTCAGATAAATAAATAAACGCCTACTATGCGCTCAAACTTTCTTGAACGGACTATATACAGGTTTGGAAATTCACATCTGAAATATACGATATACAATGCATCAGACAGAGAATTTTTCCCTCCAGTTGCACAGATGAATAATCTAGACAATCACTTGCTGTAACACACTGAATTCAGTGTCTTGCTTCATTATTCTAGTCTCGTCTCTCTCTTATCGTTCAGAGGAGCGTAATGCTTAGTATGGTAGGCAACAGTAAATACTGAATCGAGTATTACGGGCAGCCTGACAAATTAAAAATTCTATACGTGCATGCGGGTTCCCTACCATACTGCGATAAGAGAGAGACAAGACTTGATTTTTGCAGTGAGATTTGAATTCATTCAGTTATCGCACTTGATTATCTCGCCTATTCATCTGTGCAACTGGAGGAAAAATTCTCTGTCTGATGCATTGTATATCGTATGTGTTCGATGTGAATTTCAAATCGGTTATATAAAACTTCAGAAAAAAATCTGACTTTCCTCTTTTCTGGCACCATAGTGGAGGGAGAATGTTCTTGCTTCATTTTTTGTTGGGTAGGTTTGTCAGGACTAAGGGAAGCAGGTAGGCTTGTTTCATCGACCTTTTCAGTGTTCACTGTGACAATGTTTGAGCAAGAGGTACCTCCGTTAATTGCGCAACGTGTTGTTATCAAGTTTCTCGCCACAGAAGGCATAAAATTGGTCAAAATCTTGAGTAGATCGACTGCCCAGTTCGGGAGAAGAGACACGGTCGGTAGCCCAACAACAAACAAAGCAGGAATGTTCTCCCTCCATTATTGTGCCTGAATATCGAAAAGTCTCGTTTAAATTTTATTCACCCTTGTATATGCTTAGTGTCTGTATGAGTGGAATTGTTTGAAGAACAAGCTAAAATATTCATATAAAATTAAACAAATAAATGAAAAACATTCTCATTAATAAAAACCTAAACAAGGATATCTCACCATGAAATTTCTTATAGATCGATGAAATTTTGTACCATTGTAATATCCATTCTGGCAATGTTTTATAAAATTTTCACACGCTTTAGGTACCATTTCGCAATGTAGCTCCAAATTTAGTGGTCCACAGTTTGTGATCAATCTCACATAACCTATCAATTTATATAAAAATTATTCCATAAGCACATCGATTACCTTAGGAGTGTTAGAATTATTTGAATACATGGTCCATTACCTTTTTTTTTAACATATTGATATCTAACTTCATTTTCGGGCAGAATAGCTGTCTCATGTATTAACTCCCGAGTCATTGCTGTGGAGGTAAAACTAGCCGCTACTGCACCAGTAGAGAAATGAGCTGCATTGAATTTATCAGCTTTTTCTTTACTTATAACCTTATTAAGTTGAATAGGGGATTCCTTATAATCTCTTTCTAGTTCTTCCAGGGCATATTTGGTTTCTGGGTTGATATTTTTCAACCTAGTCTTAGAATTTTTCCGGTCTTCAATTTGATCTGAGAAAACAATATAATCAATATTATTTAAATCTCATTGAATATAATCAAGAAAGAAAATAATCTTCAGTCGAAAAATATATTGGCTGCATTTTTATTTTAATCAGTTTTAATTGAATATTTGGTTAATCAACCACTAAACATAAGAAGATGCAAATTCTTGACTGATTATTCGATGTCTCAATAGACACTAGTTCTTGTGTCTAATTTCCAACAGGTTTTTTTGTAACTTTTTTTTTATAAAAACTACAATAAGGAATTCACAAGAACGGAGAAGGCAGACTGAAAGGCAATCTGACAGAGCCTTTCCTGCCTACAACTCTCTGAAAACTATAACATAACATTCAGTACCACAAGATCCTGAATTCTTTTAAATTTCCAATTTGATTAGACTGCATAACCTTCATACCGATTAACTTATTCAAATTTAATTAGATTATAGACCTCTAATTAATCGTAATATTTTATTACTTCAATCCTTTCCTCTAATCATTGTAGATAGTTTGGCTCAATATTCCAAAAACATAAACATGTCCACAAAATGATAATAATAATAAGCACACCGGAGATCAAATGGAAAATTGAGGGCTTAGAAATATAGTTTCCTCTCACCTTCTGATTCTACTTTTAGATCTTTTTTGACATGATGAAAATTTGATATATTAAATTTGCTCAAATTATTAGGATTCTGTAGCACTAGTATATCACTTCTCTCAAAAGGCTGATCAGTAATAAGATCTTTCCAGTTTTTATTTTTTATGTTGAGTTGTTCAATAGCTTCCATTAGATAAACATTCCCAGATGTTGCAATAGCTGCAATATGAGAACTGTTTGTAAACTGCTTGAATAATACTGGACATTCCATTTTTCCATCGTTTTTATGGAAATTCAACTTGATGAGTTGCTTGAATTCAAGTGGTTTTCCAGTAACAGGATTCACTTTGAATTTTTTGAGCCATGGAATAAGTGGTTCTAAATCAAAAATATTTCCTTCCCTATCACAATATGGATTCTCAAAGGGCTGCAACGACAAACAACAGTGATCAAGTGGCAAACGTTTAAAGTTAGTCTCTTCCTTAGATGGTCCAGCCTTTTTACCACCGTATAAAGTAGTCCACTCTGTATATGTTAAATACCTGAAACGAAATTAGATTAATCTTTATGTTTTTTTAATCTAATTGAATTACAAACATTTTATCTTTCTGATGTTGCCTTTTCCCCATTTTGATTTCAAAATAAAAGTTTCTTTGAGTTTATTATTTGTTGTATTCTTGTAATTATTTGCCTAGCAGCAAATCCTCGACTTTTTAACACAAATATAAAAAAAAATACAATATTTTTGTTTTTAGTTTGTATTCGAATAGAACCATAGAGAAAACAACAATCAATTTCAAGCGGATAATCGGTTATCATTTTGGTTAACCAATTGCATTCAAGCGGTTTTGGTTATTTTTGGTTCAAAGTAATGACGTCATCAATTAGCCCTTCGACGCTTTGACATCATTGGTCGCATTCAGCCATTACCTTACTAGTAAGGTATTGATTCAGCGGACCAGCGGACGCAACAGTTGGTTATCCCCACAGAACATACAATATAGTTATACCTAGCGAAAACGTTCGGTGCAAACCTCAGGTGCCGTATTCTCGAGAAGTGATATTCGAAAACTTCATTGAACGGTGTGCATTTTTGCAGGTAAAACAGGGACTCGCGCAATGAAGTTCGTATACGTTTTCGAATATCACTTATCGAGAATACGGCATCAGAGTAAGGGGTCGTTTATACTGGCCCGTAACTTATGCCCTTAAATTATGAATGAAAAACTTCTATTTAAGGGAATAAGTTAAAGTTCGAGTATAAACCATAGCACGAAATTTCTATGTTTCAACTCTTAGTACGAGTCCACAACGGCGCACCGACCCTAGCCCATCGCACCGCGATGTCATCAAATGACGTATATACTTCGTATTAAACTTCAAACATCGACATCGCGGTGCGATGGGCTAGGGTCGGTGCGCCGTTGTGGACTCGCACTAAGTATCAAGTACGAGTCCACAACGTAAGGGAAAAGTTAAAGTTACGGGCCAGTATAAACGACCCCTAAGAAATAAACATGTTTATTTCTAAGTACGAGTCCACAACGGCGCACCGACCCTAGCCCATCGCACCGCGATGTCATCAAATGACGTATTTAGTTCGTAACAAACTTCAAATATCGACATCGCGGTGCGATGGGCTAGGGTCGGTGCGCCGTTGTGGACTCGCACTAAGGGGTCGTTTATACTGGCCCGTAACTTATGCCCTTAAATTATGAATGAAAAACATCTAGGTAAGGGAATAAGTTAAAGTTCGAGTATAAACCATAGCATGAAATGTCTATGTTTCAATTCTTAGGGTAAGGGAAAAGTTAAAGTTACGGGCCAGTATAAACGACCCCTAACTTTAACTTTTCCCTTACCCTAAGAATTGAAACATAGACATTTCATGCTATGGTTTATACTCGAACTTTAACTTATTCCCTTACCTAGAAGTTTTTCATTCATAATTTAAGGGCATAAGTTACTGGCCAGTATAAACGACCCCTTACTCTGAGGTGCAAACGCAAAGATATTTGTTAGGGGTCGTTTATACTGGCCCGTAACTTATGCCCTTAAATTATGAATGAAAAACTTCTAGGTAAGGGAATAAGTTAAAGTTCGAGTATAAACCATAGCATAAAATGTCTATGTTTCAATTTTTAGGGTAAGGGAAAAGTTAAAGTTATGGGCCAGTATAAACGACCCCTAAGAGAGTTGATCGACCCAGCCCTAATACAAACTGTCAACTCACGTGTGGTGTGACTGTGTGGTTTGTGGTTACATGTTACATCGCCAAAATTCGCCTTAAATGTTCTGTGGCTTTAAATAAAGAATATTCTTTATTCTATGTTCTGTGGTTAGTGGTTGTATATATATATATGTTACGGGTAAAGTTAGATTAACGAGTAAACCTAGGTTTACCCGGGTAAACTGCGAAATACCCAAGAAACATGGGTAAAGTACGAAATATAACCGACATTAGACCTATTTCGGACTTTACCCGGGTAAACCGCGTTCTACCCATTTTCACTTGGTTAATGTGGGTGCAGCAAAAAGAAAAAGGTCAGAAATGAATGAAAAGTTTATTTTTGAAAACTAATCCATTGAAAATTTCATTAAAACGCTGTCTTAAACGAGCAAGTCCTTTCTCTTCGGTTGCCATTTTCGTAACTGACTTCACGTGGTCACGTCGTGGTGAGAGATGGCGTAATAATAATTCCACCCAGCTTTACCCAAACAAAACCGGATAGAACGCGGTTTACCCGGGTAAAGTCCGAAATAGGTTCAATGTCGGTTATATTTCGTACTTTACCCATGTTTCTTGGGTATTTCGCAGTTTACCCGGGTAAACCTAGGTTTACTCGTTAAGCCGGGTTCTCAGAGCTTCGACGTGTCGCTCGCTACACTTATTCCAACCAATCAGAGAATATAAACACAGTGTGAATAAGTGTAGCGAGCGACACGTCGAAGCTCTGAGAACCCGGCTTGAATCTAACTTTACCCGTAACATATACATATCTATAGTGGTGGTTTGTGGTTATATATATATAATATATTATATAATATTATTTATTTTTCACTTGTACATTATATGTTTATTTTACCTTAGAAACGGTTGCTATAAATAAACTCATTATGCCCGTGGGCATTTTAGCGGGCATTATGGATCATAACGCCCGCTCACAACGAAAACACTAATGACATTCACTTAATGAAATGATGACAGCAATAACGAACTTCAAAATATCAACAAATGCCATGGTTACTTCTGAAAGTTAAATGGAAAAAAAATCATAGGAGCAATCGAATTTTATTGGCGAATCCAAAAATCTAGACGCCCTCTGGTGGTTAATTCCCGAACCTACTTTGTCAGTACTGTTTCACTGTTTAGTTTGGTTGTCTCGACTTACGAAGTAGGTTCCACTCAGGGTTGCCAGGTCTACTGATTTTTCAGTAGATCTACTGATTTTCGTCTAGATCTACTGATCTACTGAAAAATTTCATAATCTACTGAAAAAAAGTTATGACCTATTATTATTTGAATTCAGGGAAAACAAATTGTTTTAACGTCAATTTCACAAAAGAAGTAATAAAGGACCCCGCACATTTTGTATGAGAATTGGCTCCCGGTGGATTTGGCTGAAAATTTGATATGATGTTCTACTAATCCTTCTGATCAAATGTCTCCACAGTCACGAAGCTGAAAAATGCATACTTCTAGGAGTTTTTAGCGATTTTTTGTATCCCTTATGGCACATTTCTTATGGGAATTGGGTCCCGGTTGATTTGGCTGAAAATTTGATATGATGTTCTACTAATCCTTCTGATCAAATGTCTCCACAGTCACGAAGCTGAAAAATGCATACTTCTAGGAGTTTTTAGCGATTTTTTGTATCTATTATGGCTTACGTATTACCGTTCACACAGAAATGTTTGAGAATATTTCGAATTGACAGAATCTGCTTTCAATAATCACGAAATATTTTCAAACATTTCTGTGTGAACGGTAATACGTAAGCCATAATAGATACAAAAAATCGCAAAAAACTCCTAGAAGTATGCATTTTTCAGCTTCGTGACTGTAGAGACATTTGATCAGAAGGATTAGTAGAACATCATATCAAATTTTCAGCCAAATCCACCGGGAGCCAATTCTCATACAAAATGTGCGGGGTCCTTTACATAATAATATGTATAAAACGAAAAGAGAAGATTCTTAATCTGATTCTGAATAAATTTTTTATTGGTCTCATCTCTTGCAACAGTTTGTTGTATCATTGTTTAATTCCTTGAACAATGATTGTATTTAATTCTCTTATTTGTTTTGTATTTGTTATTTATTTTTTCTATTTGTTCTTGTTTTTCATATATCTAGTCGAATCTGTTAAGTTCCTTTTTTACTCCATTTTGTGATATTCATGAGTATTTTTAAATTAATAATAATATATTTTTTTTCTAATTTTTTTTTCTATTGTGTTGGAAATAGCATACTTTTTTCGTTAAAAACATTTTTTCAACGTCACAAGCTCTTTTCATTGTCCATTCCTGAAATTTTAGAACACAGGATAAATCTACTGAAATCTACTGAATTCTAGTCAAGGTATCTACTGATGACATAAAAATCGAATTGGCAACCCTGGTTCCACTAAGCGATCACAACGACCACGCTCACGCTCACGCTCGTTCCCGTTCCACTAGCTTGTGACAAGTCCGCGGACGTTTTTGACGGTTTGCATGTGTTATGATTTTGTTAACCTCTAAAAGTCTAAAGAGGAACGGATGACAGTCTCCCTAAACGCTCACGTCGACCACCGTCCTGACGTGGGTCTCCGTGGGCCTTTGCGGGCGAAATTGACGACGTCACAAACACTCGCGTGAGCGTTGCGGTCGTTCAGCGGAATGTAAACATGAGGCGTTTTGGGCGTTGTGATCGCCAAGTGGAACCTACTGGAAGTGTTTTTTATCATTATTTGGAGTAATTATATAGTGGTTATTGTTATATTGTACTGGATTTTGCAGCAAAAATATTGAGTAAGGAAAAATATCCGAAAAGGTATTTATATTAGTGCTTTCAAATGAATATATAGAGATTTAGGTTGAAAGATTCTGTTTGTAGCTAAGTTTTTCAGTTCACGATTCAGAAATGCAATTTCATAGTTTTTAACTACTGGGTTGTGCATTAATACATTAATATAAACTACAATAATCTAGAATTTTTCATAATAAACATTATTTTCAGTCACATCTTAGTGCATCATGAGTGAACAAATGGAACAGTTCTTCTAATCGTAAAAGAACAGTGCATAACTGTTGTATTTTCAATTGTTTATCTACAAAAAGCAAGAATAGGACTATACATTTTCACAGGTTTCTTAAGAAAAATGCAGCATCAGTTCATATCACCAATGCCTTTGATGTACTGGAATAAGTTGATACAAGAAAGTCCTGGATAAACAAATTGTTGACCGATCACATATATCATGGGGTTTCCCAGTTAGTAAAGCACAAGTTTGAAGGCAAGGTGCCATTATTTTTGTGGATCAAAAAACACCATTATTAATTTTTTCATCCATTATGCCTGTAGAATCACACTTTTTATACACTTTATTTGATAGGGTTGAAATAAAATACTATTTAACTTAACTCTGTGTATTTACTTTCCCAGTCAAACTATATATACGAATGATACATCTGTTACGTTCTGCCAATACCTGTATTCACTTTCCGATCCAATTATATTATTATAGTCATCTCCCAACTTCAAGAGTCCATACCTCGTTCAACTACATCGGGATCTGAATACGTTTTAGCAATCCATACACTACATCTCTTCCTTTCAACAATTGGATAATTGTTAATTGACAGAGGGTTTCCCAAACTTGAAAAAATCTCTTTCAATATCCTTATGGTATTAGCAGCAGTTATTTATCGCATTATGTGAATTACTTTATAGCGGCTATAGTAATTGACTATAACGAAGAGGTATTCTCCTTTTGATAAAGGACCAATAACTACAATGCCCACCAATATTAGGTTCTTATAATTGAGGACTTGTTCACCTTCTATTATGCATCTTTTATTGGGTGCAGCCCCCAAATAATTGAAAACGGTGTTCAAGCTCAAATAGTGCACCATTGTTATTCCTGTTGAATTACTGTCTATTTCGCCAAGGATTAGACTGAAAGAACCCATTTTTTCACCTTAATTTTATAACTTTATACAGCATTAACCACAATCTACTTATTTAATTTCAATATGTCCATTAAATATATAGATTTTCAAGAAAAACGTACGAAAACCTCTATCTCGCCATTGGTTTCGTGCACGTTTGACAACTGACAGCACATCGGAGGTATAACAACCCCACTTTTCCTATGTAAATCATAGCAAAACAACGAGAGATTTTGGTTTTTCTCAAGTGTTTCAATTGATTTATTGCTTCTTTGGACTGAAAAATCGTGAAAATGGACCTATAAAATTGTTTAATAAGTTCAGATCATATTCATCGAGGACGATATGTAGAAAAATATCAGTTTTGGGCATTCACCCTTATCTACTGCAGAAGATTTATCTATCTAATGTGTCTTATTCCGATGATAAAATGTATCCTGATATTATTATCCATTAATCAAGAAGACAAAGAGATTAGCCAGTTTCAGGATTCATATTTGGACTTAAAGGAGGAAATATAAAACATTATTGGATGTAGTTCCAATTCTCCCGTTAGAGAAAGGAGATGAAGAGTACTTGTTAATGGACAAAATTGTTGTGATAACTTGAGTTTTTATAAATATATGCCCTGAAATCATATCACTGGATTAAAACTTATCTGGATGTTCTTTAATTTGCAGTATATCTTTTGTTTTTTATATGAGACAAGTAAAAGGTAACTGCTATCTCCGCTTTTCAATATTTTATAGAATATAGCATAAACATACTTACTTCTAACTCTGTATTTAAAAATTTTTACAATTACTTATTAGATAATTAAGTTTTTATTCATACAAGAGACTATAATTTGTTGGTTTGTATTGAACGATAAATGCTTCACTCTCGACAAAATATTTATTTATTTTTTTAATTTGTATTTAATAGAAATCGTTTTCTACGTTGTGAATCATTGAAATTTAGTTGTTAATTTTGATAAAGTCCTTCATTTTTTTAAATAAAATCATCATGGAATTCATGGGCTTTCATTTCAATAAACAAATATGATAATTTTTCTTCTTTCCATTTATTGAAGAATAAATATTATAAATATCATATGATTCACTGCAGCAGCATTCTATGTTTCCACTGAATAACTGATAAGATCAGGATACATTTTATTTCTGAAAAGAGCCAAGTTAGATGGATAAATATCTTCCTTCTACAGTTGACAAGGGCGAATTCCCAAAACTGATATTTTTCTACATATCGTCCTCGATGAATATGATCTGAACTTATTAAACAATTTTATAGGTCCATTTTCACGATTTTTCAGTCCAAAGAAGCAATAACTCAACTAAACACTTGAGAAAAACCAAAATCTCTCGTTGTTTTGCTATGATTTACATAGGAAAAGTGGGGTTGTTACTTGTTATACCTCCGATGTGCTGTCAGTTGTCAAACGTGCACGAAACCAATTGGCGATTCCAGTTAACTAAACTCTCTCTGGTGGCTAAATATCGCACTAAGAAAACAAGTATACTTGACGAATAATCCCATAAGAAATACATGGTGATGGTTTTTGATTGTGTGATTTTTCGTTTAATTCACGCTAATTTGTTGAATTACTAGACTTTTTGATTAGTAGACTTGGTGTTGAGAAAATAATCAAAAGGTATTTATACGAGTGCTTTTCAGTTAACATATTCACTGCGTTCGGCAATTACATCGGACGTGTCGGATTGCTCTGAATCGTTCGGTAATTGCGTCTGGATGTAGGGGAGGTAAATCTGTTTCGTTCGGTAATTGACATCTGGACCGTCCGGATGAAATCTTTTTGCTCGGCCTCGAGAGACGGAGGAGAAAGATTAATCTGTTAATGTGAGGTTAGGTGTTACTTGTGTTTTATAAACAACAACAAGATAATCTACTTATTAGTACCTAGTTTTGATTTGTTCGCTACGGATTCTACGGATTGCTGTATGTTCTGTATTTATTGCTGGCCGATTTTGAAATGGATTTGCGAAAAGAAGAGCAACAAAAAATATACAAAATCTGCGTAAGTGAGGATGAATTTACTCGAAGATTATACGTTCGGTCAAAGTGTGAAAAATACATCACAGTGGTTGTACTTATTGAGTGAGATTGATTGGAAAGACTTATATTCTCAAAAAAGACTATGTGTCCATAATGTCTTGGTTTATCTTTGTGTGAATTGTGCTTTACAAAAATGTCAGAAATAGCACCGGAACCGAATGTAAAATAAGTGTATACGAAATTGATTGAAGAATGAAGGTGATGTAATTTTCAAATTGTTTGAAATACATATGTATTAGGAAACTTGTAGTTCCTATAGTCCGTTCACGAAAGGTTGAGCCGTCGGTTGGCCATGATAATTTGACATATTTCACTGTGTATATTAAAATTTAGGTTATGATGTTTATTTTCTTGTCAGATTGATACGCAATGTTGTCAATATTGCATAGAGTTGTCTGATAACTCGCAAGCTCGTCGGACGAGGCCGGGTACATTCGGCAACATTGAATTTATTTAACGTTATGACAGCAAATACTGCCAACTTCAGATAAATAAAAAAACGCCTACTATGTGCTCAACCTTTCGTGAACGGAGTATATGTAAGATTGTGACAAAATTGCAATAAAAATAACTTATTTTGTTGAAAGTATGTTTTATTATGTTCTGTTATTATGCTATCCCTAGATCTTCTTGAAATCCTGACATTTCTATCAAATTCAGTTTACAAACTGTGAATTTCTCTCTTTCGAAATAATTTTTTATTTTCTATCACAAGATCTGGAATTCGAATTTGATAGCACAATAAAATAGAAAAATACATTAAATATCAATAACTAACATCTGCAAAATGATTTTTTCATTTCAAACCGTCCTGGAAAAGCTTGGAAAATGTGGTTTGTAGTTGTAAACAAAAACCAAAACAATCTTAAGACGTCGATTTGTCAGTTGTCAATCTTTTAGCTCTAGATCGTTCGACAATTCCAGATTTGTCAGACATATCTGCAGTCACGTGACAAAAAATCCGTCCGATCTGGGATGTAATTGCCGAACGCGTCTATTATTTACGAATTTATGTATTTATTTTTAGGTTATAATCTGACTTGAATCTGGGCAGATTTATCTCAATAATCATGGCTAGTGAAATTATTTCTTCATTGTGAGTGAACAGGAACAAAAGGCGTATTTTGGCGCTGTAACCACAGCTTACCATAGTTACATGTAACTATGACGTCATAGTTACTTAAGTCGAATTTTGGCGAGCTGTGGTTACATGTAACTATCTAACTATCACGTGATCATTTGACAGTTAATACACACATTGTTCGTTCTTCATCACTTCTTTCAAAGGAACGTAAAGCGATTTCAAGCGAATAACCAAAATAAATTATGTAATAATGTAATAAACATGTTTCAATAAAAATTCGAGCACAGATGGCATAGAAGTCATAGAACATCAAAATATTCGAGTTTCATCAGTTATATGTTTTGTGGGTGACAGTGTGACCATAAAGAAAGTAAAGTCTGTTCTGTGAGTGTGACAGATAGAAAGTTCGACGTCCATCAGTTAGTAAATCCATGTAAATTGTGTAATAGTGAATTGTGAATTATAAAATGCCACTACCCAGACGATCAAACCTAAGCCGGCGAACGCGTCGTGCAAATCAAATGGCTATATCGAGACGATCTCAAACTGCAGATGAACGTGCACAAGCTAATGCATCGCAGCGTGAACGTAATGCACGCAATAGATCTGTACCTGTACTGGATCTTGCACGGCGATCACGAACACCTCACAATGGCAGAAGAAGGTGTGAGCTTTGCATTGACCAAAATGGACTTCTTTTCGCACAATATTTATGAAAAATTGGTTATCTGTTCTTATCTATTAATCATTTGATGTTCACAGATTATCATATTTAGACAACCATTTGATTTTTCGTGTGAAAATAAAACTTTTGATGTTTTTTACAGTTTAATAAGAAATTTATATATTAAGTTATATATTTTTGAAAAGGGAAAAAAAAGACGGTTCCATCTGTTATTCAAATGCTTATGGTTCACATTTAAAAAAACACAAGTTTGTATTATAACTTCGAAAAAAAACGCAATAAAAAAAATTTGATTACATCAAAGAATTCTACGAAAAAAAGTGCCTGTATAATGTTTTCGTTTCATGTTCATAGCGCCAGTAACAAAGAAGTTATGAGAACTTTTCATTTCACGCCATTTTCCAATTTTCGCTAATATCTCGAAAACGGTTGAACTTACAAGGTTACGGTTTTCACCAAATTAAATCTCTCAAAAATCGAGCCCGAAAATGTGCCATTCATTTCCTTCTAGCTCCAAGGGTTTCTGAGATCCCCTCACTAGACAACGAATTCGGGACACCCGATACATGTACTTGAAATAATAACTATCGACAATTCACATAAAATGTATTAGCACAAAATATGAAATCTATTAATTCCAATCTTAAACAAGGGTTATTAACACGACTGATTACCAATTGAAAGATTTAACAGTTGAAAGACTGAAGATTTTAGCTTCATATTTGTTACACCACTATGTATTCTAGGACAGTTAGTAAAAAAAAGTCATGGAATAATCACTCCTACGTTCAAGATAGAATTCAAGACTTGAGTAGAGGGGTACTTTTAAAAAAAAATTGAATGAAATCCGAATTTAAACCTGGATAATTTTGCAACTGTTCTTTGTACATTAATGAAACTCCCTAAAGAAGTAGACCTACATCATGGTATCATATTTTGAAAAACTCAGGGTGGTCCAAAAGTCACTAACAAAGTTACGTTCAGTTACTTTACAGCTTCATGGAACAGCCTGTATAACGAAACTTAACGTGCTGGGCGGTGTTTGGATATCTGTGATATCTTGTTATTCAGAACCCAAAGCATCATGACGAAATTTTGAAAATTAGAAGAATTATTATCAAAATTTAAAGATTCGTTTTTCCGTAGCTGCAATTCCTGAACGCCCTATAGAACAAACCGCATGTAAGACCTTCGTGAAAATCTGATATCATGTTCTTAAGGTTGATATAAATATAATATTTAAAAATGAGGAAAATTCACTGGACCCGCTTTTCCTAAGTAAGTGTGCGGGGTCCTTTGTACAGTTGTCTAAAGATAGACCTTTTCATATTCCAGCCCTTTTAGCACTGATATACAACGGGTTTAAACATAGATGCACGATAGTATAGTGACCATTAAACCCAGTATGAGATAACTTGAGTTAAATATATATTCATTTTTTCATACTTTTTTTTGCATGTACCGTATATTTCCATATACGAATTGATGATGATCCCTGAACTACAAATTTTTAACACAATGAGGTGGAGAAAGATGAATGGCACATTGCGGTCATCTTTATTCAGGAACTCATTATGCAGTGCTCTGTCTTATTTTGTTCTCAAGTTATAAGCCGAAATTGACATTCAGGCAATTTTAACTTTGGTCGTATTCTACGTTTCTGTTTGTGCTATAAGACAAATTGATTTCCATCGAATAAGTAATTTTATAATGTTCTTGTTCCAAGTTTTCAGCACAAACAGAAACAGAGTTAAAGACTAAAGTTGAAATTGCCCAAATGTCAATTTTGTCTTATAACTCGAAAACATATAGCAAACAGTAGTGAGGTTGATGACATAATGAGTTTCTCGAAACCAGATGAATGCAATTTGCCATGCAATTTTTGTGTGAGGAAATATATGTAGTTAGAAGACCAACAGGCTTGGCTGGTAAAGTTCATTAGCTGTAGAGAAAGCAACCTAAGAGAAGGATACTCTGAAATCAAACGCTGACCCTCCAGGTTGGGGGTAAAGGCATCAGGACAACTCCATGATACTCATAAAAATGTTGAAATGTTAAAAAACCCAATAGGAGCTTTGGAAATAGGACTGGATACAACGATGAACGACTTAAGCGAACTAGAATGGGCAAATGGGTATCTAACAACGTCTTCCTGATGAGCCGTACCAGAACCTATGACAGGGCCTTGCCTCCTGAGCACTTTGTCACATTTTTTTCTATTACAAACTTCACCCTATTTAAGATTTTTGTTTGAAACTATAAGATGTGAAAAATTTAAATAAAACATTAAATGCCACATTTTTTTGCAGTCCTTCGAAAAATGAAATGCCAGAAATGGTAAAGGAAGACATTGACATTGAGGAACAATTTCTAGATGAAAGAGGTCTTCACGAGAGATGTATATTTATGGATGAAGTTCAGAATGACTCGAAAACATTTCAGTGTGATGTCGGTAAATATAAAACAAGACATAAGGGTTGTCCAAAAGTGCATTCGAATTTAAGGAAATTTCAGTGTAATTTATGTGAATATAAAACAAGTCGAAAGGGTAACCTAAAAAGTCACGTAGAAGCTGTTCATTTGAATTTAAGAAAATTTCAGTGTAATCTATGTGAATATAAAACGAATGGTAAGCCTCAGCTTAAAAAACATGTAGAAGTTGTTCATTTGAATTTAAGGAAATTTCAGTGTAATTTATGTGAATATAAATCAATTACAAAGTGTAACCTGAAAAGTCACGTAGAAGCTGTTCATTTGAATTTAAGAAAATTTCAGTGTAATCTATGTGAATATGAAACAACTCGAAAGAGTAACCTGAAAGGTCACATAGAAGCTGTTCATTTGAATTTAAGGAAATTTCAGTGTAATTTATGTGAATATGAAACAAGTCAAAAGAGTAACTTAAAAATTCACATAGATACTGTTCATTTGAATTTAAGGAAATTTCAGTGTACTTTATGTGAATTTAGAACAAATCTTAATTGTAATCTAAAGAAGCACATAGAAACTGCTCATTTGAATTCAAGAAAATTTCAGTGTAATCTATGTGAATATAAAACGAATGATAAGCCTCAGCTTAAAAGTCATGTAGAAGTTGTTCATTTGAATTTAAGGAAATTTCAGTGTAATTTATGTGAATATAAAGCAAGTCAAAAGTGTAACCTGAAAAGTCACGTAGAAGCTGTTCATTTGAATTTAAGGAAATTCAGTGTAATTTATGTGAATATAAATCAAATTGTAATCGTCTGCTTAAAATTCATGTACAATCTGTTCATTTGAATTTAAAGAAATTTCGATCCAATTTATGTGAATATAAAACAAGTCAAGAGGAATAGTTCAGAATTCATATACAATCAATTCATTCAAAAATGAAACATCAGTGTTACGTATGTAAACATACAGAATCATTTTTTTTTTGAAACATAGATAAATTGAAAATATAATTGTTTGTCATTTTTTCTTTATCTTAAAATACAGAATCATGTTTAGACAATCTTAAAGATCACATATTAAATTTCCATTTCTTATGAGTTTGAGAGTATTATTACAGGCCTGGTTGTGTGAACCAAATAAACCTTGACTACCTAATAAATAAAGTTGGCGTGAAGTCAGAAGCTTATAAGTACTAAAAGATTATTCAATTTTTAATTATCGTTTCTTAAATATAAACAAGCATTCCAAAGCATAGACTAATTAATATAAAAACATTTATTCTTATATCATGATTAATAGTATATATCCGCGAGAATTTCTAGAGACTTTCATAGCTTTCAGCACAAAACAGGCCTCGTATTTATGGACTCCCTGTAACTTCTCAAAATTGAATTGCTTTTATTCATAAACTGAGATCAATAGAATTTTTTTTAAGTAATTTGAGGCATCCACCTCAAGGTGATTAGCAGAGGTACATCATCTAGCTAATTATAGGTTTACAGAATAAAAGAAATATAACTATTTTAATACCTACTACCTATAATCATTGTTAATTATTATATTAATTTTATTTATATACTCTCTTTTTTGCTTCTATTAATTTTATTCTCAACATTAATAACAATGAAAAAAGATTTTTATGTACAAATATATTTGCATAAGGACTAAAATATAAATTAAGAAGTATTTGTAGGATCATCATCATAATCTTCCCGTTGTCCTAATAGTATTTCAAGATCTGCAGGGACTTTAAAACCATCCACAAACAAGAATATATTCTGTTTGTCAGTTATTCGGTATAATATTTCTGCTTCTATAAACGGAGGATAAGTTTTATCAATTTTCAGGAATTCTCCCCTGTTGCATGTTAATTTCCTCGTTGTAAAAGGAATTGATGCGTTGAAAACAAATACATGATTCCCTTGTCTAGGTATTCTATATATCCTAACAGGCATTCGTTTCATGCAGCTATGAAATGACATAAAGCACAAAGTGAATGCAAATAAAATTATCAAAAGGTCATTCCTTACAGGAGTGGCTTTCTCATCAACTATATATTTCGGGCTTTCAACTTCAAAGTTGAACGCTATCATTCCTATTATCAAACCAGCCAGAGTGAAAATAGTGACATACATCCACTTTAAGTGAACATCGACATCATCATTTCTATAAATCATCTTGTACTCAATAGGAACTTTATCCATATGCTTAAGAGTGAGTTCGCTTTGTTTTCCAAATATTCCGCTCACCCAATAATGACTTCTCTGCTGCATTACTATATTCGAAAGTCTAGGTTGTTTGGAGTTGAAGTGAAATAACTTCACTATATTCAGATTTTTTGATATCAGACTCTTTTTCAAATTGCATCTGAGTAGAGTACTTCTAGCTAGACACAATGCCATGGTTATTTTAATAACGCCGCTTCCAAGTTTGGGTAAAAGAAGTGTATCGCCCACAACTATTACATAAGCATTCAATCAACTAATAATTGAAAAAAATCGCATGTTTTTATGAGTGCTTTATAAAGGATATTTCAATACTCGTATAATAGAGATAGATAATTTATGAATTTTTATTATGACATTTTTATGACTGAACTAAACACAGAACAGAAAGGTTATTATCATAGATAAATAAACCTCTTCATCTATGGTTCTGTAGGTTAAACCACAGAACATAAATATTACCGGTTACAGTTAAAACGTCTCCTACGAAGCTGTGGGTCCGGGTTCGAATCCCTGTAATTTTCAATCAATGAGTGAATGATCATTCTTGAAAATTTTTCAATGAATTTCAGCCGAAATCTATAGGGGTCGTTTATACTGGCCCGTAACTTATGCCCTTAAATTATTCATGAATGAAAAACTTCTAGGTAAGGGAATAAGTTAAAGTTCGAGTATAAACCATAGCATGAAATTTCTATGTTTCAATTCTTAGGGTAAGGGAAAAGTTAAAGTTACGGGCCAGTATAAACCCTAAGGGGTCGTTTATACTGGCCCGTAACTTTAACTTTTCCCTTACCCTAAGAATTGAAACATAGACATTTCATGCTATGGTTTATACTCGAATTCCCTTACCTAGAAGTTTTTCATTCATATTTAAGGGCATAAGTTACGGGCCAGTATAAACGACCCCTATAGATTTCGGCTGAATTCATTGAAAAATTTTCAAGAATGATCATTCACTCATTGATTGAAAATTACAGGGATTCGAACCCGGACCCACAGCTTCGTAGGAGACGGTTTAACTGTAACCGGTAATATTCTATTCAAGGGAATAAGTTAAAGTTCGAGTATAAACCATAGCACGAAATTTCTATGTTTCA
This sequence comes from Propylea japonica, assembly GCA_013421045.1. Classification (NCBI taxonomy): domain Eukaryota; kingdom Metazoa; phylum Arthropoda; class Insecta; order Coleoptera; family Coccinellidae; genus Propylea; species Propylea japonica. Next base: position 31,517,370 of record CM024245.1, on the reverse strand, counting down.
ACTCTTAGGGTAAGGGAAAAGTTAAAGTTACGGGCCAGTATAAACGACCCCTAAGAATCTCAAAATATTCTTGTAACTGGCATCGTATACCATTACTACAGAAAACTCTTTCAGATAATTTATTTTTGTCATATGAACAAAATTGTAAAATGTATATATTACAAATGTACACTTAATTATCAAATTTGGTAAAAATATCCATCCTTCATGAATTTAAATTGTATATTACTGTTTCTAACAATATTCAGATGTACTCAGCTCATGATTTTCACCTTCCACATAATGTTCTTGAATTTTCATTTTCTGACATAATCATTTTTCGATCTAACTCTAACTTTGTTGATGCTTAATTTTTTATTTGGCGAATTATTCTTACGATTCCTCAAAGAATCTGAATCCTCTGAAGAAGAAGAGTCTGTTTCCTCAGAACTTTCTTCACTACTACTGCTACTATCACTACTATCTTTTTCACTTGATGAGGAAGTTGTATCAAATTTACGATTCCTTGATCTGACAGTGGACGCAACACTTGGTATTTTCTGAGTTTTAATTACTAAAGCAACTTTACTTCGAGGTTTGTGGGAATCATATTTATCTCGATCTTCTCTAGTTGAATACAATCTTCTTTGTGGTTTCTCAACCAAATATTGTTGCCGTTGAAAATCTCGTCTTCTTGAACGGCTCACATCTTCAGGAGAATTCCTCTTAAAACGAATAGGTGATTTAAACCTTCTCTCTTTCTTCGGAAGCTTATGTAAAGGCTCTTTTACTTCATGTTCTACCTCGTATGGATCTTGTGCTACAGCAAACACTAGCTTATTTTTCCTATTCTGTAAGTTCAAAGATAAATCCAAACCTTCATCAAAGTCAGCTCTCACTTTTGGCTTTCTGTTGGTTATTCTCAATATATTTCTCAGATCAGAGTTTGCTATTTCTGTCTTTTCCAACTTTTCACTCTGGTTTTTGAGTGTACTTAGAAGTTTTCTTCTTTTAATTTTTTCTTCTTCCTCATCTGCATACATGCGCATTCTTGGTATCTTTGACTTCTTTTTTGAATTCTCTTGGTCTGATTCTTCGCTTTGCTCCTTCTCAGAAGAAGATTTCTGAATTTCCTCCACTTGTATTTTGCCTAATCTTCGTTTAGCTGTTAATCTTACCCTCAGCTCTGAATTAATCGGGACTGCAGGTGCCAATTGTTTTTCTATGAATAAATTTTCTTCACTTCGTTCTGGCTCTCTAAATTTATAATCTTCATTCCAATTTTTAGCTAAGACTCCCCATGGATCTTTCGATGCGTTATCTGAATTAATATCTTTATTTCTTGAAAATATTCCTTTGTTATGTTGCCTAGAATTACCCTTCATGATATTAACTTTTGAATATTTAGAACATTTTTCCACCAATTGAGGTTTTCTATCAGTTTTCAATGAGAATCTGAGCAACACTGAATATGAATGAATATTCTCCTTTCCCAGCCTCCAATAGCCTGGAGGTATTGGTATATTTATAACAGAAATATCTATAGAATTCTTGCTTAATAATTTCTTATATTCTTCTGTATTTTCATCTGATAATTCAATTTGCCTGAATTCATTCAATAAACCTACTTCCTTACTAGAATCTTGGTCATCTAATATGAAATTATCTATTACATGTTCCGAAACATTTCTCACTGGCATGCCGCTTACAACTTGGGAAGTGAGAAAAAGTGCCCTTGCAGCAGTTAATTTATTCTCCCAAACTATATTATAACTTTCTTCATCTATCATTTCTACACTGATAGGGGCATATTTTATGAAGTAGTTTGTAGCTTCTTGGGCTGTTAAATCATCTGAACTCCTCAAATGTACAGCCTCAAATCTGATATCGTCAATATTCTCTGAAGTTATACCTAAACTGATATACAAATCACGCAGATCTTCTTCAGTGAAAGAGTTCATTTCATTAGGTTTCAAGGAGAACCTCTTTGCTCTATCATTAAGTTTTTTGTGATCCAAATCCAAGAAATTACTTATACCATCGCTAAGGTTCTTTTTTTCTGGACCAAATACCTACAATTATATTTCAGAAATAATAACTTAATAAGGAAATTGAAGGAATAGCATACATTACTGATTGTTTTGTAATTATGAGTTCCATTTAGAAGAGTATCTCTAATTTCTCCTTCTTCTTCGCTCTTATTTTCCTCTATCTCATCAATGTCCATCGGTTCCTCAGCATTGTTTTTAATCTCAATACGAATATTTAGTCTGTCATTCTCTAACTTTGAGGCCATCATGAAAATGTCTATAATTTTTTTCAAACAAATAAGTACGTTTATCAACAATAGTTTATGTAAATATATCCATGCTACCTGGTGAAGATGATACAGAAAACTTAACAGATAAAAGTGAAAACTAAAAACACGCCAAGCAAGGCAGCGACGTTGAAATTTCCACCACAGAACATAAATAACAAATTTCCACGATCCACGAATAGTCATAGAAAAATAAAGGAAAAAGAAAAAGAAGTTTCTGCGGCATAAATTTACATGGAGGTCCATGTTAATTTAAGGCGAATTTTGGCGATGTAACTACAACTACAGCTTACCATAGTTTCATAGTTGACAGGTAATACACGTATTCTGTCAAATCACGTAACCATAGTTAGATGTAACCACAGCTCGCCAAAATTCGCCTAATTTTTTTTATGGTTCCTGTGTGTTTGTCCATTGACATTACATCTTGTATGTTCTGTGCATTACATGATTGACATGTTCTGTCAGTCTGTAATCTCTGTAATTTTTATTATTTTAATTTTATTAATTAACTTACGGTTGTGCTTAATACAAAAGTCTTGTTTTTTCTCACTGTATCATTGAAAAACTATTCAAATTCATTGAATACAAACCATAACAACTGATGATAATGGAGAATAATTGTGAACCAATGGAAACCTATAATGAAAATGTATGTTATGCTAGAATTCGTTGTTGAAACAATAATGATATCGAATATATATTTTATTTCAGATTCCCTCTATTCAAGATGACTCTGAAATATCCTTCCAGGCACAAAAGCAATTTTCGAATGATGATATGGAAAATCTATATGCCAGTTTAGGAATAACTGCAGATAACTCAAACCAGATACGATATGAGGCGATATATTTAAGAACTTCCAATGAGTTAATTGTGAAAGATGTTATAGATTATTTTTCTGAATTCAATCCACATTATGTAGAAATGGTTGATGATGAAAGTTTCAATGTTGTTTGGTTGGATAGATACACTGCAGCAAAAGCTCTATTCTTTGTTTCACAAAAATCTGCTGGCATTCCTATTAGAGCTGAAAAGAGAATTATGATTGATAATATGAGAATTCCTCCTGGACGCTGGTTGTTAGGTGAAGGACATATTAATTTAAGCTCGGTTTTAGTACGCTTTTCTATGAGAGGCGATAGAAATCCTCGTACAAAAGAATTATGCAGTCACTATTCTAGGAGTAATAGTACAACAATTTCTTCTGGACCTGTGAATAAAAAGAATCCTTGGGGAAATTTATCTCAATGTTGGGATGAATCATATGAACTATCTGGAAGAAACCGAGGTAATAGGAGTGACTTTAGAGATAGGGTACAACTCAAAGCTAGAAGACGAACTCAGAAATAGCCTATCTTATTTTTCTGAAATAACTTCAAAAAATCAACTGAAGAATTCCTCAAATGAATACATTATTAAATTATATGCTCTCATTGAGAAGATCTAAACTGTTTGTGATTGAAATAAAATAGAGATAAGACAAAAGGATATATGAAAGGACTGATGAAATACTCCCAGATTTGTATTACATTATCTGAACAGTATTTATAAAACATTGGACATGCTGGAGTCGGCAATATTTCCAATTTCAAATTATATAATTCATATTTGTAATTTCCTCTGTTATACTTTGTTTAACATATTTTAGTCTTAAATAAATGATTTAGAACTTGCAAAATTTCAATTATTTTCAGAAGAATAAGTATAGATGAGATCTTTGAGCTGGTCCCCATAAAAAACATCAGCAACTGCTTGTCCTCATATAATGAAACAATAATTTGTCCAATATTTATATGAAGTTTATAAAAACATTAGTTACTTAATGTTAAACAGGATGGTTGCAAGAGTAGGTTATCGTTTTCAATTTCAAAATTCTGTACATTAAATTGTCTAGAATGACTACCTAGTAGGATGTATCAAGTGAAGTCATTTTATCTGGCTGTGAACATTATTCAGAGTTGATTCAATCTTAAACATGCAGCTATATTCTATGATGTGCTACATCAATTTGTTCAAAACAGACTATCTCCATTATTACAGGTTGTATGTCCGATCAAAATTTAATTTCTTTATTGCTACAAATACACATGTATAAGTGTTTTTCAGTGGCCGAGTGGATAATCAGTTGAAAATGCTGATGTTAGTAAAAAGGCAACTATTGTCCACAATGCGATAATTCAGAATTGCTTTATAAAAGTTTATATATGTATCACATAGGTATAGTAAATATTTCACGCAAATTTCATTTTGATAAACAAATAAAAATCCTATTCCTTAGTTCTGTTATATGGCCAGAAAGGGAAAGCTTTAATATATTCTAGAAGAAAGTACAATATATCACCAACTACTCTTAAAAAGTCCTATGCATAATTCAGAGGTAATTTATTGAAAAGATATTCGAAATGTAGATTACTCTGTGCTGGGTTTGTAAGAATGAAGGTTAGCTGTACTCACAGTAAAAAGCAAGATGTGAGAAAGATTTTTTATTTTACATACGAACTCCTATGATTAATCTAATTTTTTGAAACCAATAACATTGGCGTATTCCCTAAAGCACTGCCTGCATAGGTTGAGTCCATATTTACGAATAATACCATGTCTATTTGAGCATGCCTTGCAGGATCTTGATCCTTGTCCGTACTTCTTGGGGTGACTGCACCAGATATTACTGAATCCCATTATGGCTGTGTCGAAAGGATTTTCACCTGAAATTATAAATAATACTAGTTACAATTGATTAAATTCTAAATATAAAGCAAAATTTTACCTTAATTAGCACGTGCGAACTCTAGTAGAGGTTATTCAGAAAGGATCATAGAAAACCTCTATTTTGTTTATTGTCAATGAAAAGATTTTGACAGATTGACATGCGCAATACAGAAAGTCATAGAAAATAAAAATTTTTTTTTTAATATGGCATCAAAGATTACCGAACATTGGTCACCTTAATTATGTTTGAATAATGTTTAAACAATGTCAAAATACATCTTGAGCATTTAAATTTCTTCGGAAAATAATTAAAACTAGAGACAAAATCTTCATTTTCATCGTTAAAGATTTTTCATTCGAAAACTCCATTGTTAGTTCTGGTTCTGTGTTCTAACCAAAAACAAATATTTTATACTCTGTGTAAATATAAATATACGAAAACAAATAATAAATTATTTATATTTAAATTAGAGTGCAGTTATCTCAGATATTGGTTTTCTGTGTTATATTATATTGAAAATATTTATTAGCGAACCTATGATGAGTCAGATAAACTCACTCCTCAAACAGGCCCTTCAAACATTCACCTGTAGAAGAGAAGTATTCTATCAAAATCTGGAAATTTTGATGAAACTTATGAACAGAATCACTTTAGATGATGTCAGAATAAATCCAGTGCTCCTCAGCGATGTGATTTGGGAAAAACCCAATAAGGCTCCTGCTACTTATGTTCATATATATGAAGATCTCCATATAACCGTGGGTATATTCATTCTGAAACCTGGATTGCTGCTACCTCTTCATGATCATCCAGATATGCATGGACTAATCAAAGTTATTCATGGTAAAGTCAAAATAACAAGTTATTCTTTGAACACAGATAGTACAGAATTATTCAAAAGTGAAAATGGCCATGTTTTTTCCGAATCATCAACACCCATTATAGCAGAAAAAACGTCAGAAATTACAGTTGATTGTAGTAACAACTGTTCTGTTCTATATCCAGACCATAAGAATATTCATCAGATTGAATGTATTAATGGACCTGCAGCATTTATGGATATTCTCTCTCCACCATACGATACTTTAAATGACCAGGGAGAAATTAGAAGATGTAATTATTATAAAGTATTAGCGGAGTTAGCTCCTAATATTTTCAGGTTACAAAAAACAGAATCGCCATCTACTTTTTGGACCGATTCTGCACCCTTTATAGGTAAATTATTTGGCTGAAAGAACATTCCCCTCTAGTTGTATTTTCTGTACAGATATATTTATAATATATTCAAGCAAAGTTATGTGATGTGTTCAAATGTTATTATTTTTTGTATTAGAATTTGTGAAACAGTAAAACGTTAAAATAGTTAAATAAATGTTGGAAATTTTACAAATAATTGTAAATATGTTGGAAATCATAAGCTTGTATTGAACTAACGAATTTATGCTTTTTATTGTTGAGAACATGAATAAATTGGATGAAGAAGTTACATATTGTTTGAATGAATATTTTAAGTCTTTCTTTGATAAAAGTACTTGATTTGAAAAAGCTAATCCTATGTGCAAAATTTGATAGATAAGATTATCTGACTAGCTCCATAACTGATATCTGTTCAATATAATCATCTTACTGAATACTATCCTCAAAGTTCCATTCAACAAACTATTTTTAGCAGATAAATTATATCCTTCCTATAAAATTATTTTCCCTTGGTATCTAAGATAACAATGACAGGTTTTATAATAATGCCTCAACAGTTACAATAAGAACCCTTTCATAATTTATGATTGCAATAACTTTGGACTATGTACTTCAGATGATTGATTTATGAATCAATGAAGAATCTTCATTACCTCTAAAGTATATTGAACAATTCTCATTCTTCATCGTAAACCTGTTACAATACGAACGTAGGCAAGAAATAAAAGAATCGTCCTGAATATCACTATGCATTTCAAATGGGTTATTGTGATTTTATTTTTTCGTGAGTATTTTGAAAGCATATACCCTTCAGAAATTTTGAGGGTCTTTTCTAGTAATGACCATAGATTATTTGTCCTATTTGCTGTTATTATTGAACATTCAGGGATTTGCTATAATTTTTGAACATCCATTTGTATCTGGATAACAATTCCGATCAACAATTCTTAAATAACTCATTCAACATTAATGAAATTACTTGAAGTAGCTATTGAATTACGAATTTTTCTAAAAATATACAATTTTTTGTAATAGTTTTTATGATTGACCAAACACAATTTCTTAGGTCTAAAAATGTTTTTTCGAAACCTAGAATATACAAATTGAAATTTTGTAAGAAGAATATGAAATTTGAATATTCAAGTCGAATTTTGAATTATTCATCGCAGAAATAATTCCAAAATTAAACTCCATACAAAATTCCATGGAAATTTATAAATATTTGGTTGAAAAAATTATACTGATTGCCTCATTTAATCTGTTTGCAGTAACACTAATCTCCACCATGGAAGCTTGCAAATCTTGTGGATCTGAATGTGAGTCAACATGTGGTACACGACATTTCAGAGTATGCTGTTTCAGTTACATGAAAAAAAGAAGCAATTCATTTGTTCCCAAATTATCTTATAATAGCTTATTTTTGCAACGATTCATGCTGAGAAATCCTTTCCAAAATATAACTCAACTGAAAATATTCCCAAGTTTCCAATATGTATAACTGTTGGACATACAATCGAAAAATATATTTTTTTGTTTTATAGATTAGTGAAATGATGAAACCTTCAACTTTTTACATTATTTATTAGCAAATGAATTATTAATGAAACAACAGGAAGAGACTAGTTGTTTTTTTATAAAAATAAAAATAATGAAATATATACATATCAGTATTATTATACATTGGTATATCCGAAACAAAAATAATTATCCATAATTCTTTCTCAAAAATCACAGGTCATATATTTGAATTGACTGAATAATCGTTGTACCATTCATTTGGAATGATAAGTACCTACATTACTTCTGTTGCTTTCAAACATTCCAATTATATATATATTGACAGCAGATCAGAAGCAAAAAAGAATTTTGAAGTATCGAAAACACTGCGTACGATAGTTACATTTTACCTCCTTCAATAACAGTTTGATCAAGACTAACAGTATTAATCTGATGGAAGTTTGTTTTCAATCGAGAAAAAGAATTAAAACACAAACAATAAGAACTATGAAATCAAATAATTAACAGTGGAGAAGATATCAAAAAAATCTGATTTAGAACTTTCTCGAAAATGTTGGATTAATTTGTTAATTATCTGGACTACAATTTGTGTTGATTTTGATGTATCAAATATCCCTCAACTGTGAATCTACAATTAGAATATCAATATGTACATTATTTTTTTCTTCCTCACCTTAAGGCCAAGTTCTTCAAAATCATCCTCAATTCAGTCATAAAAAGGTATAGTTAACGTTGAAGTATATATTTGAAAAACTTGATATTCTTAAAATTACTCAACAGTAAAATAGTTTTATACTTGGATTAACCGAGTGTGCAACCAGATAATAATAAAAACAACGGCTTAGATTATTCAGAGGATCTGCTACGGACATAAGTAGCGATATTCGACTCAGTGTAGTCCAAAATTTTTCTTTGGCACTGCCTTATGTATTGCTGTTGTTTGTGGTAGATCTTGAAGCAACCTTTGAGCAATATAAAAGTGATTCCTCCCAGAAGTGTTTTATGAAAATTAGATCTGTAATTATCATAAAATAGTTTTCCAAATATGTTCGCTATAGTTGGAAGTAATAAAGCTCCGCAAAGAATTCTAGTAGCAGATACCGGATTCGATATCGGTGGAAGGTCATTATCCCTTGAGGCTTCTGCAGGGCCAACATCAATTCTGAAACATATCATGTTGCATTTACTAGTATGCTAGAAAACACACTATCTGATATGTAAAGTAAAAATAATATAAATTAACGAAAGCGGAGAATAATATTAATTGATTTGAAAACCAACCGATATTAAACCCATACTTCGGAACTAATCCCGTCAACGCACAAAGAACACGCATAGTGGTAATATCAAACAGATCATCCATAGATAGCTATTTCGCACTATTTGGGGCTCTACAGTATGGAGGAGCTCCGTCTGATGTCTGAAAGGAATTCTAGGTTCCCTTATTTGAAGAAATGTCGCCTAGCTCTGAGAATAACATAACCAAAGCGCCATCTCGTGGGATCCTTACGAACACCTACCTCCGATGCATGAACCCTGAACGAGATGTTTATCCGTTTTTCATACAAACTGGTGGTAGTCCAAGTATGTGGATTTAACCTTCAGTCGATAAAGTGGAAACGCTCTTTTCATCGTCATAAACCAGACGTGGTGATAATAGTACAAATTCATGCGTTTAACAGTAACGCAGGTATAATATAAATAGCCTATTCGTTTTGAAGAGTTTAGTGCTCCTGAGTAAGTCGAAAGCTCGAAATACGGCTTGCCCTTGGTTGCCCACAAGCAATGGAACAGCTCAGGAGCTCGAAACTGTTCAAAACGAATACTATAAAATAATGAGAGCGGAGAATAATATTAATTGATTTAAAAATCAACCAATATTAAATCAATTAATATAATTAATTATTATCATCGTCAAGCATGTTTGAGTACTTATATTATCTTTGACATATTGTGAATAACGAATGCCGTTTTATCAACTGTTATTCTCCGCTTTTAATATTTATTATTAATGCACATTATGGAAATGTCAAATTTATTCTACAACTGAAGGTGTTCTCAATGATAATTATTTTTATCAGAATTATGCATGCATATGTTATCCACTTTCAAAGATTTTCTTCAATACGGATGTTTTTTCCCAGCAGGAATAAAAAAAGATGAGATTATCAGATTTATAATGTATTGGCTCCATTCTGAAATCAGTTGTTCTCGATCAATTCTAGTGATCAATAGTTTTTCTTTCATTTGATTTTCTACACTTGATCGCTATGCAACGCGAAACACGCAATTTGACCCAAGAGGAATGTGCCCAAGCGGTAGTTTTGCGAGAAGAAGGGTGGACATACACAAGAATTGCAGAAAGTTTTTGAGTTTCCCATACAAGTGTGTCCAGAATGAATGTCCGAAGACCAGGACAGGGTAGACCACGGGTAACAACTGCCATTCAAGAACGTTACTTGAGAGTTTCTTCGTTGAGACCACGGTTTGCAACCGCTCGCCTCCTTCAAAATCAGCTTGAGCAAACTCATGGTGTGCAAATTAGCACTCAGACAATAAGAAATCGCCTCAGAGAATATGATTTACTTGAATAATGAACGATTTATAGATATTATTTTTCGATTTTTTCGGGAAATATTGATTTGCCAGTGCTCAAATTGAAACTGTGGCATCACAACATCATTACCAAACAATATATGTTAGCTATCTTAGCTAACCTAACCTAACCTTACCTGACCAAACCTATGCCAATTTAAATCAATTTCAAGCGGTTAACCGGTTATCATTTTGGTTAACCAATTCCATTCAACTTGAATGCAATTGGTTAACCGAAATAATAACCGGTTAGCCGCTTGAAATTGACCATATACTAGGCACTGTTCCTATCTTAGCTAGAGTTAGTTAGGTTAGGTTAGCTAAGACAGGAACAGTAAGTATTTAAAAGAGTTAGAATCACCCAAAAACACTTACATTCCACTAAAAAAAAGATCTGGCTCGTATTAAGAGAAATGGCACTTGAATCATGAATGATTTATAGAATTCCTTTTGGATTTTATCAGGAAATATTGAATTGCCAGTGCTCAAATCAAAAATGTTACATCACAATGTCATAACGAAACAATATGTCAAATATTTTTTAAATCGGTGAGTGGGTGGTAACTAGTTTACCACTAGTTTACCGAAAGAAGAAAATGAAGGTTCATTTAAAAGTCAGTATTTCTCACCTGAACGGAAGCACATGCTTAAAGAGAGGAAAATGGGGAAGGCTGTTCCTGATGAAGTTGAGTACGGTATCTTCCCAATTTATCATTTTACCCAAAACCAGTGCAACAGGTATTGCTGGTAGTCCAATTAAAAGAATGAGGGGATCAGCTTGTTCCATTATAATCAGTCCTTCTTTCTGTCCTATCACCTACATAAAAATAACATTTTATAATACAATTGTTAATCATCAAAACGTTTGCATTGTTTTATTGAAATGAATCGATAAAAATATGTGTAATGTTCTCACCTGCATAACTGTAATGGCTCCATATGTAACAGCACACCAATAAACAGCTCCCACAACGATTCCAGCTGCTAAGAAGGGACAACCCTTATATATAAAACTATCTACTGTATCTAAGATTAAAACCAAAGTCCCCATATTTGGGAACACAATGATATATTCGGTTTGACATTGAGGGCAGGAAACCTTTCCAGCATTGCCTCCTTTTTGTTTTTCATCTACCCATCTTTGAAGACATGCTTGGTGTACCTGCAAAAATCCAGAATTATTCGCACATCTTTTTAGGCAGACTTGTCATACCCATTTAGTTGTTCCTTTACAATTGCAGGGCTGTACCCAAGCAGCTTCCCTATCTTCCTCTTCAGTGGCGAAACAAACCCAACAATATCTGGAGGAATCTCTTTGGTTCAATGGAACAACAGGGGGTTCATTAACAGAAGATGGTTGTGAATGTGTTTCGTTGTTCATTGTGAAATCAGTTCATTACAAAAAATTTTGAAGTAAACAGAGATTATGATTCAACGTTCCAGGTGTCAATATGAAAATGTTATTGCATGAGCATGACGTTTGAATTAATTTTGGTTCTAGTTTTTTTAACCACTTTCGTTTTCAGTAGATGTCGATGAAACGTCACTTTCATCAAAATGGAAAGTTGATTTGTGATCTCTCTCTCGATGATTACACTTGTCAGCTTGGATTTTCGAACTGTGGCTCAAACGAGGATGTCCAAACAAAACATCTTCGCAACACAACAAGAATTATTATATTATTCTCACAATTTTGTAGCAAATCATTTACTTTTTATATCAAATAATCGTTTAACCCAAACAATGTGTAGATAATTTACCACATGTCCCTTGTTCGACGTGCTATACAGGGTGTATCTGAATAACACCGAAAAATGGAAGGATTGATTACTCATTACATCATTTTATGAAAAAAAAGGTTCCCATAAATGTAGATCCGGAAAATGCATTGTTTCAAAAATACAATTGAAGTTTTATTTAAAAAGTTACACTCCTCATGAGATATTTCAAACTAACAATATTTTATGTTCTGTGCTAACAATTATTTCTCAATTCTTCGTTAAATTTGTGACAAAAAATCTCTTTGTATCTTTTTTCGTGTGGGGCTCCGTTTTTAAGTGAAAAAATAAAACTTTTAGGTATTTCATAACGTGTTCTATAGAGGTACTACGAATAGGTACGCGTTAAGATGTTTCATTTTCTTTAATTCAACATTGTTATTTCTTGAACAATGTTAAGTGGCATTGTTTGTTAAACAGTGCCAGTGGCATAACCACTTTTTTAGTTAAAACTTCAACACCTTGTTTCTTGTCTAACAATGCATTTATTTTTATGGGAACCATTTCATTTTTCGCCGTTATTCAGATACCCATAAATTAAAAAAATTATGATAGTTTCAAGATGCGATCAAATTTCTATGAATAATAATGGGTAAGTGTCAATTCGCTTTTTTTATAGTAATTTTATTCATCATGAATTCAGATTTGCCTAATTTCAAAGCATATCGTTTTCCGATTAAGATTTCAATTGTATCTTATGATGAGATTAGAAGATCGCTAAGGTTGAAAAGCATTTTATACGAAGAAGAATATATCAATTGAATAAACGTGCTCTTCTAAGGAAATTTGGATATTTATTCTTCAGGAAAACTATTTCAAATGTACTTCCTTCCATAGCAAGTAATTTTTATTTGAATCTCTTACTCAAAAAAGCATTCTATAAATGGAAATGAACTGGTACGTGCAGGAAAGGGTTGAGTGGAAACACAATTTACGTGCTGAATTACACCGAAATTTTGTATTGAAGAAAAAAATATTTCAAAGATTGGCGCTATTTTACGTTCAAAGGAAGACACAAAGGTGAAAACAACTATTGCTGAAATTATGTTCGAGAAGAATTTCAAGAAACGCATGTTTAAATCAACTTTCGATAGATGGAAGCATTATTCGAATTTAAAAATTGCGAAGAAATTGAAACAACTACTTGCTGATCAATATTTCAACAATAATATCAAACTACAACGATTACAACCCTATTTCTTGAGATGGAGCCTTTATTCTCAAAATCGTAGAGTATTGAAGTTGAAAATGGAAGAATCGTATAGATACTATCAAACGAAATTAAAAGGTCGAGTTTTCAATGCATTTTTTTCTTATATTACACATAGGAGATTGAGGAAAAATCAGATCCGCCGCGTTCGCGAATTTTATGCGCATAAATTAAAACAGAAAATGTTTAACAAGCTGGTATCATATAAAATATATAAGTCCCTTCAAAGGGACCAATGTAATTTTGCTAATAACTTCTACAGAAAAAAATTACTGAGATGTACCATGAAATGCTTGTGGAAAAACCTACAGCGCAGACTATATAAAAGAGAGCGATTGGATATATTCAGCAAACGAAAATGTCAACGAATGAAGGGCTATTATTTTAGTTGCTGGAAACTTTTCGTCCGCGATAACAAATTGAACAAACAGAAATTTCTAATGGCCAGAGAGCTATTCGATTACCGATGCAGAAAAAAATATTTTCGAAAACTAAAATTATATCGGTTGTATAAAAGAAAAAAGAAACAATATCAAAACGCGATTATACAAAAAATCAAATATATTTTTGATAGAAGAATCATAGTTATATGTTTTAATAACTGGAAGTGTTACACTTACAAGAAAAGGATTAAAAAACAGAAAATTTTGTTGTCTCAGATGAATTATGAATTACTACTCAAGAAAATATTTTTCCGTTTTTGGATTCACTATAAGAATTACAAGAAGATGAAACGAAGAAGAATTCTTGACCTCGAATTATCATATTATCGCAAGACATTGGAGAGAAATTTCAATATTTGGAAAAGTATCACTAACGAAAAACGGATTTTCGAGTTAAAAAAAGTAGAAGCTAAAAAATATTATCAACAGTGTTTAGTGAGAACCACTTTCAAGTTGATCATCACATCAGCATTTCAGGAAAAGGATTATAAACTGGATAACTTTTTGGAAAACGAGAAAAGACGTTTGATTATAGCGCAAAAGTATATGAAACTGTGGAGAACCAACGCGAAGAGTTGCGGTGTACTAAATAAGATTTCTCGGAAGGAAATTGATCTAAATAAAACTGATAATAGTTTACTTAAGTTTGTAAGGAAACGAGAGTGCTTAACAAGTCCTTTTATTGATAGTTTACCTGAAAATTTTATATGGGACCCAATTTGTTTTGCCAGACCTAGAATTCCAGAGTATATGAAGAAATAGGAATTTCCATATTGGATACTTAATATTTGACGTTCCTGCCTGTGAATTGTTTCATTTTTTTCTTCTGCGTAGAACTGGCCGATTCACCATTTTTTACCGTTGATCTGATGACAGTCACAGTGAAATATTTGAGACTATAGTAAACACGGAAAGTGTGCATTAATGATATACCTGAAAATTTTCAACACAGAACACATGTTTGTGGAGCTAACACTAATGGTTAAAGAGCCCTATTATTTTCATTTGTTTTACATTCAAATAATTTCTAGATAACATTGTTATTTTTTGCATGCTTCATCAGTTGACTCTAAAATTTAGACTGGTTTTTGCAATAGTTCAATCTTTATTTGTGACAATAATTTGTCAATTGTTCGTTTATGTTCAAAAATTTTCATTTATTTGATTATAAAAAATTACACCATCTCAAATCTTCCTTTTATTCGTAAAAAATTTAAGAAACTCTTCACTTCAAAGTCATTTGAAGAAACTATAATAATATTCATAATGAATTTATAATTGGTGTTTATTCTTTTATATAAATATTAACACAGGCAATAGTAATAAAATAACTTATTTCTTTTTTCTTTTTCTATCCAAAGCATTCAGTTCACTTTGCTGAATATTAGCTTCGGCATATATTCTTTTAACTTTTTCTTTTCTTTCAGTATCACCACGAATCTGTTCAGAAATTTTAACTCGTCCGAGGAATGCGTTATCTCTCCTTATTTCTCTTAGTGCTCCCTTCTTTTCACGTTTGAGTTTATGAATCAATTTATCACGCTCTGCTTTCTCTCTTGATTGTACCCGATGCATTTTTCTGTCATACCTGAAAGTTTAAAATTCGTTACTAAAAAAATTCACTTTAAAAATTCATTACTTCAAAACTGTTGAAAATAGAAAAGAGGTTTAACGCGTAACATCGCAATGAATATCAATAATGTGAAAGCAATGGTATCTGACTGATACCACTTCCTTGCATTTTGTCTCGAGCAAGGACGAAATTATCTCCGAATATTGATTGATTTCTATCGATCAATATTATTCTCTGCTTTCACATTACTGTTGAAAATATTCAGCAGTATGAAAACTGACAATTAAATTATCAAATGACCATGTTTTCAATCGACTACTTTTTCTAAAAGAGTCAAACTCAAAATATGAGTGTGATGAGTTGAAAGTAAACCTAGAGATGCCTTCACGCGTTTGTTATGCAGCCAAGTAGAATTTGTTTATTCACGCGAACAACATTCCGACGTGGCGAATTCGTGCCGTATCTTTATTCCGTATTGGGATAATTGGTCTACCGCTCCCCAACTCTGATACTTGCGTATGTTATAGACAATTCTGTCAGTTTGGCAACATCGTCTGTTAGTGTTTGATTTCTCGATGCTTTGTGTTTACATATTCATTTCGATTTGACGTTCATAAACTGAATTATTTTACTGATTTGGTGGCAGTTTATAGTTGCTTAAGGTAATTCCGGTAATTATAGCTATGGCAATATTACGAAAATGTTGTATTTTATTCAGGAATTGTAGAAATAAAAATCCAACCTATTGTTTACTTCACCCCAATGCGGCAGTAAAATGCTTTCCATCTCACAATAGAGCGTAGGAGCATCTCTATGTTTATTTCTTACTCTGAGATTTGATACACCAAAACAAACAAACCAACGTTCCTGAAGTATCAAGAAACTAGACACTAACTAGCATACGATGTTGCCAAACTGATAGAATTGTCTGTAACAGACGGTAGTCATTAGTGTCAGAGTAGGGGAGCTGTAGATCGATTATCCCAATACGAAATAAAGAAACGGTACAAGTTCGCAACGCCAGAATGTTGTACGCGTGCATAAACAGATTCTACTTGGCTGCATCAACAAATGCATGTTTTGAATTCTCAGTAAAATTTTGGCTAGACAGCCTTAGAAGATCTTGAATCTTTTTGGTATTCCAAACTGGGGAAATGCGAGTTTTGATAACCAACGATAAATGTATTCAACCAAACATAGTCTTCCAAACTAAAGATTTCAAATTAAAAAAATTTGGTGAAAAAATAAATACTTACACTTCTATGATATTGGGTTCTAATAATCTTAGAAGCTTGGGTTTTGCAGCTTCCATTTGTAAATAATTGAGAGCTTTTTCCTTTTTACAATGTTCAAAACAACTGATAAAGCTTTTAATTTCACTTTCAACATCTTCAGGATATATCACCAAATTGATTAGTTTACAATATTGATATATGCTTTCGAATATTTCTAAGTTACTAGCATACTCTTTGAAGTTTACAAAAAATTCCCTGGTTATCTTCACAGCTGTATAAAGAGATCTTACTCTGAAAGAATCGGTAATTTGTCCATCAAGCAAATCTCCAACTTCCATTTTAAGGGAGCAGCTTGATGGAGAGCCATCCTCCTGTAGAACTAAATCTGACGACAAAGATTTGAACGGTGGTAAAACCTTAATTATTTTAACTGTAGATTTTGGAACTGCCATATGTATGATTCCACCCAAAAAATTCAGACATCCTGGCATGTATCTTTTGGATAGTGTAGTATACTGAAAAATAAATAGAACAATTTGATTTCAAGCAACATTCAATGTCAAATTAAGCTCACAATAATTATACAGGGTATCTCATTTAAAATTGTAAATTCTCAATAACTCAACAATGAACCACAATTTGTGAAAACGCTCAGACTAACTCCTAGTATTATTGAAATAGTATAAATTTCATGTCCTGCACCCTGAAGTATTGAAAGAGACAAGTGGCCTTTATCCAATTTTGTACAGGTTTTTATTTTATTAATTTTCCTTCAAACACTAAATAAAAGGTTTTACAACAAGAGGTGTTATTTTGATATTCAAAGAAAAATGCCATTTTTCAATATAAATGATCGGATGTTTATTTTATTATAAAGAAGAAGAAGCTATGTTGTTATGGAAAATAACATCAGGCAAATGACCACCACGACCACGCTTACAGGACCATATCCTTTTAATAAAATTTTCCATAACCAAATCGGAAAGCGGCTGCCCTATGTCCTCGATAGCCTCACAAATTCCATCTTTGAGGTTTTGAATCGACACTGGGCTATAAGCGTAGACCTTCTCTTCCACATGGCCCCAAAGGAAGAAGTCACAAGGTCACAAGGCCAATTGTGATCACCTCTTCGAGAGATAACAGGGTCCGGAAACTTTTCCCGCAAAAGATCAATGGTTTCGTTGCTTGTGTGGCACGTAGCGCCGTCTTGTTGAATGTAGACGTTGTCCACATCAATACTATCCAATTTTGGCCATAAAAAATCATAAAAGGCGAATTTTGGCGATGTAACTACAGCTTACCATAGTTACATAGTTGACAGTTAATACAAGTATTTTCTGTCAAATCACGTAACCATAGTTAGATAGTTAGATGTAACCACAGCTCGCCAAAATTCGAAAAAGTAAGGTCCAATGACTCCACCAGACCATAAAACGCACCTAACAGTCACACGTTGAGGATTTCATTTTTATTAATGGCGTAGTTTCAACTTGTCAAATGTCAAAAAATGACAGCTTCAAACGTGACATCTACCGAAATAGCAGACTATTCAAAATAACACCTCTTATTGGAAAACCCTTTAGTAACTCAATTATACTTCTGGTTTCTGAATCACTAAGGCAAATAATCTTAATATATATATTTCATGTGTGCGTGTGTATGTGACTGAACTCCTCCTAAACGACTGGACCAATTTTGATGAAATTTTTTGTGTGTGTTCGTGGAGATTAGAGAATGGTTTAGATTCACAAATCAGCCCGACAGGTGGCGCTGCAGTCGGTATCTAGGTTATTTATAATTTATAAGGCAAGAAACGGTTGCCGGATCAGCTAGTATAAACATATATTTTTAATAACTTACCTCTAGTACTAGAGTTGATAAGAAAAGTCCATAAGAAATGTGTCTCTTCGATTTTACACGACAACTAGTCAACATCTTCTCGATGAATATGAAACATGGTGTTACTATTTTGTGCCTAAAATCTGATGTTGGGAAAAGAAGACTGACTAATTTCAAGAAAAATAACACCTCCAGATCTGGAAAAACTTTGCATTTCTCAAAATAATCATAAAATTTTTCCTTGATAACTTCTCGAACTGAGTCATGACAGGTTTTTTGATTCATTTGAGATAAATCAAACAAATGAGGAGCTAACTGATCAAGAATGGAGAAAGCATTTTTAAGATCCGACTCTTCTGTTATTTCAGAAGTTATATCATTAATGTACTGCAAAATGTACTTGAAAAGTAAACCTAACTTCTCTTTGTTTTCTTCCAGAAGACTTATATGGTAACTTTTTATTATTCTTTCTACAATGATACCCTGATTCTCAGGAGAATGATTGCTCAACAAACTTCGTAACTTTTCATCATCTTCAGGAAATGTGAAAGTGGAGGGTAAATCTTTTCCTTCTTTTCCTGTTTCTTTATTGCTTTTCTGTTGTATTGACTTTTATTCTCAATTGAATGTTTCACCATATCTACTTCATCATCCTCACTATCACTAGTTTCTGCTTTCAAATCAGATAAATCATCCTCACTATCAGTGTCTACTTCCGATTCTTCATTACCTGTACTTTCATCACCTTCCTCCACTTCTTCCTCATCAACCTCGCATTGATTCTGATCTTCACTATTTTTATCTAGGTCTTCGTCATTTTCTTCGAGGTCTTCCATATTCACTTCAATTCCATTATTTTCATCTTCAGATAAAGATTCATAAACTAAATTATCATCTAAATCGTCACCACATCTATACATGCTTGATTCATTATCATTCACACCCATCATTCTATCTAAACGTTCTTTTTCTAACCTCTCAAGTTTTTCCTTCTCTTCATTAGCGATTTGATCTTCACTTTTTACAGGGTCTGATGGAATACCACGTGCCTCAAATTTCAATCCGAGCATTATTTTATCAAACTCGTCTGCTTTTGATTCTTCCTGTTCATTGCGTTTTCTAATTTTAACATTCATTAACGGCATTAAATCTTTCCATTCAGCATCCAATTTATCTGTCAATTCATTGAGTTCTTCTTTCGTTTGTTTTTTCTCAGCTTTTCTTTTCTTTGATTCTGCAATTATCTGATCTATCAAATCCTTATGTGACTTAGCCCCTTCTTTTTCGGTGTTTTTTAGAAATCCTCCTCCAAAATGCATTTGCTCCACAAATTTCTTGTCAAGTTTACCATCATCTTCATCATCAATTTCATCATCTGATCTGGGATCTTCAAATTTTTCAATTTCACTCAGTGCCTGTCCTTATGAGTTAAAATCTCTTCTTCATCTGGATACAGAGAATTATCATCATCACCTAAATTAAAAATTGATTTTTTTTTGTGGGCTTTCTGTCTAATAGCAGCAAACCGAGCCATCTGTTTTTCTTCAACGCTAAGGGTGGGATCATGTTCAGCAATTCTTCTATCTTTGAATACATTTGACTTATTACGAACCATATATTCAGCCAGTAGTGTGTTTTTTCGTTTATCAATAGCTTTCGCTCTTGATAAACCAGGAAAACCTTTTGTATGTTTTGTTTTCCTGCCGAGTACTTTCAATTTCTCCTTATTAATGTGCACTTCAAAAGGACTTTTAGGAAATCCACCGACACTTTTGCGTTTATTGTTCACCTTTTCCGAAGAAATTCTTTTTTTGTTTTTATTTTTCGCCATCTTCTACAATTTCGCTGAAAACAAAACTAGGTCCAAGGAACATTAATGAATGACTTTCTTCTGATGTTTTCATCAAAAAATACGAAGTAAATCCTTAGAACATATATATTTATGTTCTAAGAGTAAATCAAGTAAAAGCACGTACTTTCAAGTTGAGGTTAAAATATTAGGTTAGGTAAAAAATATGTCAAGATTTCATAGAACTTCAATGTTTATCTTTTGTAGAGAAATAAAGATATCTCACAAAAGCGTATTTTTGAATGTTTATAAAATTTTTTTTATTGTAAAATGAAAAGTTGATTATCTATTATATTAAATATTAAAAAAAATAAAAAACATTTATTTCATATATTTTTTTATATAACACAGACGACTTTTCGAGGTAAAGAAGAAAATCTTATGACACTTGACAGAACTGAAAGCTGACAAACGTGTTCTATGACTTCCAAATAAAAACAAATTATTGAAATTTTGCTTTGATTGAGATTGAATTTATCTGATACCTGCATAGAAATTTTCTTAATTCTATTACATTTTAAATTATAGAAAGGAATTTAAATGGAGATCTCCCTTGGAAAAGCTACAAGGAGGGGAATAAAAAAATGTATTAAATGTGGTGTATACAATGGCACTAAGAGTATGGTTTGCAAGAATAAGAAATGCGATATGATATTCAAAGATTCCTCTGAAAAAAGGAAATCAATTTCAGACGCCGTTCAGTTGATTACTCCGAACATACGGAAACTTTACTCTGTTAGAATCACAGAACATGGATTAGACAACAGAGGTTTTGTTCAGTTACCTTCAACACACTCCTTGAACGTGAATGGTAACAATAGTCAATTCAATGATGTGGCTTTATGTTTTGTCGACAATTGTCCCAGGCTTCTTCAAAATTCTTTCTCTTCAATTTCCTGTCAACATATAAGTGCGTCAGTGAAGAGCCACATAATGGCTACACCTTTACCAGTAGAGTTGAATTCAATAATGAAGCTTAAAACGTCAAAAGAAGTCAAGGAAAAATTGTGGATATTAGCAAATGAGAAAAACATTCCTTCAGTCCAGAAGGTTTCAAAAAACGTTATGGCAGTGAGATGCCAAGTCACACCTAAACATCCTCTGGGATATTTACATTTCACAATTACTCAAGACAGCAGCAATGAACATGGCACATATTTTTGTGATTGTTCAGGAACTGGTGAGTTTGTATTACAATTTAAAATGTAAGGTGATTCAAACAAGTGTCATGTTTGAATACAAGTAAAATAATTATAAATGAATATGATACCAATCTATCTTTGGATAATTTTAGTGCAAATATATAAATGCATTCATTTTTATTTATGTGTCTGTGCGCTGGCAAGTGAACCTAAAAATGCTATAGAATTCAAAACTTTCATCAACATGGAACTTGAAGGTAAATGGTTACTACATTTTTTTATAAGCCTTCAAAGCTACAGTGGCAAATGTGCCCTAGAGCTATCAAATTTAGTGGACATTCTTTCAGACCCTTATTTTGGACAAGTTGTTTTTCAATGTAATATGAACTTTATTGGGCGAGTCACTGTCACTGTCAAAAGGGGCTATGAATGTCCACCCCTTGTATATTGATCAACATTGATATTTTCATAGTTTATAAATCATACTCTGTTCTAATCGTTATAAATAAGGTATTATATAATTTTTAATGATATCAAATAATCAATTCTATGTATCACAAGATGAAAACACAATTAGAATTCCGAACTTGATGCATAAATTGAGCGCTGGTAATTTTAACCCCGTACAAATTTGTAGGAATTCTCCCAATGTGAGTACTTATGTGTAGAGCTATTCGTTATCCTGCATGGCCTAGGATAACTGATACAAACAAGATTTTAAGCCAAAGTCGAAATCAAACTTTCGAGCTACGTCTCAGTTCTGGTTGAAACCAAAATCGATTCAGATTCATTATGAGAGGATATAAACTGTGAACATTTTATTGACTTAATCTGGTCAGTGAGCCTAGCCAAGAATAAATTCTTGAAATGTATAATCATTTTATATGTACATATTTGAACTTTGTTAACAATGATTTCCTCTTATTCAGAAAGTCATTTCTTAAGATCTTGTTATTTGCAATTGAAAATTGATATATTAACATTTTGATTAAAAACTAGAGACTGGATTATATGATCATTATATGCAATTATGCATTTTACAAAGCCTACAAAGAAAAATTACCAGCTATAACTCGATAGGGAAACAGTGTTGTTCTACAATGATTATTTTGAGGCTGTCCGCTGTCATGGAATAGCAAATGACTACTTTCACAGTGGCGATTCACTAGCAGTCATTTGAATTGAAGATTCTTGAAAATAGAAAAATATAGCAACATTAAAATTTTAATACCATACTATTAAGAGTTAGGTACTGATGTCTGATATACTGATTTTGAAATAAAAAACTTTTCTTCTCAGAATTCATTTAGCATATTCTGCATATTAACGTGCATATTCTGCCTATTTTCGTTCATATTTCAAGCGTTTTCATGCACATAACAACATTTTTATGTTGCATATAATCCTCTCTCTATTCATTACCTAATTTTCAGTTTCAACAGCATTAAAATAAAAAACGTGTTATTTTACAATATCAGAAATAAATCTCAGAATTACATTAACACTATTTTACACAAAGCCAAAACAGGCCAATCAAATCTTTGATTGATCATTAGTAATAATTCATGTTTTGAGCAGCTCAATAACAGAATGTAATGTATTGTATTAACTTTGTTTACTATTGCTTAGATCTAAAATAATCCCTGACTGAATATAATGAGATTTAGTGGATATGTTTAAAGTTTTTTTTTATGAATTGTGATTTTATTACTAAAAAATTTACAACATTCGATAAACTTCAACAAGATGCAGCACTCACATCACATGAATCCTTGCTTCACTAATTATTTTTTCGTGATTCAACACGTCCTTTTGAATATCATAGTCACAAAAAATTATTTTCAGGTTGAAACTATCTTCAAAATTACAAGAAGCAAAAGGAAAAAAGCTGAAGCAGTTACTAAATCCATTGTTAGAAGAAAGATATGGCCTAAAATATACCCTATCCAAATAAATATATTGAATGATAAGGAAAGAAATCATGAAGAAGAAACAAATCCCATATGGACATTTGATAATTGGTTATCATTCGTAGTGGAATCCATGAATAATCTCATGACTTTTGAAAATGCCGGTGGAATGAATAGTTTGGTATATAATATACCATGGGTGAGTTATCTTTTATGTGGTGGATGCGGAAATAATTTTAAATTTGAAAAAAAGAATTAACAAACCATTTTTTTTCAATAAATTGATTCGGACAGAAGTCTGTACGGACGCCACTGGTGAAAATTTAAAATTATTTTGAATTAAAAAAAATGTGTTCTTATGCGTACTCAGAACCTACCAAAACACGAAGAAAAATCGTATACAATGTCGAAAATATTCTCAAAAAACCAATTTAGTCTTTAAATTTCATCTTAGAAACAATTCTTTAGAGACCCATAGTCCATAGGAACTTATACAGTGGAACTTCCAATAACGAAAGCGCTAAATCCGCTAAAAAATTCGTTTTGAAGAAATTTCGTATACAGAAAATTTGTGTCTATAAATAGTCGGCAATGTCGCGGTCGACTTTACTGATAAATCTAAGTTTATCATTCAAACTTAAGCACTTCCTTTTAGACATTTACGCACAACTTTCATACTAGGGTAATGGTTAAATTGAAACCAAACAGCCAGGGGTGTATTTAAAACTGTTTCAGAATGATTTAGTTTAAAGTCGGGATTTACTACGTACGTCCGGAAAATTTTCTGAAAACACCCACTTTTATACCTTCTTACCAATCCCATTCAAAGAGTGATGTTCTTTGAATATTTCATTATAGAGAGAATTTACTTCGTTTTAGAGGGTGTTTTTAACATGGAATTTGGATTCAAAGTGCAATGTCTTGTACGAAATTTGTTATACAGGCTTTCGTTATAGGGAAGTTCCACTGTATAATGTGTTTACCTCTTTCTCGTGAGCTTTAAATTAATTCTGCACTGGAATTATTTATCATACATATTTGTTGTTACATATTTTGAACACAGATAGCAATTAGAGAGAAGAGAAAGTATATTTATTGCTTGGCAAATGGCTAACGACGTGCGTCTTTCTGCCCGTGTGAATTACATTTTGTGTACATTATTACAAATGGAAAAATAATTAAGATATTCTGATTTGACAAAAAAAAAACGGAATACATGTGTTTACAAAAAAAAAGTAATTATATATTAGGTGTACAAATAAGTTTCCGCGGTTTTTTATAAAAAATTAGGAATTTATTGTAAAGGGAAAGTACATTACGTTTTATTCAAAGTATTTTCCATCATTTGAAACTACTTTTCCCCATCTTTCTGGCAACACCCAATTTTTGGTGTCTTCATATGATGTGAAGCGCTGCTCAGACAGACCGTGTGCCATCGACCGGAACAGGTGATAATCAGAAGGGGCTAAGTCTGGTGAATACGGTGGGTGGGGTAAAACTTCCCAGTTGAGTGTTTCCAAGTATGTTTTTACCGGCGCCGCAACATGTGGACGAGCATTAATATGCGACACCTGCGAAATTTGTCGTCCCCGAAATTTAAATTCTCGATAATTTCTAAACGAAAAGAGATATCGTCTCGATTTCTTCTGCAAAAACGTAGATTTCGCGATTCTGCGTCGATAGCGATCGATAACCGAACCCCCGCGACCCTCTTGGGGGGAAAATCCCGATTAGTTAGGGATTTTTCGCGATTTTCGGGAATTTTTTTAAAATACCCCCGGACCTCGAAACCCCTCGAAATATAGCAAACGCCGAAGCCGCAACCTTCCTCTACAATCGATGCGCCTCAGCTGCAGATTTTTTCACATTAAAGAAGTAAATCAAAAGTTCCCGCAATATGGGGGTTGTTTACAAATTTTTTCCCTAAAGTTCTGAATCTATTTAATATTGGTTCTATCTTCATTTTTTCATACAGTAGGGTATTAGGTGGGTTGCAATTATTATTGTTATTTTCAGGATTTCTATAAAACCTTCAGAAATAAGATACCCCCCGCATACATAATGCAGAACCATTCACCAGTAAAGTATGAATTGTTGCAGATCATGAATATCGGACATGTCAAACAAATATTCCATAATTCCAAGGTAATTTTTTTTGGACATCTACAGAGCTCATTATAATTATTATTCATTTTATAGGTGAAGTTGAAAGTATCCAAAAGATTTATTTTATCAAATAATTCAGTTTATACTGAAATTGATGAGAATGACGAATTGTCAGGAGAAATGGTGCCCCATTTTATTTACTTTCTGAACGTTGGTCAGCTGACAGTGGACGATAGTGATAACACTAACAATTTTTTTACCATTGAATGGATACAAAATTTCGAGAATATTGGAGTTGGGCAGCTGAAACTACAATATAAATATGGCCGTAAATGTTTGTGAAATGGAAACTAATTATAGTTTTTTGATGAGGATACTCACTGTATTGTTTGACTAATAGTGTAACTCAGAGTGTGTTCCTTTTTCAGTGATAATAATGATGAATATGAAATAAAAACAGTTTGTGTAAGATATTGTTATATATTGGCATTTCTATGCCGAATATTTTCTATGTTAAAATCGCTGCGCAGTTGCATATACTGCAACAATGTAACCATAACAAGAAACAGACGATTGTAAATTCATTCGAGATTAAACCATTATAAAATATTCATCGAGTTTTCATTCCAATCATAAATAGTATAATTAGTTAGTGAGATATTGGTGAAATACATCACAGATATAATTTATTATTTCAAGAGAAATGGGGCAACATTGTTCCTAAACATACCAATCGCCTCATTAGCCGTTTAGAGGCTTTGTCTGCTCATCTATGTACCTTCGAATATTTTTTAGTGATTTAAAAAGATAACGACTGCAAGGTGATTTTGGAATTGGTCTGAAGACTCAAAAAATGATTCACCTATACTATATTCAGTAGCTTTATTTTTCAGTTGATTTTTCGTGACAAATTTCACCTGAACATATCCTGTCCTAGAATATTTATTTGAAATAGTTTTCATACATTTGTCAATCACAAAAAATCAAATAAATTTTATGCCATTCTGTCATTTCGACAAGTTACATCACAATAAATTTTTCCTTAAAACTTTTTTGACATTAGTCCATTATTATATTAATTAATTCATAAACAAGATTTCACCTAAATCGAATAATGGAAGATTTAACAAACCCAAATGATATATTGAATAAAAGAGAAATCTTGAACAATATACTTATGATCACCGAATTAGGTATTGATCTCCAACAAAGTGTTCGTCCGGGGAAAAATATATTTCTTACTTAAAAGCCTCGTTTGAAAGAGCTAATAAGACGGTACATACCTTGAATGAATTATCCCGAAATGCTTTGGAAAGAGCCAAGAAATTAGCAACATTCATCCTCCAAAGTACAAACCAAGAAGATTCCATTTACTCAGATTATGAGAAAATTTTAGAAATTATCGATAAACAAATTACAGAAGTTGAGGTGCCTAAGAGTTTGGAAACACCATGGAATACTGAAATCCGAAAGATTCCTGATAGTATGTTTGATTCTTGTTTGTTCAATACTCTTTTTAATAATGTGAACTCTGCTAAAGCTGGAATAAATAGCAAGGACTTTGTGATTAATGATCTATTTCTTTTTTAGTACGAAAAACAGTTGATCTTCCAACAACCAGCAGCTTAAGGAGTGTTAAGTCAGATATTGATGAAAAATACCCAGAAAATCTATCTAAAGAATCATTGATTGATTTGAATAATGTTGTCAACTTACCACCCGTTCCTGAAGATATTTTTACTTGTTTTACCGGAAAGCCAACAAGATCTGCAAGTCTTTCTTCATTGAAAAGTATCAGAAAAGTTAAATTATTTCTCCAGAAAGCCGAGAGCTCAGAGGATGATGATAACAGTTCAGAAAATGAAGATCATGATTTCTCCAAACTATTTTATGTATGTCTTATTGGTTGATTTGCTTTTTTTATCAACATATTATTTTAGGGTGACAATGAGGAACTAGTTAAGAATTCTCAATGTTACAGTCCAACCAAAAAGTTGCTCCTAGGAAATATTAAAGAAGAAACTCATGACTGAAATATATTGACGATTAAAAAAAAATTAAATACTTGCACAGAAATCAATATTATCAATACGAATCATTAAAAACAATATTGTTACAGGAGCTTTCAGTCAATCTTCTGGTTTGTGAAATAGATTTCACACATTTATACATAAAAAACGAAAACAGTAAAAATATGGAATAAAGTGAAGTACCAAAACCTAAAAGTTCTGACAATATGACACCAATAACAAAATATACAATAAATTTATAACTAGCGAGTTGTCTGAAACTGACCCTTGGGGGTAATCTCTTTGCCACCCTAGGAGATCCTTCTCTTGTTTTATCATAACTGAAAACTGTTATTGGTTCACACAATAACTGTCTCGTCAACCTTCCTTTGAAGGTGGCATCATAGTATAGCTGCTGAAAATGTGATCCAAACTGAAAAAAAAATCGAAATTAAATATCTATACCACTAATTGAAATGGAAGTTTTAATTTGATATTCAATTATACAAAAAATGAAATGATTTTAGTGCGAATACTTTAAATTGCCTACCATACTGCTTGAATTAGGTCCCTCCCAATGAAAAGAGATCATTCATTTTTTCAGAACGTAAATCTTTTTTTTCTTTGTTATAAAACATTTCAACTATACGACAAAGTTCTCCCTCTGATGCATTGAATATTTTATGTTTCCGATGTGTATTTCCCTTCCAGTATATGGAGTTCATATATGCGTTTTGACTTTAGTGCAAAAATGTTGCCATGTTCTCTATAAGTTATTATTTTATTAAAATTGGCAAAATTAACAGTTTTGAATGTTTACTATAATACTTCTTTTGGGCTATTTTGGTACCTGCACAATCTGGCATCAATGACTTAAAAAAAAACTATTCTGCACTGCCTTATGGATAAAAGTATGTGGTCCTCTTGAAATTTTGCTTGAACATTCAGAATAGCAATCGTCATTCCCAAAATAAATTTAACTCGAATCGGATATCCTGTTATGGAAATATAAGGATTCTTCTTTTTAGTACATACTCTAATTGAGTTCTCTATGTTTCACATGATGCGATCCTCTTGAAATTTTGCATGAACGTTTAGTATATCAATCTTCATTCACAAAATAAATTTCACTCGAATCAGATATCTTGTTATGGAAATATTTCTTCTTTCACTATTCCAATTGAATTTTCTATGGTTCTGTTAACACTATGGCTACAAATTTTTGCATGAAGCTTATTATGAGCAACTTGCATGTGGCCACAAAATTACATTTCGATTGGTTTAGTCTTGTCTGAAATATTGAGGAACAAAAATTTTGAAAGGCCAATTTTTATGGAACACCTTCAACGATTTGGCTGGTTAACGAACCTAACCGCGGCATTCGGGAACTGAACCTACCCTGAAATTTTCAAGTCTTTAGGACAATCCCTTCAAAAGTTATCGTGCTCCCGGCTGGACGGTTTCACGGACATAATTGAATTTGACAACAAAGTCGTCATCAGGGAGTCGAACCCAATCGTTTGAGACCCATTTTGCCTCAAAATTCGACATTTGGTCAAAACGATATTGCACTCGTTTAAGTAGAACGAGAGCTCAATAACGCAAAATAATGGGCTACTAACTTAGATTACAGATGAAATGATTTAGAAACTGAATTCCGAATTCAAAGGTAGGTACAAGATATTGCTGATTTTCATATTAATTTTTGTTTTAAATCGAAAATGATGAGGTTGATATGAATACAGAACTTGAGGACAGTGATCCTCAAAATATAATAGGTAGGAAAATTTAGAAATTATCGCATTGGCCCTGAAATACTTACATGCTCATTGATATTAGATGCCAAATGATATAATAAACGAACTAAGAATGCATTTTCTGTCGACATTATTGGTTTCAAATCAGGATCACCTTCATATTTAATTCTATTCCTCCGTTCTCTTACTTTGGATGGAGTCAAAAAGCTCAGATCGTCAGAAGCATTGAAACTATTGTTGATACAGCTGATATCGGGTTCCTGTTCTTTCAACTGCAAAAATAAATCATATAATTCAAGTTTCATTTAATCACTAAAATTACACAATTCTTACTTCACCGATTTCAAACATCTGGACCAAATTCTGTAGAGAAAATTCGAGATAGGATGTTACTTTCATTCTCTCAGCTAGTGTGAACTCATCATTGAGGTTGTTGGTCTCAAACAGAGATTTGAAAAATCCCCAAACACCAGCGTATTGCTTTGCCTGTTCTTGCTGTTTAACACATATAATATCTTGAGCAACCATTACCGACCGTGAGATATGATGAGAAACATCGTAAACCTGAAAATATGAGGTAAAGTTGTTTTCGCTCTAAACTATTTTAAAATACTCTTCTCAGTAGTGGAAAACATATCAGAGTTCATAACAAAATATGACATTTCCGAAGGAAGCGTTTTTGGCTCAAATAATGAAAATAATCATTCGAATTTAAATATTCTTTGATTATACTTTATAATAATTGAAATCACTTTGAAATAGGACTTTATAATGAATAACATTCCAACTCATCTGATGTAAAAGTAGTATATCATATTTGCATCAGTGGCAACATTAAAAATTTATAAAAGCACTAACGTGACGTCAAAAGAATTAGCGCTTTACAACAGTTGGCATCTTTAGGCGTTTTTGTATACTTACTCGGGTTAACTCGATCCCTAACCTTCGCGTTCGTTAAACTAACCCGAACATCCAACCCATGTTCGGAAAGTACGGTGCTATTAACTCGATCACTGACTCAAATTGATCTATCGTAACCCTACACGAGAGCAGGGAGGTAGAGTCACCGCATGCGCACTGCAGTTCAATTTTGTATTTGAAAAAGGCGGAAATGAGTCTTCTACTCTTTTATTAGTATTTTCATACATTCTATTCCTGAAAATTATGGGAAGAGAAGAGAATATGGCTCAGTGTAAAATGTGTGGTTCCATGAGCCGAGAAAATAATGTGAAACAACTTCTTCATAACACTAAAGCCTTCTTTACTTCTTCAATATAGGTACTCAAAGATAACATTGAACATGCGAGGGCACACCAGAAATTATAAGAAAGATTTTACAGAAGACAATAAATCTAAGCAAAGCTAGAGACAATCAGTGAATAAACTGGAACTGAAAAAATAAATTCTCTACTTCTTTAACATAGGTACTCAAAAATAGCATTAAAAATGGAACAGCACACCAGAAATTATAAGAAATATTTCAAAAAAGCCAATCAATGCAAGCAAAGCTAGAGACAATCCAAAAATAAACTGGAACTGAAAAAATAAATCCATACAATATTTGGTTATGTTGTTGATACTACTGTCACTTCAAATCCTAAACTATGTGTTCGTAAACTTAGAACCCGGGTCCGTGATCCGAGTAGATCCGTCATAGTACATAGTACCCTTGAGTAAGTTTCCGAAAACGCCTTTGGTAAACTGTGATTCAACATTAAACCGATGAAACGAATGCTAACCCATACGTCATATGCAACAGAAAATACTGATCGTTTGAATTCTCTAGCTTATTTAAGCGATTTCAATATTTTTTTCTCCAAAACCTGATAACAAAATAAGAAACAGAAACAGTTTATCGCTATGATTTTCTGATGGTCCATTATTTCCAAAATATTTTTTTTTGGAAATCACTGGAAATCCCCATTATTGGTATCATATACTACAGTTTTAGTCCTTTACAATTATTATTACAACAGAGAAAGAGACCGGACTATATGCAACATAAAAACGTGTTAAATGCATGCAAATATGCACAAAAGTAGACAAAATAAGCAGAATATGCAATATTGAATAATGAATTTTAGGAACTCAAAAAAAGATGTAATTTTTATTTCAAAATCAACATATCAATAACCTTTTATAACATGGTATTGAAATTAAATTTGATTTGATGTTTTTGTAAACGTTTACAAACAAATAATGTTCCAAATGTTCAACTGTTAAATATTGTCTTCGATCATTTTGAATATTTTTGTTTGCTCCACATTCACGGATGTAACTTGGTATATTCGAAACTTCATTATGCACGAAATATTTTCCTCACGAACTCGACAATATAAAAATTTTTCGTTGTATGTAAATATTCCAGAAAAGACAGATATTCAAGAAGAAAAATGTTTTTTTCAGAGGCATAGTACGAATCCAATTTCACACAAATCAATCAAACACTAAACTGCAGAGCTACGAAAACGCACATTAAGTATGAGCAAGTAGCAATTTACATCCGTTCACGAAAGTTTGAGCCGTCGGTTGGCCATGACAATTTGGCATATTCCACTGTGTATATTGAAATTTTACGTTATTTTGTTTATTTGTCTTGTCAGATTGATAAGCAATGTTGTCAATATAACATATAGTCCATTCACGAAAGGTTGAGCCGTCGGTTGGCCATGGAAATTTGGCATATTCCACTGTGTATATTAAAATATTAGGTTATGTTGTGTATTTCTTGTCAGATTGATACGAATCAATATTGTCAATATTGCATAGAGTTCTCTGATAACTCGCAAGTTCGTCGAACGAGGCCGGGTACATTCGGCAACGTTGACTTTATTTTACGTTATGTCAGCAAATAGTACCACTTCAGATAAATAAAGAAACGCCTACTATGCGCTCAACCTTTCGTGAACGGACTATAGAGTTCTCTGATAACTCGGAAGCTCGTCGGACGAGGCCGGGTACATTCGGCAACGTTAACTTTATTTTACGTTATGACGGCAAACACTGCCAACTTAGATAAATAAATAAACGCCTACTATGCGCTCAAACTTTCGTGAACGGACTATATTTTCTTCTCTGCGTTCCGGAATGCGATAAAAGTACAGTGGAATTTCCCTCTAACGAAAGCGCTAAATCCGCAAAAAAAAATTCGTTATAAAGAAATTTCGTTATACAGAATATTTGTTTCTATAGTCGGCAATGTCGCGGTCGACTTCACTGATAAATTTAAGTTTATAATTCAAACTTAAGCACTTCCTTTTAGACATTTTCGCACAACTCTCACAGTAGGGTAATGGTTAGATTGAAACCAAATAGTTATTGTGTAGGTATTTAAAACCGTTTCAGAAGGATCTCTCTGCCTGCCATAATGATTTTGTTCAAGGTCGGGATTTATTACGTACGTCTGGAAAAATTTCGGAAAAAACCCACCCTTATACCTTCCTACCAATAACCATTCAAAGAGCGAATGAAGAGATTTACTTCGTTTTATAGGGTGTTTTTAACATGGAATTTGGATTCAAAGGGCAATGTCTTGTACGAAATTCGTTATAAGGAAGTTCCACTGTAATTCGCAAATCTGACAAAAGTCACAATTATCAGTATTATTATTCAATAGACCTCATATGTTGTGGAATTTGGCCGGATTCGCGCGATATCATCACTTTTATCGCATTTTGTACAGATGTATCATAAATGGATCTTGGCTGAAATAAGCAAATACCGCTGAAGATGTCTTAAATATGCAAATGCATATAATCCGGTCTCTAGTAATGTGACTTACTTCTTGTGCTGGTGGTTTTGTAAACAGTGGTTTATAGCAGAAGTTAGGTCCCTCCAATTCATAAATTTTTTGTCGCAAAATACAGGCCCATTTCTTGTCCCCATGAGAATAGCTATTACACATTACACTCGTGTTGGTACTATCAGGTGTGAATAATTGCTTAGCGTTACACTCATAAGTATTACTAGGTGTTGTCGTATTGGTAGACCACATACTTGTGTGAATTAGAGGTGGCAAAACATTAGACCATTGAGAGTTATACCCATGTGAGGGAGAATTTTTGTTTTCCACACAGCGTTCAACCTCCTTTAATAGCTCAGCTAAATTAGGCTGGTTGAATACCTGAAAATTGAATATTCATGAAATTTGAAAAGATTAAAAACTTCATATTATCAATAACTCTAATTTTTTTTAATAGAAAAACTAACTTTGATCTGAATGAAATTAAATTCTTTTGCCAAATTCAAAGTTTTTATCTATGTTGATGAAAAGAAGTATGAAAATATTATTTCAAATTCTATTCCAAATATAGTATACTCATACCTTGGTTATTCTATATAACATGATTGCCATTTTTGGACTAACCAAATCGACACGAGTGAATCTGGGTAGAAGTTGTTGAAAAATTACTATATAGGCTAGTAAATTATCCACAATGAATGGTAACCACTCCCTTTCTACAGGACTATTTTGTGTAAGAGCAATGTCCTCAACATCTGGATTTGTCTTTTTTAGATTGCTGAAATATATGTAAGTTTTAATAATTAATTGAAATTTATGCTTAAGATAATACAGGGTGTTTCAGAACAAGATTCTGTAAATGCGGAATAGTTCGACGCCGTACACAATTTTTCTTTGCATTGTGGTAGGTTATGATTACAAATTAGAACACAATTTTTCAATACAAAATTATTTTTAATTTGCACCATCGCGGATTTCTCAGAATGTCAATTTACATCTGAAAATTGACAAAGTGATAACGCAATTCAGAGAGTTCTAAATACAAAACGAAAGAAGATTGAAATTTTACATTACAGATTTACTACTTGAATTAAATGGAAATATCATTGTTTGAACAATGGAAATTAATTGTATTGTAAATGTATTCGAGAATTATCATTTTCATTAATCAATAGAAGTGCGAATATACTGAATCGAGTCAATTGAACAAAAAAGTTCTGAAAAGTTAACAATGGTATAACCTCAATTTGTTTTTCTGCAAACCAGAGTTCTTTGATCTAAAATCGAAAGCTCGTTGACTTTATTTTAAGTTATGACAGCAAATACTGCCAACCTCAGATAAATGAACAAAAAACTACTTTGTTCTAAATAATATCCAAACGGAGTATACTTAAAAAAATGAGATACAAAAATGTCAGATATTAAAATTCCGTCTGGTGAAAGTGAAACTTACAGATGTGTACTCAAACTATCCGGGGTATCTCCATGGTTGAATATATGTTAACCATAACTCCAAAACAAGTCTGAATGATCCATCCAAAGGCCAGCGATGAATGAGATTCCTAATGAACACATAAAACTTTCCTTGTACCATTGGAATTGTTATTTTTTTCAATTCTCCCAAATGTGTATCGTCAGCCTTAGCACTTGTTGCAAAGGCGTGTATCTGTTTTATCAAAACTCTGACAATTCTCATATACTCCCCAGATGGTAGTTCATTATAATGGAGATGTTGCTAGAAAAATTTTATGCCTTATAGTATATTATGCGACGAGCGTATAATGATAGCTATTATTCACGAGAAGAAGTTTAGGCAAGTGGCCCAAATCACCGGGCGAATAACAGCCATTTTACGCGAGTAGCACACTATACTTTATCAACGACTACTGAATATATTTATTGAAGATTTTAACATTTGGCGACCGTGACAAAACTCTTCTATTACAAGTGTGGAAAAAGTCAAGTTGACACATAAGAAATTTCTGGAGAACTTTTCATTGTAATGAAAATTGCTTCAATTGATGTAATAATAGTAGATTTGGCCCTCGATTGACAAGGTATACCCATATTTGTTAGTTGGAGTACTGTAGAATACTGAAGAAATATCAATTTATAGATTATTAAATCTACATCTATGGAGAATATGAGAGCAGTGAATAATAACTCATTATTCACTTGTGATTAATGGGTATTATTATGGTCGAGCAAACAGACATATAATGGGTGGATTATAGAATAGACGTGGATAAAAATTTTTACACAGCAAATCTTATTTCTTCTAGAAATATTTCAGTACATCTTGATTAACTAGTGGATAATCACTTCCACGTGAGATAAATAGTAGGGATAGAACGATACCGATATTGATATCGGTATATCGGCAATTGTTGTCGATATATCGTATCGTATCGGCAAGGAATATCAGCAATTTTTTTCCTCTTCAGGGCAAAATGAAATAAATTATCAAACAAATGAGAGTTTTCATTCTAAGGGAAATATTTTTTATTAAAAAAGTAGCTCAGTTAAAAACGGGTAGCACTACAGAATGTTAGGAAATGTCCCTCGCTAGTCGCTACCTGGTACGGACGGAATTACAAAACGGGACTTCCCCGGTCGTGTATGAATAGATGGCGCAATCCCAACTGTTTCCTCGCAACGGAATTGTGTATTATGAAACGGAACCTCCCCGGATTTCGCTTCGGTAATGTATGAATAGGTGGCGTTATGTTTTGATACGATATATCGTATCGGCAAAAAAAGTGATATCGTTCTATCACTAATAAATAGGCATACAATTCTTGCCTGGTCAAACTGAGATATTAGATGTTCTATGATTGGCATTTTCCACAAAATATTCTTAACATTACAACTCTCATTATTCGCTGAAAACTGCTTAACTTTGAATACGCCCGTCTTCTTCCGAACAAGAAACAATTTTTATCCATGACTATTTTATAATCTACCCATTATACGTCTGTTTGCTCGGCCATAATAATACCCATTTATCACTAGTAAATAATGAGTCATTATTCACAGCTGTCAAATGCTTCATAGATTAAGCTATTATATTATTAGAACTGATTTCTACAGTGTTTTAGAGTTCCGTAACTAAAAATTATTCTTTTATCACAAAATATAAAACGAAAGGTTGCCAGCGGTTGGCCATGGAAATTTGGCATATTCCACTGTGTATATTGAAATTTTAGGTTATGTTCTTTATTTTCTTGTCAGATTGATACGCAATGTTGTCAATATTACATAGAGTTCTCTGATAACTTACAAGCTGGTCGGACGAGGCCGGGTACATTCGGCAATGTTGAGTTTATTTTACGTTATGACAGCAAATACTGCCAACTTCATATAAATAAACAAACGCCTACTATGCGCTCAAAGGCGAATTTTGGCGATGTAACTACAGCTTACCATAGCTGTAGTTACATCACGAGATTGATTTCGTAAACGGGCTATAGTCGTCGATAAAGTATAGTGTTTTACTCGCGTATTATGGCTATTATTCAATCGGTGATTTAAGCCACTTGACTGCGGCTCCTAGCCTGAACTTCGCTTTGCAAATAAGATTATAAGCTCCTTACTTAATATACTATTGCTGGTTTATTGTGTGCATATTTGTAATTATAGTCCGTTCAGGAGAGTATGAAGTGAAGGAACCTCTTAGCCCCTCCTATCGCTACGACCTCTTTATCGTTAACGCGGCAGAGTAACAATTTCTATTGATGAACCAGTGGAAGAAGATAATACTGAATATGAATTTTCAAATATATAGTTGTATTAGCCAGTATGATGTTTTCCGGCGCACCCGGAAATTCTTGCGAAACTATAAAAAACAGGGAGGACTACTATGACCTGGGTTCTTCCATACACTTAAATTACTCTTGAACAGATAATTAAATAAAAAGTTTTTTTTATCGGTTACCTCATCATCAGTCCACTTAAAAAATGTCCGTAAGAAAATTTTTCATTTTCGGAATTTATTTCTGTTTACATAGTATTGCTGCATAATCTATTTCATCTCCGCTGTCGGAAGAGGAAGATAATAATAAATTAATAATTGAGAAAATATCTTCTCCGTTCATGAAGACCGATTGTTTACTGTTTCTATTATTTATTATTTAAAGGTTACGAGCAGCAATCGAAATTGCACCAACACTGGCACGACCTCTCAGACCTCGTGCCGAAAAATGTGCACTGGGTGCATATGGTGCGGAACCAGTTTTACAAAAGAACATGGCTTCTTGCACTCAAAGTACCAATAGAACATGAAAATTGCACCAGTGCTGCACTGGTTTTACCAATAGAAAACGCTATATCGCTCTTATACTAGTCCGATCGCGTGCGGATATGAACGACAACGAACGAATGTTCTATGGAGAAGGAGGGGGAGGTTTTACTCACTTCATACTCTCGTGAAATATAGTAAGGCTTGCTCTAATTTTTTCTTTGAAGCTGAAAAGCTACTGGAATTTTGTAGAATATTTCTGAATTGATTGACCCAATTGGTATTAGTTTATCAATTAGAATTATTATTTATCATAAATCATACCATAGCTTGAGGATTATTGAATGAACCATTCAATTTTGGATTGGTTGATTAATCTGGTCATTATTCAACCATAAATCAATGAAAACAGTCAAAACCGTTTCACTCCGCCAAATTTCATTCCTAGGATGTTTATCAAGATTCTGATGAAATGTGTAATCTTCTTTAGACTTGTTCAGAACAGATGTGGATAGTAAAGGAGGAACATAATGAGGCCTGAAAAGAATGGTTAGAATCTCAAAGTAAGAAGTAAACATAGAGATGCCCCTACGCTTGAAAAGTACTGCATTGTAATCAACCAGGCCCCGTATTCTCGACAAGTGATCTTTCAAAGCGTATACGAACTTCATTGCGTGGTGTGCATTTTTGCAGGTAAAAGAGGGACTCGCGTAATGAAGTTCGTATACGCATTGAAAGATCACTTGTCGAGAATACGGGGCCAAGCTCTAAAGTGAGATGAAAGCATTTCACTGCCGCACTGAAGTGAAGTAAACAGTAGGTTAAATTTTCATTTCTACAATTCCTGAATATAATACAACATTTTCGTAATTTTTCCATAGCTATATCTACCGGAATACCCTTAAGCAACAATAAACTGTCACCAAATCAGTAAAATAATTCAATTTATGAACGTCAAATCGAAATGAAAATGTAAATACGTCGCATCGAGAAACTAACCACTAACAGACGATGTTGCTAAACTGAGAGAATTGTCTGTAACAGACGCTAGCTGTTAGTATCAGAGTCCGGGAGCCGTAGACTAATTATTCCAATACAGAATAAAGATACGGCACAAGTTCGCAACGCCGGAATGTTGTTCGAGTGCATAAAGAGATTCTACTTGGCTGCGTCAACGAATGCGTGAAGGCATCTCTAGGTTTACTTTTTACTCTGAGGTTAGAATATCCTAATAAATAATAGTCAATCAGCTTTACCTGTGAATTTGTGGTATCATTTGAAAGGGATTTTTTCCATTGTAATTTATTAGAGGTAATATCGGAGTTTTTGGATCAGTTGGCAAAAAATGCAAAATATAATCGCAACATAAATCATAGTATACTGTATTCCAAGAATAATTTACATTTGCTGGAGACTTCTGATGCCAGGGATTTATCAAGTAGTATGCAAAATGAAACATATAATAATCAAAGGGATCTAAAAACAAAACATAATTATATTATACAATTCAATCACATAAGATAATTTTGTTATAATTTTAGATCGAAACTGCACTGTAAATATACACACAGGGTGTTTTTAAATAAGTATATCAACGGTCAACTATAGATTCCTTATGATAAAATAACATTTTTTTCCTGTGGGTCTTCGTTTCAGCGATACAGGGTGTCAAATTTTTTTTTCAGTTTTTTGCTAATATCTCAGGAACCATTTGAATTACAGAATTGACTTTTTTGAATTGACAATATCACTAATTATAGCTACTTTCTAGCACTTTACCCGGTTTTATTAGAAGTGCCAGTGGCGGAGATATAGAATTTGCACAAAGGTATTATCCCCCAACTTTTCCCCCACTGGATAAATTTGCATTTACGTAGCAAATTCGGATGCGCCAATGTGTTTTACATAAAAAAAGGTACTCTTGGTTTATTGCTCTAAAGTAAACTGTTTTCCAGAAAACCAATATTTTATGATCAAAAATTAAATTAAATTTAATTTCGAGCAATTTTTGTAAAACCTTACAAAGTTATTAGGAACTGTATATGCAGACTTCAAGATCGGTTTATTCAGCTTTTAAAAATTTGAAAATCATTCTTGAGTAAAGACCAGATATATATACCTAGTAAAGTAATTAACTTTCACATTCCACTTTTTTATTCCCCATTCTAATTAATAGGCGTTTCCGGAAATTTACTTGGGTTAATTCGATTCCTAACCTTCGCGTTCGTTCACCTAACCCGAACATCCAACCGTGTTCGGTAAATACGGTGCTATTAACTCGATCACTGACCGAGGTTGATGATAGTAACCCTACACAAGAGCAGGGTCGTAGAGTCACCGCATGCGCACTGCAGTTTAATTTTGTATTGGGAAAAGGCGGTAATAAGTCTTCTACTCTTTTCTCAGTAATTTCATATATTCTATTCCTAAAAATTATGCAAAAAGAAGAGAATTTGGCTCAATGTAGAATGAGTGGATCTATGAGCCTAGAAACTAATGTAAAACAACTTCTTTATAACTTTTTATATAGATCTTTCTGCGCTATACTACAGCCTTCTTTACTTCTTCAACATAGTTACTCAAAGATAACATTAAACATGGGAGGGCACACCAGAAATTATATGAAAGATTTCACAAAAACCAATAAATGCAAGCAAAGCTAGAGACAATTCGAAAATAGACTGGGACTGAAAAAATAAATTCATAAAATATTTGGTTATGTTATTGATACGTCTGACACTTCAAATCCTAATGTGTTCCTATACTTAGAACCCAGGTCGGTGATCCAAGTAGATCCGTCACCTGACCCAATGGATCCAGTTGAAAACCCTGAGTAAGTTTCCAAGAACGCCTTATGAGTGTAATTCCATCAAAATAATTAGTGTGTCAACGTCATCACAAAACTGTTATAATAAGTGAATAAAGGAATTTTCAACCCAATTCTGTGATGGATTGTACGCAGGGAGCATCACTAAGACTTGAAGTATGTGATAAAATAATAATAAACTTTTACTCACTTAAACTTAGAGACATTTGCCTTGTCTGTGGAGAAATCTGTATAAGGTCAGAATAAAACGGATGATTAGATTCACTTTCTAGAGTGTGTCTCACTTTGAGCTGAAAGAACAATAGGTAGAGTTGTACTCATGGTCACCATAAATATACTTACAGGTAAATAAGATACAGGAAAATCATATTTTGTTTGGGTATCCTTCAGAAGAGCGTATAAACATTTGAAAAGTGGACCACAAGGAGATAAAAAATGTCTCAATTGCTTAAAATTTTCCCCTATGCATTCTGACGTTGTACGAAGTCCCCAGCTTGTTGAGCCTCCTTGAGGTCCAAAAATGTTATCTATAAGAAAAGGAAAGATACTCTGCAACTCTATAAGGCTGGCTCTATCCAATAGAACAGTCAATTCAGCACATCGAGTAGTAATTGGTAAAGTAAATGCATTTGTTACCCGATTCTGCAAGAATAAAAATGAAACAATGGGTGAATTCAAAATTAAATATAATCAAGAAAAAGTATGAGATGTATACTAACAAAAAAATTTTCGGACCCTTTCACTTGCATTTTAACTTTATTTCTATTTATTATGAGCGGCTTGCTAAATTCTATATTATTATTTTAAGTTTTATTTGAGGAGGTTAATGTTATGTCAAACAGGAATAACAGAATCGACCATAGAAACTTCTTTTTTTTTCGACTTCTTAAATGCATTTGTAAGTTGAAAAATTAATGGAAATGTTCTGCATTTATAAACAAGCAATTTCTAGAGAGTCCACGGATCTATTCATCATTCAAAACGAAGAATTAAATTGTCTGTTTTAGCATGGTACACGTAAAATAATTTATAACGAATACCGGAGAAGAGAAGAAGAAAAAATTTTGTTCGTTGAACATATTTCAAGTTTAAATTCGAATACGTTATTCACCGCATTGTCCGCATTATTTTCGAGAAAAAGTTGAAGCCATGTTTAATTTATGTGTGTAACTTGTACTCTATTATTTCCTTAGATTACTCAAATATCTTCGTTATTTGTTTCTGAGATATAATTTAAACATTCAAATCCATTTTAACTGCAACTCAGCCTTCTTATCGGATTTGGCTTCAACAGTTCAACATTGACCATGTGCTTTTTAGGCATGGGCGTAGACAGAACGGGGCAAGGGCAATATATTTTTTCACTTCCTCTGAAATATTGTTTTCAAACCGTAGAACAATTTATTTCATGAGTCTTTTCATATTTCATCAGTAGTGTATTATTTGACATCATAAGTATAATATAATAAGTAATTTGACAATATGATTAATTATCAAAAATCGAAAAGCCAGCAATAACCTATTGGACTGACATTCCGACAAAATTACAAAATGTCTAAACGTTCAAAAAAATCCAATAAGAATCCCGCCAATTCGCTGTTGCTACCAGAGATAGCGGTTAAATCCTTGAACAAGGAAGGAACTTCCAAATTGAAAGCCAGCAATTCGGAAAATAATCTGAAGAAAAGCAAACCATTGAAACCTTCCCTGTCGATAAAATCTTGGAGTGTAAACCAAAAGGAACATAAGACCAAAACTGCGAATAACTTAGATGAGGACAATGTCACAACTTTTCAGGAGCTGGCTATAAATAATGAATCGGATGACGACTGTTCTTCGAATCTGTTGAAAGCTAAAGACAGCTTAGAAAATTTGATGAAAACGGAAAGATTCCTGGAAAATGCGGATTTGCACGTTGGATCACCATCGACTTCGTCTTCGCCAGATACTTTGTCTCCGCGTTCCTTGCCTGCACTCAATGAAAGCACCAAAACAACAGTAGCCTCTAAGTCATCAGCATGGGAATCGAACGAAAAAACGACAAAAAGCAGAAGGACGAAAGAAAGGAAGAAAAAGGGAATGAAAACTATAGAAGCAGTAAACATACAATTGCCGAAATGTGATAACAGAGATTTCAAATCCGGGGACGACGAAAAAGCCTCTAGTAACCAATTCACAGATAATTTTGCTTATGTAGCTTATGAACCTAAAACTAGCAGATCTGTTGTTTTTACCAATGAAGTAATGGTTGTCTATTTTAACGGTGAGCATGTGGTGGGCGAATCCAAGGAGCCTCTCAAAAAGGAGCTCGAACAGCAAGTCAGAAATAAAGAGATGAGAAAAGGACATCTT
Organism: Propylea japonica; assembly: GCA_013421045.1. Taxonomy (NCBI): domain Eukaryota; kingdom Metazoa; phylum Arthropoda; class Insecta; order Coleoptera; family Coccinellidae; genus Propylea; species Propylea japonica. The sequence continues at coordinate 31,475,042 of CM024245.1, read as the reverse complement.
CTTTATAATTGAATATCATTCCCAGTTTGGTCCACTTGTCTTCCATTTTTGTGCCTTCTTTTCATATTACGCAAATTTCTCATTTCTTTATACAAATTAGGAATACTGTTATCTCTAAATTGGAGTAGTTTTTTCGTTTCTTTATACGAATCACTGAATTTTATTTATTTATTTACCTTTATAACGTCGTTTTATATGCGTATTGTGAAATATTTGAAATGTAATATTAAATCGGTTGTAAATAAAGAAACGAAATAAAATGAATATAACAACGATTAACCTCAATTTTACTTCATGATGAAAATATCGCCTAAACATCTTACACAAATTCGAAATGATTAATTATATATCCCTGGGGATATATAATCTAAGGAGACAACTATGTTGTCTCTGACTATGTCTTCTAGTTATCGCTTGAAGTATAATGATTCAACTTCATTTGGCGTCTGATCTGCCTAATAATAAAACGAGTTCTAATCTTAATTGAGTGTTCAATGAACAATACTGGTTCATATTTTACGTGAATTTATTATCAAAACTGCACATCTGATTAAGTTGTAATTCAGATACATTGAACTCAATAAACACATGGAACGGCCTCGCGATGCAGCAGAATCGACTAAACGGGTGTCCAAAAGTGTGGGAGAGAGATGGGCAATTGAGGTATCATTATCTCTTTCTACTACTTGTAGAACTCTCCATTTGAAATCGGAGGATACTCCCGCTTTTGAATCGCGCAAGATTACGATGGAGACCCCCACCATTGTGGGATCATCATTACACTCTGACATTCTATCTCAGTCGGCCTCACTTCATCCGGATCGCGAGGCCGTTCCATGTGTTTATTGAGTTCAATGTTCAGATATTACTAAAAGCCTTTTCAATATTCAGTCAGAATGGTTAGGTTAGGTCTGCAACATCAACCGGGCAAAGACAAATACTTCACCAAAATTTGAAAAAATATAATCAATTTTATAATCATCTGAGGTTTTATATTTCGTTATTGACTTTTTTCCACTAGGTAGTTGAATAACAACTCTATTCTCCAATCTAATTGGACACATTATCTGAAGATTTATTATGCGTCATATACAATCTCTCTTTCGACTGTTTGTTGATATACTTTAGAAAAATTTCACCTTCAATAACAATTATCACATATCTCACAATCATTAGGTATACTACTGCTTGGACTCAGTGTACTCCGTTAGATTACTGAAGGTGTCAGTTCCTTTCCTGGTATTTTCTTTATGTAAGGAAATATAGAAGAATGATTCACAATGATAATAAAATGAAGAGCATACTCTAAATTTATAAAGTTAAGGTGTCTTGCTTTTTAAAAATTTCAAGTCTAATATGATATCAGAAACTTGTTCATATCAGGTAACGATAATTCAAAATTGAATATTTTCTTCGATCAGTTGGTTCCGTTCATTTATTAATTTATAATCACCGTATCCATAGTCTAAATTCACAAGAAAGTTAAATTCTGAGAAAAATATCCAGATGTGAACAAATAATTATATTACCTAGTCTGACCTCTAAAATTTTCTTATCAGTGTAAAAATAAATAATAGACGAACATGTTAAATGTTTTTAAAAAACAGCAACAATTATGAGGGAGAAATAAATCAGATTATTAAACTTAGTATATTTCAATATCATAAATCATGGTTTTATATAAACTATACTAGGTTAAAATCCACACAATATTATTATCACAAAATAAAAACACATTAAAAAAGACTAAAATCGTATCACAAAAAATTAAAAAAAAAATCATTTTTTCAGTTCTTCCAGATCTATTATTTCGAAATCTTCATCACTAGTACTACTACCACTTGAATTATTTTTGGTTTCTGTACTTTGCATGCTACTCATAGCAGTATTTATCATATTAGATAGTTGAAATCCGCCAGCGGATGTCATATAATCCACAATATTGTGGACCAGCCCTTTTGAATCAACTGTGGTTCGATTTTGAGCTTCCTCAAAACGTAAGCCTTCCTCAAATTTCCCCTCGTCGTCAGATGAACTCTCTCTACTAAAATGAGATTCCTTCAAATGAATCTCCTTCAGTTCCGATTCAGAATCACTTGAATCTCCAAAACTTGGGGTCAGCTCATGACTCTGAGGATTAGTTGGAATCAAATCTTCTTCTGAAATTTCCTGATTTTCCTCAGCATCTAAGAAGGATGGCATGGAACTCAGACCACTTATCAAAGAATTGGTGACAGAATCTGAAATGAAATGCTCTCAAGAAAGAGGTACGTAAACTCACTTCGGAAACATACGATATTCAATGCGTTAGAGAGAGAGAGAGAGAGAATTTTGCTGTCCAGTTGAACAGTGGTATGTATGATGAATGATGAGACCTATGTATAGATTTCAGGTGGTTCGCTAACATATTGCTTTCAAAACCGATCCATCTTCCGGAAAAAAATGTTACCAGAAAAAAAAATTTTCAGAGAAATTTCTCAGGAAAAATTTTTTCTGGAAAAATTATTTTCTCTGCAATTTTTTTTTCTGATAACATTTTTTCCCGGAAGATGGATCGGACTTTCTGGTCCAATCTCGTGGTCGGCCCGTTCACCGGACTTGAACCCATTGGACTGGGAAGCAGTTAACGAAAAAGTGTATTCAAAGGCAATCGAAAATAAATTTGAACTACGGCAGCTATAATTAAACAAGTATTATACCATTTTGGAATCCTCACTAAATGCGCCAACTTTTGAAAAAACATGCCAAACCTACGTAGTACATTTTTTTTTCAATACAGTCAGTTGAAACTAGGCAATTGTTTATTTCGAATTTTTTTTTCCGAGAAGTAAGCCCTATTTTCATGAAACCTAGAGCAGCTGGTATCAAAATTTTGATTACAGTTTAGACAAGCATTATTCAAGGTTACACAGCAAAGAAAAAAGTTGGAAAAAGTTGATATTTGTGGCAACAGGAGCGAAAAGACTGCCACAGGGTGTGGAATTTTGCGTGTTTTTTTAAATGCTCATTATTTTAAAATCATGCAACTTAGATTTTTTTATATTTTTCTGACAACCAGCATTACTTGCCTTTTCACCCGGTTCCGGTTGACGTCGAGTAATGGGACACCCTGTATATTAAAATTTTAGGTTATGTTGTTTATTTTCTTGTCAGATTGATATGCAATGTTGTCAATATTGCATAGTGTCTGATAAGTCGCAGCTCGTCGGGCGATGACGGGTACATTCGGCAACGTTGACTTTATTTTACGTTATGACAGTAAATACTGCCAACTTCAGATAAATAAAGAAACGCCTACTATAGTCCGTTCACGAAAGTTTGAGCGCATAGTAGGCGTTTGTTTATTTATCTAAAGTTGGCAGTATTTGCTGTCATAACGTAAAATAAAGTCAACGTTGCCGAATGTACCCAGCCTCATTCGACGAGCTTGCTAGTTATCAGAGAACTCTATGCAATATTGACAACATTGCGTATCAATCTGACAAGAAAATAAACAACATAACCTAAAATTTCAATATACACAGTGGAATATGCCAAATTGTCATGGCAAACCGACGGCTCAAACTTTCGTGAACGGACTACATGCGCTCAAACTTTTGTGAACGAACTATAGACAGCTGATTCCCTTCATTTCTAATTTTTTGAGCAGAGAATAATCCAAAAAGATTAGAGGAACTCATTACGAGGACCAATTTTTGGTAAATGTATGGATTGGAATAATTGGTAACTATTTGGTTGACGATTAAATGGAGAGTCATATCACCGCTTTTCGGATGGAAGTTCACCAATTTTGTTGGAAGATGTTTATGAAAAGAAACGGTTTTTGGTTTATGCACGACATTTCATTCTGAAAATTAAGGCACTGCGCAGCCTTTATCTGTGTCTATACGATTTTGGAAGTAATCAAAATTTTAAATTTATAAAACAAAACATTGGCGTATCATTTTCCCAACAAATTTATTCGCACAGAGGTCTGCACGGACAACACTGATGAAAATAAATATTTTCGATTGAAAAAAAAGTGTTTCGATGCGTACTCATAACTTAACAAAAGGTTAACAAAAATCTCGTGAGGTTTCGAAATTATTCTCGAAAACCCCATTTTTCAACACAAATTTCAGGGACCCATAGTTCATAGGAACTTTATGAAGATCTCGAATTTACTGTACCTTATTAGGAAACACCCTATATGGGCACCTAAAAAAAACTATCCACCACATAAATGAGGTAACGAAATTGATGCAAATGGCTCCTATAAATTAGAACGAAATAATTATTAAATTGGGAGGACCCTAAGAGGAGGGCCTTTTGCATTGATATAGTTTAACTTTTGTTGAGCAAAACTCAGTAGTTAACTTAGGTGCTAACATAACAATTCTACACATGTTACCTGCAGTTCTATCTGTCCCCAAACTCTCTAAATCTTCATTTTCTTCTAGATTTTGATCCATTGGTAAAGGAATCAAATCATCCTCCTCAATCACCTCTAAAATTTCAAATGATATTAAATTGAAGAAATTAAACAATTATTTTTATTTCACCTTGGAATCTATCAAAGGAAGATAAAATGCTCTCCAATTTGCCTTTCATCGAAGGTGGCAAATTTTTGTAGGTCATAGGAATGAGGAAAGCACACCATAAGATGAGGAAACAAATCACCGATCCAGAAATTTTATTTGAAATGTAAGCTGAGATGAGGAAGAACATTGACATCATGAAACAAAACTGTTAATAAGAAAAAGTTGTTACTTTGTTAACTAATGCTTGTGTGGCATTGATTACCTCTAATGGATTTTCCCTTCTGAAACGGGTCACTTTTGATAGTGCATTCGAAATTTTATCACAATGTTCTGTACATATTACAGATTGGGGGTTTTCAATCGAAAAAAATAACATAATATTTCTTAAAATGAAAATATTAAAGCAAATTATGAAAAAAAGTCCTAAAACTGAAATATTACTGTTTACGAATGTCCTGCGAAAAAAAGTTGTTTTAAATATTTTCTTGAGATTACGAATACGATATATTTACCATAATATAAAATTCAATATCATAAAACTTGATAAAGAGCGCATCGGGTTCCTCCAAGACATCAAGTCAACAATTCCTTCTGTTTTATTAATATATTTAGTTTTGTTCAACTGGGATTTCACACGACGCAATAAATTAGAGAAGTATTCCATTTTGATAGATGAATAAGTAGAATTAAATTGACTCGATATCACTGTATGTCACTATATCATTCCATTACAGAAAAATGTAGATTAGCTAGTCGAATACACGTGAGAAAATGTGAATTATAATGCGTAGAGGATTTCACTTAACGCCAAAATAATAACAAAGAAACAACACAGAAATAACTGATCATTCTGCCTTCTATACATAACCTCACTTTCAACATGAACATGAAAGAAGTTAATCTTCTTATTTTACGCGTGTCCTGTGTGAGAAAAACCGTGTTTTGGTTTTGTGCAAACTTTTGTTGAGTTCTCTCTAACAACTTTTATTTTGTGACGGAATGAAATGGAAACGCATCATTTACGAATTCAACTTTACTATTCAAACTTAACTTAATCCTACATCAGAAAATTTCCGAAGTTGTTCCTTGGGGAAGTTAGCTTTTTGCAATTTTTTATTTCCACTCAAAATTATCTTTTCAAAGATGTATCACACTTTGTATTTTACTTTTGATTCGATGGAGAAAATGTCAATAGAAATTTCAAATTGAAAATATTGCCATTGTTTAAGGAGAACTTAAACAATGGTTGTGTCAATGGAGTTTCAATTTTCGTTTCTCTCAGATGAAGGTTCCTTGAACAAATTACAGAACATGAAATTTTCAGGACCCCGCACATTTACTATGGAAATTGGCTCCCGGTGGATTTGGCTGAAAATTTGATATGATGTTCTACTAATCCTTCTGATCAAATGTCTAAACAGTCACGAAGCTGAAAAATGCATATTTCTAGGAGTTTTTAACGATTTTTTGTATCCATTATGGCTTACGTATTACCGTTCACACAGAAATGTTTGAGAATTTTTCGTGATTATTGAAAGCAGATTCTGTCAATTCGAAATATTTTCAAACATTTCTGTGTGAACGGTAATAAATAAGTCATAATGGATACAAAAAATCGATAAAAACTCCTAGAAGTATGCATTTTTCAGCTTCGTAACTGTTGAGACATTTGATCAGAAGGATTAGTAGAACATCATATCAAATTTTCAGCCAAATCCACCGGGAGCCAATTCCCATAGTAAATGTGCGGGGTCCTTTGTCTTTTGAAATGGCTGAGATAATCTATTGGAACCCTGTATACAAAGAGTTAAGGTGTGAAACAAATCGGTCATTGAACACTTTGAACATTTCAAGAGTAGGGTTGATTCTCGAATAAACGTCGCATGCAAGAATCAACCCCCTATAGTTATAGTTTTGAAATAGGTTATAGTTCGCTGCGACCTCAAGGTCAATTGTGCCCCCTTACAGAGCTGCTCTCACCACACCCTTCACAGCTCGCCTTCCAGTTCCAGAGATCTGATGAAATTCAATATCTGTGAAGGCTTCAACCAGGCTAATTCTTCAGTCCTATAAGTTTCTCGCCCAAGGCATTCTTTCTTAGGCTCGCAATGGCACAGCATTCCGTTACTAGGCGAATGGGGGTTACTTCCTCCTCCCCACAGAACCTACACTCGTCAGTGTCCGATAATCCCATCCTCAACAGGTGCCTCCTGAGGCGGTGTAATTGTTTCTCACCAAGATCGAGATACCTTTTTGATATTTCTGTTTCAAAGTTCCGAAAGAACTTATTGGAATGATCCATCCCTGGGAGATTCCGCCAGAGCTTTTCCCTTTCGGCTTTCTCCTTCTCCAGAAACTCCTACTTATAGGTACATTTACCTATACCACAGAAGGGTTCTGGGCTTATGAGTGGCAAACTGCGCCCTCTTTGGCAAGTGCAAATTGGCCTCTTCGTTTCCTTTGATTTCCGAATGGCCGGGAACCCAGATTAAAAAGACCTTATTTTTCTTGCCTACCTCATTGAGTTTGTTTCCTACCTAAAGCCGGGTTTAGACGAAGCGCGCCCACTCGCGAGTCAAACCTCGTCACCTACTCTCGCACCAAAACTCATCCTCGCGCCAGTGTTTACACTACACGCTGGATTCGCCTAGAAGGGTGAGCCAGGATGAAGGCGAGGTAGTAATCAGCCTAGTATAAAGTCCGAGACTCGACTATAGTCTATCCAAATCCGAGAGGCCAAGTGTAAACAAACTAGAAACGCGATTTGGTCGCTCTTATTGGTCGAAGCTTCAGGAACGCCACTTTCGACCAATAAGAGCGACCAAATCGCGTTTCTAGTTTGTTTACGCTTGGCCTCTCGGATTTTGATAGACTATAGCTCCAGAAGCTTGTTCAAACGACACAGCGAGGCTTCTTTGATGCGCGACTGAAAACCGACCGGCAATGGCTCAACCCGAGGACGAGGGGCCTCACGGCGAAGAGCATGTTTACACTATGCGAGGGAGCGGAAGCGAGGCTGGTGCGCGAGTAGGTGCGCTTCGTCTAAACCCGGCTTTAGACTAAAGAAGTCTAAAGGTGCTGTTCCACTGCGCGAAATTGACTCGCGCAACTTCTTCGCGAGTCGCTGTTTCGGACTGATACGTTTACACGACGCGAAACTTTTCGCGAAAAAGGGTGAGCCGCCAGTTTTACAGAGACAATCATGGCGTTCGTATTGCTTTAATTGTGATGGCTTATGTGAAGAATAAAAATAAAAAAGAACAAAGAAAACATCGATGGTGGACCAGAGAAATATTTCGTCGGCAATTGCAAACTGGAAATCAGTTGCTTAGGGATTTAGTAGCGGAACCCATCGAGGATACGATCAGGAATTTCACCCCGGATGACATCAGAAGACTTTGAATACCTCTTGTCAAGGGTTGATCCTAAAATAAGAAGAACATAGGCATCCCACAAAAATCTTTAGGCCTGATAGAGCTGGATTAGATGAATGCACTCGCACTGTTTCATTTCGACGTTTCCACGACGCGAAATTAATACCGCGAGTCTCTTTGACTCACTCTCAAAAACCGACTGGCATCGGCTCACTGCGAAACTGACTCGCACAACAAAATTTCTGGCGCGAAAGCGGTTACCACTGCGCGCATTTTGACTCGCGAGTCAGTTTCGCGAGTGAATTTCGCGCAATGGAACAGCGCCTTAAGGTTCCGACACTATCGATCGACCCCTAAGGCTGCACCTACATTAGGTCCGCATTTCTCCCGATCCGATCCGATCCGACGTTGTCCGGCCATCGGACAACGTCGGAAGAACAACAAACACTTTTATCTTAATGTAAGTGCCTACAATGGAAACGAAGCTTCCGAATTCTCGATTTCCGACGACTCACGACACTATCCGATTTGACGGCCGATCAATCATGTTTGTTTCCAATCCGACGTTTCTAATCCGACGCGTGGTTAGTAAAGTACTAAAGTTAAATCTTGCTGTTAATTAAGTTGAATATCAATCAAATTTTTAAAAATGACGGGAAAAATTGATAAGGAGTTGTTAATACAGCTTGTGAGAGATGAACCTCATCTATGGGACCAGAGGGTGAAAGCTTACTACAATCGTGACATAAAATTTGAGTTGTGGAATCAATTGAAACGCAACTTCAACAGATTTCAGTTTTCATTCTGTTGGAGTTGATATTTAAATAAAACACAGTTTGCCTCTTATATCTTTACTTGCATATAGCTTTCAAGATTACTCTGTTTATTAATATAAACAACGTCTTAACCTCTTAACTCTATTATATCTCTACAATAATAGTAATGGCCGTCTTAAGTGTGGGTCAGCTGTTAGTCTGCGCACCACTGAATATTCGTCTTATGCCATACACAGAACAGTTCTTCTTCTCTTAAGAACGCCTGCTTTACGTCTATTATACATCTTATGGGAGGTGTATCGTGTGTTGCTGTCTGGCGAAGTTATACATCTAACACTCCCTCCCTTTGCCAGACCGATCACACTATATCATCTGAAACATCTCAATTTTCTGAAAAGAAACAGAATTAGATACTTCTAAAAACATCTTAATTGAAGATTCTATCTCTAAGAACTCTATGAGCATCTAAAAGCAAGGTTTAGTCATGATGTCCGCAATATCTCTTTAGTCGGGATCCATCTACAATAACCTTTTTGTCTTCAACACATTGCTTTATAAAATCGCCATGTGTATCAGCCATATGCCTTCTCAATCCAGTCCTTTCTCTCTCTAATAAGGATTCATGGATTACATCTATATCATCATCAAACATCTTAAGTTTGTGACTGCCATCTCTCTTAGTGAGGTCACCGGCGGACTTATTGTCGCACCAAATGGTTATGGGAAACACAGTTTTCCCCATCATAAATCGGATAGCTTTATCCAGAGATATGACCTCTTGACATACATCACTCATAGCTAGATATTCAGCCTGACAGGTGGACAATGTAATATAAGATTGTTTGTGGCTTCTCCAAGCAATTACATCACCAAACAATTTTATTACATATCCGGCTGTCGAGGTTGAATCTACATGGTCTCTAAAACTAGCATCAGTGTATGCTTCCAGATTATCTTGTTCAGTTTTGTATTTCAAACCTGAATCAAGAGTGCCTCTTAAGTATCTGAAAATTCTCTTAACATCTTGCCAATCATCTTCAGTGGGTGCAAGTTGTTTCCTCGCCAAATAGTTCACAGCGAATGCAATATCCGGCCGTGTCCCATTTGCCAAGTACATCAAGCTCCCTATGGCTTCTCTATATGGAACTTTCATCTTAATTTCATCTTTATGTTCCTCGTCTGAATTATTTCTCTTATTCCTACTTTGAACCTGTCTTGTCACCATAGGTGTATTTTGTGGCTTGCATTCTTCCATGTTGAATCTCTTCAAAATATTCATGGTATATGTTGATTGGTTTAATAATATGTACCTCTTAAGTTTATTCCTTTCAACATTGATACCAAGGAAATTTTTAGGTTCCCCGAGATCCTTCATTTCGAATGCATGCCCAAATGCGTCTTAATTTCCTGGAGTTTATCTCTATCGTTACTGGCTACTAGAATGTCGTCTACATATATAACTAGTATTGCCAATTTACCATCTTTTCTCCAGGCGTATAGACAAGGCTCGTGTAGGTCGTTCTCTAAGCTTAGCTTTTTGGCTTCTTCTGTGAATCTCTGATTCCATCTCTTAGGGCTGATTTTCAAGCCGTATAATGCTTTCTCTAATTTGCATACTTTAGACTCTCTAATATTGATATCTACTTCTAATCCATCTGGGATTTCCATGTAGATATCTTCGTCTAAGTTTCCATTAAGGAAAGCCGTCTTAACATCTAATTGGCACGAAAACAAGTCAAACTTGTTAATCATTGCAAAGACAGATCTAATGACTGGAAGTCTAGAAACAGGTGCATACGTTTCTTTCAAGTCATAGTTATTTCTGTCTTTGAAACCTCTAATAACCAACCGTGCCTTATAACGGGTTATACCGTCAACGTCTAATTTCCTTTTAAATACCCATCTCGAATCTATAATATTAGGTTTACTTCCATCTAAATGAAGTTTACTTCTATCGACCAATTTCCAAACATTATTTTTTATCATTGAGTCGATTTCCTCTGAAACTGCCTTTTTCCACAGAGAACCCTCTCTTGAGTTTATAGCGTCTCTATAATTAATAGGTTCTCCGTTCAATGTGGATAAAGACATCTTCTCATTTCAATCTCTTTATCAGCCTCTAAGGATTTCATCTGAATTGTTATCTAAAACGTGTAAGTATTTAGCATAACTAATATCCTCTACAACCTTTTTATTTTCATCTATTTTCCTCTTAAGTGAGCTTCTCGTGAATGGTCTTTCGACTGCACTCAACGATACATCTGAATGTTTAGATTCTTTAATTGGTCTTTTCATCTTAAGTTTCTCTACATCTCTATTAGCCTCTCTACTCTTTTCCTCTAACATCCAATCCCAATCTAAATTATCATCTGAATTCTTGTCTTTTTTATATACATCTTTATAGACAAGTTTTCATTGAATCGTATATGTCTCGACTCAAAGAACTTTTTGGAACTTGGGTGCCATATCAAGTATCCTGTGGTAGTGTATCCCACAAGGACACCTTTCAATGCACGCTCTCCAAATTTCAGACTGGGTTTGGGTATTCTAATATAGGCTATACACCCGAACCTTTTAATTTGATCAAAATGACATCTAGAATTTGATGCAAATTTAGTTAAGGGTGTTTCATACTCTATAGATTTGTGCGGGGTTCTGTTGTATGCATGTACAGCAGCATCAACAGCTAATTCCCACATACTCTTAGGTAGACCAGAATCAAACATGTAAGCTCTAATTTTTCTCTGAATGGTTGCATTAAACCTTTCGGCTACACCGTTATGTTCAGGTGTGTAAGGAGGCGAGAAGTCAGTTTCAATATTTTCCTTCTTAAGTATATCAAGAAACTTTCGTCCAGTGAACTCAGTTCCTTGATCAGATCTGATATAACAGACCTTTTCGTCTTTACCTAATAGATTTCGAGTGGATACTAGGAACTTCTCTAATGCAATGCCTGAATCGTCTTTAGTTCTCAGAGAATAGGCTCTAGCCAATCTCGAGTAATCATCTACATAGACATTTATGAACCTCTTTTGTCCTGGGTGCGATGTTGGTTTAATCGGACCCATTATGTCTGTATGAATGACCTGAAGTGGTCGTTCGGCTCTTTTACGAGTCTCTCTAAAAGGCAATTTTTGCATTTTTGACATTATACAAACTTCACAATCTAATATGGAGTCGTCAAATGTCACTCTCTCAAACCTCTTATCAAGCTTTTGCAGCTTTTTCAGATAATTCACAGAGCATGACCCAATCTAAGTGCCAAAGCATAGCTTCGTTAAACTGGTTAGGTTTATCGATCTCAACGTCTAATGGATTGTTGATGAATAGTTCCTCTAAATTATGTAGTGTCTCTAAATCATCTATTTTTACTACATTCCTATTCATCAAAGTACAATCCCAGTTCTTACTCTCATCTTCTAATGAGGTTTTAAGAACCTTCTCTACTTGAGAAATGAGATGTTCGTCTTTCTCCCTCCCAATCACAGAACGGGATACTTCCATTTCAGGTTCTCCCTCCGACTCTAACATCTCTACATCTTCATTGAGTATCTGTGATTGTTGGGACATCTCATTCTCTTTGAACATAACTGCTCTGCAGCAATATTGTTCATATTCAACTTCATCATTTTGCTGAATCTGATTCGGCTTTTTTATTTTGAAGTTGATTAACCAATTTGGTTTCTCATATCTTCCCTCTAAAACGGTTTTATTATTTCGTCTATCAAAAACCTTTAAGATTTTATCGTCTAAATAAATCTCAAGTCCTAAATCTGCTAACTTACGTAGTGACAACAGATTTTCAGACATATCTTTAGCGGCGATTACATTCACCAATCTCAAACTCTTACTCTTAATTGGATCAGTATATAATACTAAATCACCTCTACCATCTATCTCTATATCTGCTATTTGATTTTTATTTGCACTCTTAATTGTTTTGTTCTCTAACCTCTTAAAATTACTCAGTAGCATGTGATCAGTCACTATATGATCAGTAGCTCCAGAGTCAGCAACAAAACTAATAAAATCATTAAAATAGCACTCACCTGAGGGTTTCTGAGATTTTAATGAAGCTTTGCGGGCTTTCATTTGGGTTCTCCTTACCTCTCTGGTATTCACTCTATTGGTCTCAAATTTCTTCTTCCTAAAGCTCTTGCTGGACTTAGAGTGCGATGACTTTGGGCACTCATCACTCTTATGGTTCTCTATAGAATTACAACTGAAACAGAACCATTTATTTTGCCGCTTCAGAAAACATTCACTGGACCTATGCCCTTTGTTATTGCATCGGAAACATCTTAATTTAGGTCCAGAAAATATTCTCTGAAGCTTTGGTTCAGTTTCCTTTATCTCACACTTCTTTTCAGCCTCTAATTGTGAGATAAAGGACTTAATCTCGTCTAGTGTCATTTCCTCTCTAGTGGTCTGTGTCTTTTTATCAGGTCGGCATTCCTGAGTTCAGGAATACCGAGGAGACTGCCTGATAAAAAGCAGACCTAATCTCTTGGGGTGTTATTCAATGACATCCTCACAGGCTTCATACTCCCTCACAATGGAGTCGAACCTTTCGCAGAAGTCATGAACTGACTCTGCCTTCTCCATCTTTATGGCATAAAGCCTAGCTCTAACGGAAGTGTGCGTGACATTGCTCTCACACTTCCTAGAGTTCCTCAAGATCCTGATGATCTCTATTGGTTCTCTAACGGTCAGAATCTTTCGGTGGTAGTTCTCATCTAACCGATTTATTATGATGTCACGAACCCAATTTTTCCTCTTAAGTGTGCTCGCCTCACCTCTAAAGGGAGCACTATCACTGGGTTCGATGACATCAAGGATGTCATTGGTCATCAACTCTGACTTTAGACAGTCCATCCAAATGTCAAAGTTCGTCTCTTTGGTCAATTTGTAGTCCCTCTTTATTTGGATGAAGCTCGGAAGCTTATCCTGCTGAACAACCCCGTCTAAGTTTCCAGCTCTGACTACTTCTGACCTTTCATCGACCAACCCAAGAGATTTTGACTTCTTCGAGAAACCTTCGTCTTTAGTGTCCAGCCTTCGCTTATTAGGAATAGAATTATTCCTCTCGATGAGAGTCCTCAATCGAATGTTCTCTGCCTCTAAATTATTTTTAGAGACCTGGGCTAACATCTCTACCATCGATTTAGCCCCCTCCATAACATCTCTTAGAGTATTTGCTGCCTCTACAATTTGCTTTGCAGCATTCTCAATGGCTTCTTCATTTCGTCTTATCATAACATCATTTATGATGTTAATGCCTCTATTTGATACTGGAAAGTGAAAAATATTTTAAACCTGGATTTCGTCTGAACTCTAATTGCAAGGCCTTGCATCTAACATCTTAAGTGAATTATATTCTATCGTCTAACATCTGAAGTGAATATATTCTTTCGTCTAACATCTTAAGTGAATATATTCTATCGTCTAACATCTTAAGTGAATATATTCTATCGTCTACCATCTTAAGTGAATATATTCTATCGTCTAACATCTTAAGTGAATATATTCTATCGTCTACCATCTTAAGTGAATATATTCTATCGTCTAACATCTTAAGTGAATATATTCTATCGTCTACCATCTTAAGTTTTCACAGTATCCATCTATCATCTAATGTTTGATAGCAGATAAGGAACTACAGGAAAGACTGAGGACATTTCGTCTTTAGTCCCAAATATTGGAAAATTCTTACCTTGGGATATTACAGACTCATTTACATCTAAAACCTCTCTCTCATAGTCATCGTCCGTAGGTTCGTCAGAGACCTCTTGGTAATCGATTTCCTCATCAGAGTAATCTGAGGATTCATAATTTACCAATCCAAATCCTGCCATCTATTTTGGGATTATGAAACAGAAACATATATCATTATTGTGTTACTCTCTAAATCATCTAGATACCAGGTTTATGATATAAGATCTGTTTCGTGCTTCTGAACTGCCTTGAACGCACAGCAATCCTTGGCAATTCGAAACAGGAAATCAAGTTGTCAAGCAGCACCACCTCGTAGATATGCACCTGTCTCAACATGTGGTATCACGCACAGCAATGAGTACCTGTCGAATTAGGTTTGGCCAATAGCACATAAACGGGATGCATCACCTGACTCCTATGATAACCTTAGCTTTGGAACACATAGTACCGCACAGCAAGTACTATATGGACTAAGCCCCAAAATAATGATTCTTTACCAAACTTGTGAATTCAAGCAAGTCTGAGAAAAAGAAATTATTACAGTGATCAGCTGTTAAATATGCATAAACTCTCTACATCATCTAAACTCTTAAGTCTCTCATCTAATGGTGTTTCAATGCAATAAACATCTAACTATTGCCTTATATGAAAATCACCACATCTGAATTTGTTTATGAACAATAATGAATGCATAAAGCAATCAACATCTTAAGTTTGTTCATAAACATTCATGAAAACATAATGCAATCAACCTCTTCAGTTTGTTTCAGAACAATTATAAATGCATAAAGCATTCAACCTCTTAAGTTTGTTCATCAACAAATTATGATTGCAAAATGTAATCAGCCTCTATAGTTTGTCTGAGAACAATAAAAATGCATAAGCATTCAACATCTTTAGTTTGTTCTCAGCCTCTTAAGTTTGTTTGAGAACAATAAAAATGCATAAAGCATTCAACATCTTAAGTTTGTTCTCAACATCTCAACCTCTAATGTTTGAACAGACATACTTTAAATACATCTAAATTATTTAAACCTCTGAATTTGTCTGTCAAACAACTGTGTTTCATCTAAGGGTGACTAATGTTTTTCAATGCATCAACATCTAAAAATGCATTGCCTCTAAACTATGTTATGTATGTGTGCAAATAAACTACGTATAGTTTATTACATACAACAAGTATAAAACATCTTAATTTGAAGTGTAAACTTACCTCTATCAGTTTAACTTCGTCTCTTTTATATTCACAAAGGAACAAGTCACCACAATATCAACAACTCGTGTTTTTTAATATTTTTAGCACAGTGGAATCGTGCACTGGGTTACCATAACCTGTTGGAGTTGATATTTAAATAAAACACAGTTTGCCTCTTATATCTTTACTTGCATATAGCTTTCAAGATTACTCTTTGTTTATTAATATAAACAACGTCTTAACCTCTTAACTCTATTATATCTCTACAATAATAGTAATGGCCGTCTTAAGTGTGGGTCAGCTGTTAGTCTGCGCACCACTGAATATTCGTCTTATGCCATACACAGAACAGTTCTTCTTCTCTTAAGAACGCCTGCTTTACGTCTATATTATACATCTTATGGGAGGTGTATCGTGTGTTGCTGTCTGGCGAAGCTGTTATACATCTAACACATTCATTTTGCTATCACGTGTTTACTGCAATAGTTTCTACTAAAAACTGCAGTAGAACGGTAGACAGTATACAGTTAAACGGATCACGTCGGGACCAGTGTAGGCAGTCACGTCTGACGTCATCGGATACCGATGGACGGATAACTTCGGATCGGATCGGATCGGGAGAAATGCGGACCTAATGTAGGTGCGGCCTTACTCTTTTCGAGCGAGATATGAAGAAGCCATGAACCTTTTGGCTAGTGAACAGCGAAATAACAGAGTCGGCTGAAATAATCTATTAACAACAATTCCATGACAACAACTAAACATAAATATTTAATCGTCAAAACAGAATTTGTTGAAATTTCGGCACTAAAATTTCTAAATTTTCGTGTAAAATATGTCCTGCTGTCCTACTCCGTGTCTTACACCGTTCTGTCCACCATGTGCTACTATAAAAGGATGTGTCCCAGTATCTGTATGTCCATGTCCACCACCACCTAAATGCCCGATTGAACCAGTTCAAGTCCCTTGCTGTCCACAACCTTATATCCTTTATCCAGTGGAATGTTACAAAAGAGTGTGGTGTGACCCTGTACCCCCATGTCCTTGTCCTCCCTGCGGAGTGCCTTATACAGCAAGGCCTCGTTGTTAGATGTGTCTTTAAAAAGCCGTTTGGTTCTACATGTATAGTGGGATCTTAGACCTTTGTCTAAGGTGGGATGTATTTATGAATAAAATTAAATTTGTTTTTAAAATGTGTTATCATTATTACAGCTATGATCTGTGTTACAGTCCCATGGTCCTATGGCTAAGATTTTTGAGTTTTTTACTGGCATTGTTTAAATAAGTGTTTTATCCACGTAAAATCGGTCCATTGTACGCCTCTGTGCTTGGCCTTCATAATACCATTGTTTAAGGAGAAGATCTTCTCCTTAAACAATGATAATATGTTGTTGGCAACCCCTCAACAATTAAATTAAATTAAATTTAAGGTTCGCTTTAGCCAATTATCTATTCGTTTTGAGATATTTCGTGCTCCTGAGTAACTCAAAAGCTCGAGATACGGCTTGCCATTGGCTGCGCACAAACACTGGTACAGCTCAAGAGCACGAAATATCTCAAACGAATACTGTATTAAATGTCACTTAACAGTTGGTGCAACGTAATTTAAGTTGAGGGTTCATTTTAAGGGGCACTTAGAACTAAGTGTGATTGGTGCAATCGGGCCTAAAACAATGATAATATGCCATTAATCATAAGGAAATATTGAATATCGAACTTCGAAGAGATATATCTCTGATACAAGCAATGATGTCTATGGATACAAGTAGTACCAGGGTTGCCGAAAGTCACAATCAGTTTTCTACTGAATGAAGGAATGAAATCCACCAGAATTCTACTAAAAATTTTTTCACCTGTATCTACCAGATTTCTATTAACTTTTTCACGTTCTGAAGGACTATTCTTGAAAAGTGAGTGAGTTATTCGAAAATTTATTCATTTATAAAGCTTTAGTACTATACTAGCTTATATAGACTAGTTTACAATTCACCACCGAGGTGCAGGTATTTACGCGGAAGGATATTTCAAGAAAATAATTTTTAAAGAGTCAGCACAAAGGACGAGTGATTTGCGCAACCAAAGGAGTCCAACTTTGCGAACATAAATAAACTCTAATAAGCAAAGATATTCTACACGATTTCTATATACTCCGTTCACGAAAGGTTGAGCCATCGGTTGGCCATGAAAATTTGGCATATTCCACTGTGTATATTGAGATTTTAGGTTATGTTCTTTTTTTTCTTGTCAGATTGATACGCAATGTTGTCAATATTGCATAGAGTTCTCTGATAACTCGCAAGCTCGTCGGACGAGGCCGAGTACATTCGGCAACGTTGACTTTATTTTACTTCATGACAGTAAATACTGCCAACCTCAGACAAATAAGGAACGCCTACCATGCGCTCAACCTTTCGTGAACGTAATCACGCATGAATCTTCCGTAAAGACAACAGATGCGAGATGCTTAGCCTAAAATCCAGCCCTGAACAAAAACAACCAGAAAACCACTGGAATTACTTCGTTGCCCACCAGAATTTCTACCAACTACCAAATTCAAATTTCAGTCACTAGATCGACATCGCATTCCACCAGATTTAGTAGAAATTCTACTAAAGTGGCAACCTTGAGTAGTACACTAGTACGAGTACGACCATTGTTCTCCTTAAACATGGTACGACGTATGTTCTGTGGGTACGACTGGTATCGGCACATGCACATGCAGATTGCAGAACATCGCCAAAATCCGCCTCAAATGTTCTGTGCTGCTAGTGTGCTGGAGTGGTTACTGGTTAGCATCATATTTTCTGTGGTTAGCATGTTCTGTGGTGCTTAGGTTATGGTAAAATCAACAAAATTGAGTAATTAATGGATATTTTTATGTTTGGATTGTACAAAACTGGCTGTGTACGAAGGAAATTGCGAAATGGAAGTGAAAACTGAAAATTGTGATATTACCAGAAAGGAAGGAGAAAAACTCAACGGCTCAGATACTTCGTTTTTTGATTGGTTAGTAGGTATATTCATATAGATGCACGATTAAACCCAGTATGAGATAACTCGAGTTATACGTATATTCATTTTTTTATTAATTTTTTTTTCATGTATCGCATATATCCATATATATAGGGTGACCAGAATTGGTGATCCGCGAACTACAACTTTTTAACCCTATGAGGTGGAGAAAGACATTTGGGCAATTTCAATTTTATTTTTTTCTTTTATTTTTGACAGTAATCCAGTGGCCTAATCTAATTTTTGCACAACTGCCAAAAAAACTTGACCTTTCTTCAGCACTATGGATGCGTAAATGGTTACTTTTTTTCACCGTTAACAATAGTCATTTTTTTGTCATAACCTCGAGCTAAAATCTAATAGTTTTCCCGTGTATAATACAATATTTTTTTCTGTCACAAGAAAAACGACCATTTAATAGTGAAAGAAATATAACTTTTCACGAAATTACTTTTTCCCCGTCAAAAAAGTGGTTTTCTATATATATATATCCGGGAAAAAGGTACTCACCAGGGAAAAAAGTAATTTCATGAAAACTTATATTTCTTTCACTATTAAGTGGTCGTTATTCCTGTCACAAAAAAAATAGTGTATTATACACGGAAAAAATATTAGATTTTAGCTCTCGGTTTTTTGTCTCCTTTCGCTTTCTTTTTTTCACCATTACTGAAAAAGTAGGTTTCTATAGTAACGAGACAGAAAGATCACTGGATCTGGATGCATAGAAATATTGTATTTGAAGCTCAGAGGAAGAAGTAAACTTACTTACTTCTTCCTCTGAGATTTGAAGCATTATCTTCAATGATTATATTTCAGAGGAAGTGAATTGACAATCACAGTTGTACAAAAAATTTACGCTCTCATGTGCCATGAAAAAAACACCCATTTTAAGCACTTTTTACAAAAATATAGTAGTTTCCTTCCTTATTAATTACCTAAACTTGTTTTTGAATGCAGTTGATCACCGATATAACAGCTGACAGTTCATATAAAATAAGTTGTCAAAAGATGGCATGTTTTGTATCGTAATTCGCAATAATTCATCAGTACTATGGTGTTTCTTCACAGTTGCCGAAAAAATAGTGTAAGCAACACGTCCGAAAATGTTTTTTTTTGACTTGCAGACTTCCAGGACTTGGCTACAGCTCGTATAGTCCGTTCACAAAATTTGTTTTTATTTATCTGAAGTTGTCAGTATTGGCTGTCATAACGTAAAATAAAGTCAACGATGCAGAATGTAGCCGGTCTCGCCCGACGAGCTTGCTAGTTATCAGAGAACTCTATGCAATATTGAAAACATTGCGTATCAATCTGACAAGAAAATAAACAACATAACCTAAAATTAATATACACAGTGGAATATGCCAAATTTCCATGGCCAACTGACGGCTCAACCTTTCGTGAACGGACTATACTAGAATTTTTGTCTCACTCGTCCAAAAAATCCTACTTTCCGGACTAGTACGTAAATTACTTTTCTTATGAAAAAAATAATTCATTTTTACATAAAAATAATCACAGTTTTTTTTTGTTTAAAAAATATAACATGCCATATATCAGTGACGACGCTAGGATGGGGCAAGTGTTGGCCCAGAACCCCTCATAAATTATTTTGCTTGACAAAATTACCAATTCGTTCGATGATACGTCCACTGAAAAGTCTGGCCCACATTTCCACCCCTCCCCCCTGGCAGCGTCGCCACTTATCTAAGGCTCTATGACTATTTTCGAATAAAAATAAATAAATTATATATAACAAATATACAATTATATATAAATTAATAAACAAAACTTTATATAATACATCGGGAAAGGAACCGCTAGCAAAAATTACATTCACCCACTGGATTTCTATCAAATAAGCATTTTTATAATGTTCTTGTTCCAAGTTTACAGCACAAACAGGAACGGAGGCATGTTCTCTATTTTTTATTGTAGGAAAGGTGTTGTTCAGGGATCACAAATTCTGGTCACCCTGTACATGTTAAACGAATAAATCTTGTAGTTAGGCAGTCAACTTTCTACAGGGGGAGACTATGCTGTTGCTCGTCTCTAGTTCTTCCTGATGAGCTGTAGCATATCCTATGACAGGGCCTCGCCTCCTAAGCACCCTGTCACTTTTTTTTCAATTGCAAACTCAAGAATTCTGGTCGTTTGGGATTTTCGTTTGAAAATATAAAATGCAAAAAATTAAAATACAACATTAAAAGCCTACGGCGTTTATTTGCAGTTCTCCTAAAGATGAAATGGTGAAGGAAGACATAGACGTTGAGGAACAATTTCTAGATGAAAAGGGTCTTCACAAGAGATGTATATTTATGGATAAAATTCAGAATGACTTGAAAACATTTCAGTGTGATGTCGGTAATATAAAACAAGACATAAGGGTTGTCCAAAAGTGCATTCGAATTTAAGGAAATTTCAGTGTAATTTATGTGATATAAAACAAGTCAAAAGAGTAACCTAAAAACTCACGTAGAAGCTGTTCATTGGAATTTAAGAAAATTTCAGTGTAATCTATGTGAATATAAAACGAATGGTAAGCCTCAGCTTAAAAGTCATGTAGAAGCTGTTCATTTGAATTTAAGGAAATTTCAGTGTAATTTATGTGAATATAAAACAACTAGTAAGAGTCAGCTAAAAATTCACGTAGATATGGTTCATTTGAATATAAGGAAGTTTCAGTGCGATTTATGTGAATATAAAGCAAGTTTGGAGCGTAACCTAAAACTGCACAAAGAAGCTGTTCATTTGAATTTAAGGAAATTTCAGTGTAATTTATGTAAATATAAAACAAGTCGAAAGAGAAGCCTAAAACTGCATGAAGAAGCTGTACATTTTAATTCATGGAAATTTCAGTGTGATTTATGTGAATATAAAACATGTAATACGAATCACCTAAAAAGGCACATAGAAGCTGTTCATTTGAATTTAAAGAAATTTCAGTGTAATTTGTGTGAATATGAAACAAGTCAAAAGAGTACCTTAAAAAGACACTTAGAAGTTGTTCATTTGAAATCAAGGAAATTTCAGTGTAGTTTATGTGAATATAAATTGAGTACAAAGTATATGCTGAAAAATCACATAGATTCTGTTCATTTGAATCTAAGGAAATTTCCATGTAATTTATGTGAATATGAAACAAGTCGAAAGTATATCCTAAAAGGTCACGTAGAAGCTGTTCATTTGAATTTAAGAAAATTTCAGTGTAATCTATGTGAATATGAAACAAGTCAAAAGAGTAACCTGAAAGGTCACATAGAAGCTGTTCATTTGAATTTAAGGAAATTTCAGTGTAATTTATGTGAACATGAAACAAGTCAAAAGAGTAACTTAAAAAGTCACATAGAAGCTGTTCATTTGAATTTGAGGAAATTTCAGTGTAATTTATGTGAATATAAAACAAATATTAAGAGGAAACTAACATTCATGTACAATCTGTTCATTCAGATTTAAAGGAATTTCGATGCAATTCATGTGAATATAAAACAACTCAAAAAGAAAACCTAAAAATTCATATACAATCAAACCATTCAAAAATGAAACATCAGTGTTACTTATGTAAACATACAGAATCATGTTTAGACAATCTTAAAGATCACATATTAAATGTCCATTTCTTATAAGTTTGAGAGTATTATTTCAAGCCTGGTTGTGAGAACTAAATAAACCTTAACTACCTAATATTCAACCTTTCTGATAGATTAATTTAACTCTTGATTATTTTTCTTTTCAGGTTCATTTTTTTTTGTACTTGTATTCACTTGTAGTTCACCTCAAATATATTTCTTTTTTTTCTACTTTGTGACCTGTCCTATACATCGTTCAATATCCAAAAGGATTACCAAAATTATTATCAATATAATATAATAAAATTGACTAGAACCGTGGCATGAAGTCAGTTTATTAGTATTGGAAAAAATTATTCAATTTCGTTTCTCAAATATGAACAAGCATAGACAAGTAAAGGTTGACGCTCACTTGGACGAGACGAAGCGAAGAGTTTGTTTTCCGCAGGCACGATTTGCACTGAATCAAATGGGTAGACGCTCACTTGGGAGGCGCGAAGCGAAGATCAGAATCTAACTAACTAACGCGTCGCTTTAGGGGTCGTTTATACTGGCCCGTAACTTATGCCCTTAAATTATGAATGAAAAACTTCTAGGTAAGGGAATAAGTTAAAGTTCGAGTATAAACCATAGCATGAAATGTCTATGTTTCAATTCTTAGGGTAAGGGAAAAGTTAAAGTTACGGGCCAGTATAAACGACCCCTTAGATATATCCGCGAAAATTTCAAGACTTTCAGGCAACAGGCCTCTTGTTTACAGACCGCTTGTCACTTGAGGCGAATTTTGGCGAGCTGTGGTTACATCTAACTATGGTTACGTGATTTGACAGAAAATACGTGTATTAACTGTCAACTATGGTAAGCTGTGGTTACATCGACAAAATTCGCCTTTGTCGAAAGTGCCTATTCTTAGACTAGAGAAGAGAGAGGACGCGTAACGCTAAGCGTATTTGTGAAGCAATCTGCCACATTTTCGAACATTTGGTAATATTCCTCAGACCTGAATTTTGGAAATAACAGTTATTTTATAAATAAATTAATTTTAGAATCCAATAAATTGAGTACAACTTGAAATTACTGAGCAGAAAACAAACTTGTTTGTTTGCCACATAAATACACTAAAAAGTGCGTCACTTTGGAACTAGACGAAACGGCTTTGCGTATCCTCTCCCTTCCCTAATCTAAGTGCCTATTAGTTTCACAGAACATAAAATATATTAGTTTTGAGATATTTCGTGCTCCTGAGTAATTCAAAAGCTCGAAATACGGCTTGCCATTGGCTGCGCACAAGCGCTGGAACAGCTCAGGAGCACGAAACTCCACAAAACGAATACTGTAAATAAAGATCATTTGAATGAATGCAAGAAAACAAATTTTTCAACGTTGGTAATATGTTTATTAAACATCCATCTAATAATGTATAAATCAATAAATATAAAAACTCTACATTCCATATCAGTTATGGACTTGATTCTCTATCTTCTGGCTGAGAGTTGCTCTTAATTGAAGGTTGCATGTTTATTCTTTTTGGTAAGATCATTTCAAATGCTTCTTTGAAACTTCTACCTTCGCTTACTCTCAATAAAATTTCGAAAACTGAAAATAAATGCGTATTTCACACAAATCCATAATGTTATATAGAATAACTAAGATATGAATACCATATTGAGTATAGAAGTTGACCAACTATTTTCATGGAGATTTTCATCTACATAGATAAAAACAAATTTAAATTTGACAATAGTACATTATGCAACAAGCGTAAAATGATAGCTATTACTCAGGAGGTGAATAACAGTCATTATACGAGAGTAGCATACTAAACTTTATCCACGACTACTGAATATATTTCCTGGAGATTTTAACATTTGGCGACCGTGACAAGACTGTTATAAGTGTGGAAAAATTCAAGTTGACGCATTAGAAATTTTTATAGAACTTGTCATCGTATATTTTGTAATAGAAAT
Source organism: Propylea japonica (assembly GCA_013421045.1). Classification (NCBI taxonomy): domain Eukaryota; kingdom Metazoa; phylum Arthropoda; class Insecta; order Coleoptera; family Coccinellidae; genus Propylea; species Propylea japonica. Next base: position 31,450,914 of record CM024245.1, on the reverse strand, counting down.
TGCTTCAATTGATGTAACAGTTGTAGGCTAATTCCTCAACTGACAAGGTATATCTTTATTTCTTATACCTTGTTCTCTTTTCATTTCTTTCTAATATGATTTTCAGTATTCGTTAAAAATATCTATATCTTGAATAAGTGATAATCTGATTGTTCAAGAAAAATACAACAAACATGTAAAAAGAACTCATAATAAAAACAAATCATAGATCAATAAATGCGGATCAGATTGAAAAAATGACTATTCAGATGTTGTTAAATTGCAACGAGTGTATAATGATAGCTACCTTCTATTCATGAGGTGAAGTTTAGGTAACGTGCCTTAGGCGAGAGGCCCAAATCACCGAGTGAATAACAGCCATTACACCCGAGTAGCACATTATACTTTATTCACAACTACTGAATATATTTCTTGAAGATTTAAACACTTTGCGATCGTGACAAGACTTTTCTATTACAAGTGTGAAAAAAGTTAAGTTGACACATGAGAAATATTTGGAGAACTTGTCATTGTATATTTTGTAATAAAAATTGTCCTCATTGATGTAATCAAATTAAACTTGGCCCTCGATTGAAAAGGTTCACCTCTATTTGTTAGTTGGAGTACTTTAGAATACTCAAGAAACGTCAATTCAAAGAATTTAAACCGCATTCAAGCGACGTTATTATTGGTTATCCGCTTGAAATTGTTTATAATATCAAAGATGAATCTATGAAGAATCTGACAGCAGTGAATAATAACTCATTATTCAATTGTGATTAATGGGTATTATGTATTATGGCCATGCAAACAGAAGTAAAATGGGTGGATTATTCAATAGTCGTGCATAAACATTTTTAATTTTATTTGGGTACAATAATTATATGGAATATTCATCAAGTATGCAAAATGTCATATTTCGAAGTAAATTAATTTTCCATACTCAATCATCCGTACTTAACTAGTCCTACTCTATTACAGTATTCGGTTTGAGGAGTTTCGTGCTCCTGAGCTGTTCCAGTGCTTGTGCGCAGCCAATGGCAAGCCGTATTTCGAGCTTTTGAGTTACTCAGGAGCACGAAATATCTCGAAACGAATAGGCTATATCTCTGACTATGAACAATTACTCTAGAGACATCCTGTAGAATACCAAATTTCAGCAGACATCGATCAATTTCAAAATATGGAATTTTTATAGAAATATTTAAATATTTTTTTAACATGATGTGATCTTGACTTCATTTGGCACGAGCCTATGCAATAATGAAATTTTAATCTGGGTTTTCAGTTGAAGGGGTTATTGTAACAATATGATAAGCCATACTATCTGTCAAATTGAGATTTTGATAGATTCTTGACCAGTAATAGTGTGACAAGCCTCCCAAGAAAAACTACGACTATTTCTCAAGAGTTGGCGGCACTATACTTAGACCAACTTATAACCATAATAGTCCAGTCAATAATACAAAATTTGGCCAAAATCTCGGAATTCGAGATACCCAGCTGTAAATCGGCAAATACTTTTATATTGACTCCCTAAAAGTTGTCTCAAAACCTACATATGGTAGGGTGTGAGCAACTATCAAATTTTGAGGTCGAAGATCACAAAAATCGGTTTTTTGCCCTTTTTTTGGTAATATCTCATTTCCTATGGGTTTTTTCCTATTTTTAGTTATTATCAATATTGTAGAATACAAAATTATCTACAAATTTTGTTTGAAAAAAATTTCGATAAGGTTGACCGTTTTCGAGATAGAGGGCGGAGAAGGCGCGGTCACAGCATCACTTCAGGTCAACCGGCGCCTCCGGTCGAAAACGCGCAATATACAGTTGATGAACTGATTTACTTGTCATTTTAATTGGTCGTACACTGTCTTACGAACAAGAAATTTTTTTTAAAAAAGTTGGAAAAGGAAATGTAAAAACCGAGATTTACTCGACTAAAAGTTTTGATAATTATCCCCATTCCAAAAAACATATTTTATTTCTGCACGCATTGAGTGGCTGTGACACAACTTCTGCGCTTTTTAAAAAGGGAAAAAATCATTTTTAAAAGTTTTTGAGAAACTGACAAATTTGGATGAACTAGCTGCAGCATTTGAGGAAGACAATTGTTCGGCCCAGAGGTTATTAGAGAGTGGAACTCAAACCTTATTGGCAGTCTATAATGCTCCGAAATCGGTGAAAAGTCTCAATCATCATCGCAATATGCATTACGTCAACTTTTCTATCTATTCTAAACTGTTACTGTTATTTTCTGTCTTATTCTATTCAATCTATTGTGCATTGTGTTCTTATGTGTCTGGAGTCTTCGTCCTGTCCGTTGCGTTCACATTGTCCGCTTGTCTCCGTTAGGTTAAATCGTCTTAGATAGGCTTTCATATTTCCATGTCCCGTGGTTAGTTGCGTCGCTTTAAATGTCAGATTGAGTCTGTCCGTTCCTACCTGTCTGCAGTGTCCGTATAGTTCTCTTCCCTACTGGTTTTCATCCCAAGTTCGTTGCCACTAATTCACAATATCCCTTTTTACTTTGTACCGTATGGGAAAGTCAGCAGATGATGTTTGCAGGCTTTGTGGGTCGGAAGCAGAAAAATCTGAACACGTGGTATGCAAGTGTCCAGAGCTGACTGGCCTAAAAACAATCCACATGGCAAACCCATCCTGAACACACTAGAGGTAATGGCCAAGGCTCCCAGGATGGTTGTCGCCTTTATCAATGCCATTGACGACCTCCCTAGGTTTACATGAATAAGTAGGGTAGAGAACAAAAGATTTATATAGTCGCAGTTCCCGAAGGGCTGACTTAGCCATAATGACCCCAATGACCATTTGAGGAATACAATTGTTCGGCCCAGAGGTTATTAGAGAGTGGAACTCAAACCTTATTGGCAGGCTATAATGCTCCGAAATCGGTGAAAAGTCTCAATCATCTTCGCGCAATATGCATTACGTCAAGTCTACAAAACTTAATAAACCTGTGCAGCTTTCAAATATTCCACCGACAAGTGCAGCTGCTCATCAACATTTCAAACGTGTATATTATCAAGTTCAAACTTGGTTAGGACATGATTTGGAACCACAAGTATGGGGTTGGGCAATGCGAAATGATTTTCTGAAGCCTATCATGACAATTTTACCACCTGCTCCAGAAAATTTGATAAATACAATTTTCTGCAACTGCAAGAGTGGTTGTGGTTCGCGATGCGGATGCAGGAAAGCGGGCTTGCAATGCTCTTTAGCTTGTGGACAATGTAATGGGCAAGCTTGTCTCAATGCTCTACCATATCAGAGCGACATTGACGAAGATGGAACCTTTGACCCCGAAATCATGGAAGAACTTGAGACAAATGTCGTTGAAGACGATAATGAAGACACAGTTTGAAAATTACCAGCAGCCAGAAGACGACGATGAAGAGGAAGAAGATGATTTAAATTATAAATTGTAGTTTTTGTACCCTTTATTCCATTTTTTACTTTCAATAAAAATAAATGAATTGAATGATATTTTTTAACAAAAAGATTAATTCATTATTTATTTGTTTTTTTTTTCATCATGTAAGAAGTTATTACTATTAATTAGGTTAAAATTCAAATAGAATTCCTATATTTTCATTAACAATCCTCCAATTACATGGGCAGGTAAGTGTTGTTAAATAAATTGATACTTAATAAAAAGTGGATAGGTTAGGGAAAAAAATTATGTAATATAACATAATAGTTAATAAAATTGACAAATATTCATAATAATTGATTTAACGATAGTTCATCAACTGTATATTGAGCGTTATCGACCGGAGGCGCCGGTTGACCTGAAGTGATGCTGTGACCGCGCGCTCTCCGCCCTCTATCTCGAAAACCGTCCACCTTATCGAAATTTTTTTCAAACAAAATTTGTAGATAATTTTGTATTCTACAATATTGATAATAACTAAAAATAGGAAAAAACCCATAGGAAATGAGATATTTCCAAAAAAAGCGCAAAAAACCGATTTTTGTGACCTTCGACCTCAAAATTTAATAGTTGCTCACACCCTACCATATGTAGGTTTTGAGACAACTTTTAGGGAGTCAATATAAAAGTATTTACAGATTTTCAGCTGGGTATCTCGAATTCCGAGGTTAAATGCTTATTTGACTGGACTATAAAAACACTTTCTTTGATTTAACACATTTAAATACATTTGGAGACATCCATTTCTCGAAATTATAGTTTTATGGCTTATCAAAATTCTAACAATACCCCCTTCAATTGTTATCCATTGGTTATTGTACCTAAATATCTATTATTTAGGTACATTTATAATATTTTAATTATAAACGAATATGTCTCAAATAGTGGCTAAAAGGTTCACCACAATAATAAATCATAATTATACAGGGTGTCTACTTTTAAAGTGGACAAACTTCGAGAGCAAATTTATTGCCATTTTCGAATATGTGGTCAAATTTGATGAGACTGCAAGGAAAACGGAATAATGATTTTTTTAGAGAAAAAACTTTCCGTGAAATCAAGAAATGTTAAATTGAAGATTAACCGTTAACATTTTGACCATGTGTTATAATATGAAATTTTTTGTTGCGAATCAGTTGTATAATCACCCCTCGAAGTTTGTCCACTTTAAAGGTAGACACCCTGTATAAAATTTGAAATATCTGTAATAATTAACTTATGTACCTTGATTTATTGTGAATACTTTTCTATGTTTCATCCAGAAATATTCACTTATAGGTAACTGCCCATGAGAAATTCCTTGTTCCACGGCCTTTTTATAACATACACCCTACAAAAAAGATAGTTGGGATAAGCAGCATTCCATCAGATCTTCAAAATAAGTTTTCAATCAAGCTCTTCACTACAACTAGTTGATAGTTTACAGAGGGGTTACAGTCCACTGCGACCTTAAGGTCTATTGTGCCCCCTTACAGAGCTGTTCTGGCCAAAAACCTTCACAGCTCGCCTTCCAGTTCCAGAGATCTAATGAAATCTAGTAACTGTGAAGACTTCAACGAGGCTAGTTCCTCACTCTTACAAGTTTCTTGTCCAAGGCATTTCCTCCTCAGGCTCGTAATGCCAAGGCATTCCGTGACTAGGTGAATGGGGGTTTCTTCCTCCTCGCCACAAAACCTACACTCGTCAGTGTCCGACAATCCCATCCTCAACAGGTGCTTCCTAAGGCGACAGTGTCCTGTAAGAAAGCCAGTGAGGAGGTGCAATTGCTTCTTACCAAGATCCAGATATCTTTTGGATCCCGCTGTCTCGAAGTTCCGAAGGAACTCAGTGGAATGATCCATCCCTGGGAGATTCCGCCAGAGCTTTTCCCTTTCGGCTTCTCCTTCTCCAGAAACTCCTTCTTATAGGTACATTTAGATATACCACAGAAGGGTTCTGGGCCAAAGAGTGACATTTGTGCGCCCTCTTTGGCGAGTGTATTGCCTCTTCGTTTCCTTCGATTCCCGAGTGGCCGGGAACCCAGATTAAAAAGACCTTATTTTTCTTGCCTACCTCGTTGAGTTTGTTCCGGGACTCCCAGATCATCTTAGAATCGATGACGTAGGAGCTCAGTGCTTTAATAGCAGCTTGACTATCTGAGTGTATGGCTATATCACACTTCTGATAGTTTCTCTCTAGATTTATATCTAGACATCTCTCAATAGCTAAGATTCACTACAACTAACTCAAAATTGGTTTTCCCTGCAGGGTCTCTGGTGTATTACACCGATGGCTCAAAGACAGGAGATGGACGAGTCGAAGCCAGGGTATACGGTCCCTCATTACAACTAGCCCTACCTTGGGCTTTTGTCCATCGGTATTATACAGGGTGACTGGTGACGTAAGGGACAACGGCTAACTGGAGATAGGGGACCTCAAACTGAATAAGGATTGGGAGTTTAAACCCCGGGTTTCACAAACGCTTGATTGGCAATCAAATCGTTGATTTTCAATTGAGTCGATGGTTTACGTCAAAATGAACTGAAAATTGCACAGAAATGATGACATTTCAATAATCAAGCTGATTGGAGTTTTGTGAAACCCGGCTTAAATGTCCCATAAGGCTATTAGTTTCAGAAAGTTTCAGAGGGGGTTTTTTGAAAAAGTGCTGAAACATTAAACTCCCATATCTACGTCAATATGGCAAGCTTGTTACTATATATATTCTCCATCAGATCGAGAGAAAAATTTTTCAAAAATTGCAGGTCCGTATTCATAATTTTCAATTTCCGTGTCAGGTGAGAAATATCACTCGGTATATGAGATAAAAAAAATTGAAATGGAAAATTGGAATCTGCAAAAAACACTGAGTAAAAATCTGTTTTTAGTTTGAATTAGAGATGTGTAACTCAGTGAATTCTTGTGCGCCAACACAGTGACTCAAGCGCAGTTCCCTGTGTCAACTCATTGAGTTAACTCAAAATGGCGCTATAGCGCAGCAATAACCCCGGGCATCCGGCACTCGGCAGTGTTGACGAACGGCGCACAAAATATGACTCACTTCAGAACATTGTAGAACTTTGGCTGGGGTACTGGGTAGTTCCTGGAGCTCGTTTGCATATTACAGGCCAAGAAATTTGGGTCAATTTCTTTTTTGTAGTCTTTTATGCCAGATTTTAGCATACTATACAATTTTGGAACCTACAGAAAGGTTGCCCCAATGAGTTACAATGTTACCTGTTATTCACAGACCATGTCTCAAAACGTCCAATTTGGCTATTTATTCTGTTCACGGTAACCATGTTTTTTAACAAACTATGGAAGTTTTGAAGAAAAAGCCGTTTTGTTCAGATAAAATGAATTGAAGAGTGTACAATATCATTAATTCGTTAATATAATGGAGAAGGTGAAAGTGCTAAAAGCAATCGACAATGACCATTTTCGTTGGAATTAAATGATCCAGTTCAACTCGAACTCTGAATTTAGTGTATTTACCGAGTATGACACCGTATTCGTTAAGCAAACACTGATACCTTAGCGCTGAGCGCTTCATTGAGTTGAGTTGCGCCATGAGTTGATGGATTCGGACTATGTGAGTTGACACACTCAACACAGTCAACTGAGTTGGCGCAATTGCGCGGCGTAACACTGTGTTACACATCTCTAGTTTGAATGGCACAAATTTTTTATAGTTTTTATGATATGTTGAAAGTCGAATATTACGATTTATTCATATTGAATTCTAGAAACATACCATTCCTGATAGAAAAAAACACTGAATTTGAGATGCTTAAATAATCCTGACGCATTTTAAATATTCCTTCACATCTTGAAATATTATTTCATTAATTTATCTATCAATATTATGAGAAAAATTCAAAAAACAATACAAACACAAAGAGACATATGATTCATAAAAAAATTAAATAAAAAAATGATCGATATGAAAGCCATTCCCCTCACACACTTATTGGCTCTTTTGAAACAATTGAAGTACTTTTCATATCCACAAGATGAAAAATTATACTCTTGATAAAACAGAAACACTGTATTTCATCTCGAGAAAAGTTTGACTTAAATTATCAATCTCAGTAGATATGGGAGTTAATTGTTTCAGCACTTTTTCAAAAAACACCCTGTATCTCTGAAACGAATAGCCCTATGGGACATTTAAACCCCAATCCTTATTCAGTTTGAGGTCCTCTATCTCCAGTTAGCCGTTGTCCCTTACGTCACCAGTCACCCTGGATATAAGGGGGTGTATCGCATAATGTGAGGGATGAAACTACCGGAAAAAAGGATATACATTTTTTTCTATAATTTTAACACTCTGTATATCGGAGAGGAAACATTTCTTGTCATATGTTTATATGACAAACTAGGGCTTATTTTTGATGTAGAATACGTAGTCAAAATTTCTTGATAACGATCTTCTGTCCGATAGTATACAGGGTGGTCCAGATCGTAACCGAGAAATTTTAACCACGTATTCTACATCAAAAATAAACCCTAGTTTGTTATATAAACATATGTCGAGAATAGTCTTATTATTATTATGTACCTATACCTTATCAAATTTGGCGATTTTTCAATGCATTAGAATGCGTTTTATTTTTTATCCGGAAACGGTGCTTCGTACAGCGAAAAGTCAAGAGAAATTAAATAAAAATTTAAATAGTAATTTATTATCGGAAAAACCAGTGGCGTATCATTTTTTCATCTGAAAATATTCAGTCTTGCTGCAGTGTGAAAGTTATCGATAAAAAACATTTTTTTTTCTATAATCTCGAATAGGAAACATTTCTCAACATATGTTTATATGTCAAACTAGGGCTTATTTTTGATGTAGAATACGTGGTTGAAATTTCTTGGTTACGATCTGGACCACCCTGTATACAGGTATACTATCTGACAGCAAAGCAGCTCTACTAGCACTTGATTCACCGTCAGTTTGGTCAAAGTTAGTCTGGGAATGCAAAATGTCACTTAACGCATTCAGGGTGTCAATTCTCGGGACACTCGTTCGCCGAACGTATACGTTCGTTTCGTGACATTTTGAGGGTAGATTTCTGGAAATTGTAATGATTTTATCCGTTCAAAATGTATGTACACATTCGTCCGAACGAGTAGTTGTCGATATGCTCAGGAATTAACTTGTTTCGAACTATTTCTTCCATTTTACTCACTCACGAACGTATACGTTCGTGAGCGAGTGATCCCGAGAATTGACACCCCGATCAAATGTCAGGTCAACCTCGTTTGGGTGCCTGGTCATTCTGAAGTGCAGGGTAATTAGATGGATGATCAGTTAGCAAGGTAGGGGGGATAAACCCCCTTCATTGGACCTGAGCCATTCTGTGACTTCCCAACAAGCGGTTAAAGATTGGGAACAAACGAGTAAGACCAGATCCTGGCAAATGGTCGAAGGACAAACACAGGCTAAGTCATTCCACTCATATTCAACGAGCTGGACTAAAAAAGTTCTCCCACTTAGTAAATCAGAACTGAGGAAACTGACAGGCTCACACGACACGTTCCCGGGAATCATCACCTTCAGACCATGGGAAAGGTTCTTGACGATACCTGTCGCTGCTGCCAGGAAGCCACTGAGACAGCTGAACACCTGCTATGCAAATGTAAAGCTGTCCTTGGGAGAAGGCTGCGACATCTCTTAAAACCAATTTCCACTTTCTTGAAACCAGAACAAGTAATGGGTGCAGCACCCAGAAAAGTAGTGAAGTTTATCAGGGCTTTGGTACCTGACTGGCGGTTGCACAATAGATCTTTAGGTCAAGGTATCAGCTAGGTTTAGTATAGCCTTATCGCCCCTCCTCTAATCTAATCTACAAAAGGATTTAACTTACTTTATGGAAGTTATGATCTACAAGACCTCCAATTATATAAACTTTTTCATCTTCTAATTCATTAATTATATTATCACTTTCACTGGTAAGATAAACCAATTTGTCTTTGGGAAAAACATCTATATAATCTTCACTATGAAATTTTAAATCCCAATTTTCATAGCCATGATGCTTGCTCATTTCACTTTTACTTCTACCATTGAAACTGGTAAGATGTAACTGCATTGGTTCCTTAGCTCTTCTGTTTTCTGTATAAACCCGTAATATTTGTTTGATAGTTTTGGCCATATCCTACAATTCAAGGAAAAACAAAGTTAGAAATTCTATAGTTTTCACGTTCTCTTTATAATTGGAGGAAGATTGACAGATATTCCCTTGACATGAAACAAATGAAACTGGAGCACTATTTTCCTAAAAAACTTGAAGTACAGGATCTACTTAGATCTACTTCAGCCATGTTATTCAATCAACAACCTACTAGTGATTCAAGGGCATAAAATACTGATAAAAGTGCTCATAAATATTCACCTTATCTATCATCAAATCATCAAAACTAAGGTCCAAGCAAATAGTTATTTTACAAAGACTATTTGCCGATTTCTTTCTTTTCAGTTCTTTTCTACTTGGCCCTAAATTAATATTGTTCAATTTGGCAAATTCTCTTTTTTCTTTCATTTTGAGTCTCTCTTTAGCTCTCTTCTCTTTTTTAACTTCTTGCCATTTCAACATTTTCATATACTTTTTACGTTGCCTCTTAGTTAATTGGGAAATTTCTACACCATTGAATAGTTCCAGCTTTTCATTTGAGGGTTCGGATATATTTTCGGAATTTTCATCTGCAAACTGAGGCTGACTTGATGGGACATTCAATTTTTCATTATCTATACATGGTTTTTTAGCAGGGTTCAAGCCTTCGTCATTAGAAATTCTCTTGAGACATTCCTCTCCATTCCCAGCCATTTTATTTGTTACAAATAAGATATCAAAACATTAAGATGAAAACTGGAAAAATTTCTCTAGTTCTTTGAAAAACTCAGATTATTTCAACTTAAAAACCCTCAAAGATATTTTACAAAAAATATCTTTGTAAACCCTGGATTATTTACAAAATTTTAGTTAGGTTAATGCACAGAATATAATATAATATAAAATGAATACATAGAGTAATTCTCTGCGTCTTCTATGGTTCAATACCCCGACTGAATTCATTATTCATTCATTTGAAAATAAAACAAGCGGCATAACACTAAACTAGGCTTTATAAACTTAAAAATTTCATGTTAATGATCTGTTTAATTCTTGCATTCCTTATGAACTACAGTTCTAACATTTGTTTCTCCTTAAACAATGGTTCTAATCAAATCGATATCAGATATCTTGTCTCTGTCGATATTTTGAATTGGAATAAGCATAGAAATGAAAGCTATCACCTTTGTTTATTAAAATTTAAAGTCGGAATGAATTGTGTGTTTTCAAAAGAAATTGAATGAATTTTATACCAGATTATTTACAATCAGAGACAGGTTGTCCCTGACTACAATGTTCCTTGTTTCCTCTCTCAATGAATGTACTGAATTCCAATCGAATAATCTTCACCTGGATGCATCTTATCAACGGATATATCAAAATTACATATTCCTAATTCCCGATTCTTATTTAACTCATAACGTAAAATAAAACGTTTAAAAAAATGGCGTAGTATTAGTTCATTTTTGTAACTTGTTGAGCGGGAAAAATATAAACTGTCAATAACCTCAATTTTGATTGTCTGTCTAGCTCAGGTGAACTGAAACGCGAATGTATCGAAGTATGTTATCCAAAACATTCGACATAGGTGGTAGTGGACAAGTAATATTTTAATTCTTGGAATGAACAGAACCTTTCGAATTTCGTTTAATCTAATATAACACAAAACTCTTGCACATAAGCCTTTCTATATAGAAATGACCTGAACAAGCCCTACAAGATGAAAAATTCTTCAGAACCTTCCCCCAAAACACGTTCTTATCAGAATACTTCATTGAACTTAACACAGTCATTATTCATGGATGAAACAAGCGCTGACTTGGAAAATTATTTGAATAGCTCTTTACCTGAAACTTCCACGGTAACTAGTGATCAAGAGCTGGAATGTTCTACCATTAATGCCCTTAGCAAAAGCATAACAGGAAAATTCCAAAAAAGCTCTAGAGATTCGAAAAAGAATAAATTCTTCAAGAGCAAGTCTTTAGAAGACAATTTGTCAGTCAATTCCAATGAAATTCCTGTGATAAATGAAGCCATGAAAAAAATTTTCAAAGAAACTCCTTACCAGCCAAACTTGAAGCATACCCCAAAAGTATTGAAAACATATTCAAACAAGCATAAGGATAAAAAGAAGATAGTTGAAAGTTTTGGATTACCAGATGAACCCATTTATTCAGTAGACTCATCATGTCCGAAAGAACAAAATTCAATCGATTTAGCTGTAGAGCCAGATAATAACTTCAATAATTCATTAGCATTAGGTCAGTTAATGCCGTCAAATGAACTACAGAGTTCAGAAGTTACTCTTAATGATGAATTTAGAAGCAAATCATTCTCTACTATTGATACTGTATTATTTAATGGAGGAAGCCTAGAAGCTGATGTTAAGGAAGGATTCAACTTTGAGGAAGATAACATGGTGAGTGTTATTATTATTTTATGCTATTTTTTTCAAGAAGTTTCCTTATTAATATTATCAAATTTTCTCATATTTACATAAAAACAATGCATCAACATCTGAGAGATGATACCTTTTCTCTAGATATAGTTCTCACATTTGAACCAAAGATTAAAAAAATTACTAATATGTTTGCGAACTTGTACAAGGCAGAAAAATATTCATTATCATTTATCCTTCTCATTTATTTTTTATTTTAATTTTGACCGAGAATATAATTTATTGTTGTAATCTACATCTTGCTCAAAAATAATCTTAGAATTGGAAATAAATAGTTTAGTTTTCTTCTTGTTTCCTACTTGCTTGTGAAATTACAGATTCAAGAATATGCATCAGAGTCTTTGAACGAAAGGAACGTTGGAAACCAAAACCGAAGTCCTATTGTTCTCATGAAATCTCTCAATTTGAATGATATTCGCCTGTTAGAAACAAACAATTTGTCACCATCAAATAATGGACGAGAAATGCTGTTAGATCGTTGGCACAAGTTCAGTTTGAAATTAAAGAATGATAAAGGCTTTCAAAAGAGTAATACCCTTCAAGGAACATCAAAAGGCAGTGGACTTGGAATCAATAATGCAAAGAGAAGCACTCGCTCACATACCTCAAATATTGAGTTTGGAAGTAGTTCAACGAAAAATTCCGATATTATCAAACGCAACCTTGAGAAAAATGCTTGTGATAAAGACTTAGTTTTGGAAGATAATAGTTCACCAAAGGTTCAGCGGAAATATGAATCTTCTGAAGATAAGAAACAGAAAATACCTAACAATATCAATATATTCTCCCCCAGAAGAATCACCAGAAGAAGTGCACAACAAACTGTTGATTCACTGCCAATAAATATAAATAATGCAACATGCTCACCAACTTTTAAAAGCCCTGTTAGGAAAAATGGAGATATTTTGGATGATATTTCTGCAGTAAACAATGACAAAAAAGATAAAAATTCTAAAATAACTGTTGCAGTGGATAATGAGGAAAAATCTATAAAAAATGATTGTCCTTCAAATAATCCACCAGAAAACGTCTTAGACATCACTTCACCTCATAAATTATCAAGAAATATTCGAACCTCCCTGAGGTCTTCAAACTCTTCGAAAAAACTTCAAAGCAAAAGGGAATCCAGCCCACCTTTTGAACAGAAATTGGTACAAAACCATTCGAGTACAAGCAAAAGAAAAGGATATTTCTTGCAGAAAGAACTCAAAAATTTATTAGCAGAGGCACAGAGCAGTCTTTCTTCTGAACTAGTTGATAATCTCTCACTATTTGGACTGGAAGGATGTGTCAAAATCATGAATCTTGATGATAAAATGAGCTCCCCTGCTGAAAGTAAACAATTTAAGAAAACAAAAAACCTTGATCAGGAACGTGATACACCCATAAGAAAATCAAATCGCTTGAAATTTTATTCTAATGAGAAAAACAGTGACGAGAATATGAGTACTCCAAACAATAATGAAGTTTCACATGTTCAAGTAAAAAGATCAAGTAAAGGATACAAAAAGAAGGAATCGGAGATTCAGGATATTTCTTATTCAGCAAAATCTTCGGAGAACGGGGAACTATGTCAGAAATCAAATACAGAAAAAGAAATTACCCAAAATCCATTGGCAGTTATACTTGATAAAGTTTCAAAAAACACAGAATGTAGTGTTTCTTGTTTGGGGAGTACTAAAATAGATAGTATTAGGCTGCATCAAAGTAATGAAGAAACAATTACTAATGAGGGTGATATATCGAAAGAAAATTATAATGATATTCAAATAAATGGGAAAATCCAGGATGTAAGTAAACAACTCAACAGTACAAAAAAGCTTGATCAAGAAAGTGATACACCCATAAGAAAATCAAATCGTTTAAAATTGTATTCTTATGAGAAAAACACTGCTGAGAATAAGAGTCCTCCTAGTAATAATGAAGTTTCACATGTTCAAGTTAAAAGATCAAGTAACAAATCTAGAAAGAAGCCATCTGAGATTCAGGATACTTCTTTTTCAGCAAAATCTTTGGAGGATGAGGAACTAACTCAGAAATCAAGTACAGAAAAAGTTATTTCCCAAAATCCATTGTTAATCAGAATTGATAAAATTTCAAAAAATACAGAATACAGCGTTTCTTACTCGGAGAGTACAGAACTAAATAGTATTAGCCTGCATCAAAGTAATGAAAAAACCATTACTATTGAGGATAATATATTGGAAGAAAATTATAATGATATACAAATAAATGGGAAAATTCAGGATGAATCAATAACAAGTACTGATTCTGGTAATATCCTTGAAGATAATAATAAAGAGGAAAAGAATATAAAAGTTGCTGAAATATTGAAACTCAGACTACTAATGAAGTTTCTCATGGTCCAGTAAAGCGATCTCGAGGAAGACCTAAAAAGAAACTATTTGAGATTCAGGGTAATTTGGAGATATCAAAATCTTCAGACGAAAACAATTTAAGTGAGAACACAAGTGCAGCCAAGAATTCAATTCAAAAACAGTTGTTTATCAGCATCGATAGAATTACAAAATCTGCAGAAGATAATGATTCAAATGTAGAGATTAGTGAAAGATGTAATGAAGAAAATATTCCTAACAAAGCAAATGCAATAATGGAAAATTATAATGAAATTCAAATCAATATTGAAAAGAGTGATGAATCAATGACTTGTACTGATTCTGAAATAAGCTTTCATGAAAACATTTCAAATAATCAAGAACCTACAAAAAGAAAAAGGGGACGTCCAAAAAAGAAGAAAGAGTTGAAACTTGAATATGAATCAAAAAATATGAATAATAAACCCGAGCAGTCGATGGAGAATCACGATGATGAAGTACAAATCAATAAGCAGATGAATGACGAATCAATATCAAGAAACGATTCCGAAGTTCTCATTGAAAAACAAAATAATTCTGATCTAGCGAATCAAGAACTGGTAAAAACAAAAGAATGGAGCCCCCAGAAAATCATTGAATTGAGTCAGTATGAAAATGGATCTGAAATCAAAACTTACATTGATAAGGATACGCAACCATTGAGTGGAAAATATGATGAAAGTATTATCATTGAAAAGGATTCTGTAGTGAAGAATGGGAAACTATTCGACAATTACCAGGAAAAAACCAAAAAAAATGCCAAAGAAGGAAGTGCACAGACAGAAATATGCACAAGCTCTGTAATAAATGATGATAACTTATATCAGACAACAAACAGCTCGCGTGAATTGCAGTTCAGTGAACCTAAAAATAATCTGGTGATCGAAGAAAAACGAAATTATGGTGAAAGTATTATCAAGAAAAAGGATGGAAAAAAAGGACTTCATGATGAATTGCAGATGGTGGAATATTTCCAGGATACTAAATTGGATGAGAAGACAGGACAACTCATTGGAGATCTGCAAAATGAACAAACTTACGATGAAAAATTTGGACCTGAATTTGAAAGCGATCAAAAAGCTAGTGATATAGATCTTCTACCAGAATTCAAATTCAAAAAGCTTGTGTTAGACTCTGAAAATCATCGAATACATCACCCGACTATCGATGAGAATAATTTAAATGACCAAAAATTAGATAAAGCAATTGCAGTCCCTGAAGCAAAGACTTCGCTTGGTGAAATAAGTAGTACAGATAGCACAACAAAAATGAAAGAAACATGCAGTACTAATATTACGAAGGAATATTCAGATTTTGGGTATGACATTCACAGAAGAACTTCATTCCGTAAAATTTTAGAGAGAGTTATGGAGGTTAGTAGGTCAGAAATGGAGATGGCAATATCTGAAACGATAGAAAAACAAAGATGCAAATCTGTCCCTCCTAAAGTATTTCATGACAAAGTAGAGACTAATATTTTGAAGTGTGCGTCTGCTGATTCCAAATTCAAATATTTGCAGAATAAAAATTCTCATGCTAAAGCAGATTTCTCGAAGGTGAAGAAATGTCTGGATTTCAATTCACAATCAAAATTTCAAGACAAAAATATTGTATCTAGAAAACGGACTAAGTCATTTCATGTGGCTAGCGAAAAATTGAGCGATACTTCAATTAATCCAAAACCAGGAAAGAATGTTTACTTAGAGCAGATAAAATCAAGTATAAATGGAGTTGTATCTACAATCAATCATAGCAAAAATTGTACTGACAAAGATCCAAAAGAAATAATTATATCAGAAGGATTTGAAGCAGGCCCAAAAAAAAATATGGATAATAGTCATAGCAAATCAATAGAGAATGAGTCTCAACTGGAACACATGCTAGATTCAAGACTTAATATGGTTAGTTCAGAAAAATATATTGAAAATCATAAGGAACAAGAAAGTTTATTGCTGGAAGATACACCTGCCAATGCACCACATGAAAGATACAGGAGTAAATCTTTTTCGGAAGGTAAAAGCCTCCAGAAGTTCCATCCTCGCACTAAATCTGTTCTGGGAAGGAAGTTTAAAATCGAAATAGGACATCTGGTGGTATGAGTGGATCTACGGAAGTTGTTAAAAAGGTGAGTACTTTGCAAATTTATTCCTTTCATTTCTATGAATTCATTAGGCTGATGACAGTAGTTTCGGTATATTTGTTCTTCGTGTGATGATTGAGTCATTTATCTCATAAGTAATTCAATGCCTCTTTTACATTAAGATAACAAAAGTTAGATATTTCTTAGATATCAATTTTATTCAATAAATCTGGCTATTTGTTGTTGTTTTGGATACTCCATTCAGATATTATTGAGAACAAAGTAGGCCTTTGTTTATTTTTATTTATTTATTTATTAATAATAATAAGCTACAAACAGACAGTGCTGATAACAATAGCTGTGTTTACATGCATCATTTAGGTGTGATTAGGTTCTCGTATGCTTCTTCTCAATCTGGGTACGAATCTGTTATATGGGGTGATGGAGGAGACTATTTGGGGTAATTTATTGAATCGTTGAGTTGCTACATATATAGGGGACTGCTTTCCTCTTTGGGTTCTCATTCTGTCCACTGCCAACTCATGTGTTCGTCTTAAATGTAGGCCGTGAATATCATACCTTTGCTGTAATTCTACTTTTGTTTTAATTAAGTTGTTTTTTATTTTATATAGCAATTTACACGACTCGAATCTTTTTAACTCTCTGATGTTCAGGTATTGGTACTTCGAATATAGATCTTGAGTTCGCATGTCGTATGGAAGTCCATATATTGCTTTTATTGCTCTGTTTTGTAAGCTCTGTAGTCTGTTGAGGTTGCGCTCTGAGGTGTTGGCCATATTGGCATCAGGTAAGTCATAACAGATATTATATGGGAATAGTATATCGAGTGTCGACAAGAATCACTCAAGCATTCAAAGACTCTACGGAGGGCACCAATGAGTCCAGATAATCTGTTGATTACCATTTGGATATGGTCATCCCACTTGAGTTTATCATTCAGTTGAAGGCCAAGATAATTATATGTACTCACTTGTTTGATTCTTTTTTTATTGAGACAGATTTCTATGTTTGACTTTCCTTTTGCTCCGAACAACATTATGACTGTCTTCTTCTCATTTATAATCAGTTTATTCTGAGTTAGCCAGTCTAAGAATTTGTTGAGGTCTTGTTTTATTATATTTTCTAAGTCATCCTCTGACTTGGCACTGTACACAATCACGGTATCATCTGCGAACATCCAGTGGTTTCCTTTCAAACCGAGTTGAGTAATGCTCTCTACATATATCAGGTATAATAATGGGCCGAGGACTGTTCCCTGAGGAACACCAGTTGTTACTCTTCTATAAGCACTCCTATTTCCACCCATTTGCACATACTGTTCCTGTCAAGTAAAAACGATTCTAGCAATTTAAACGCCCTACCCTGTATTCCAATCTTTTTTAATTTTTTCAATAATATTTTTATATCTAGTGTATCAAAAGCTTTTTTCAGATCCACAAATATTGCTGCAACGGTTTCTTTCTTTTCAAGGTTCTTGTGAATATGTTCAACTATGTTACTGCTGCTCCTAAGGTGGAACTCTTGGTTTGAAAACCATATTGTTCTGCTGAGATATTGAGGAATTTTAATAACCGGTCTTTTATTACCTTTTCTAGAATTTTTGAAAAGATGGAAGTAACAGAAATTGGTCTATAGTTGGATGGTATATCTTGTTTTCCTTTTTTGAATACTGGCGTTACTTTGGATACTTTGCACTTTTTTGGAAATGTTCCTGCTTCGAGATAGTAATTGATGAGTAACAGCAGTGTGTTTTTAATAGTGGGGAAGATTGTTTGTATGTCTCTTGTAGTAATTCCATCTGGACCAGGGGCACTATTTTTTTTTCAGGTTGGAAATTATTTTGTTATTTCTTCTGCATTACATTTAGTAAATAAAAGGCATTTGTCTGCTATTATTTCTCTTATCTCGGTTTGGGTTTTTCTTTTAGTTTCTTCTGTAATTTTTTTGCTTCTGAGGTGAAATATTTGTTGAATTCTCTGCAGATAGATAATGGGGACTTGTATTTTTTTCCACAAATATTAAGTTCTTTGATGTTTTTACTATTTTTATTTTCTTTATGTAATAAGCTGTTTATGATTTTCCATGTTTTTTGGTATTAGCGCCGGCTTCAAAGAATTTCCTGGTATAATATCTTTTTTTCTTATGTCTTATGTAAGTATTCAGTTTGTTTTTTCTATTATAAATTTTCTTTTTAGAGATTCATCTTCAGGTGATTCTTTCAGTTTTTTGTATAGCTTATCTCTATGTCTCATTTTTTTGTAGATATTATTATCATACCAAGTATCTGAGGTTGGCAGTATTTACTGTCATAATGTTAAATAAAGTCAACGTAGCTGAATGTACTAGCCTCGTCCGACGAGCTTTGGAGCTTGGATCAAAGAAATCTGATTTGCAGAAAAACAAATTGAGGTTACATTGTATCTTCTATAAGTTATACTATTGTTTATAATTTATATGCTTATAAAATATTCTGTCGCAGAGAATTCTGAAAAATGCCAAATATTATTTCGTTAAAAATGAGGCAATGCGTGAAAAGGTGCTATACGGAAGTAAAGACAGCTTATTATTTCCATTTAGAGGTATCATTATTGTATAGCTGAGTTAAATCGTCAAATCATCGATAAAGTGTAAATCGAAAAACTCATCAGGTTCAGGAGGATAAACCAACACAAATTAATCCTTCAAGCTTTTCATCGATAGGATAATCTTAAGTCAATATTAGCACATTATCAACAATCATAATAATTACTGATTTCATGAAGATGTGAATAGAAATCACTTCAAGCAAAGCATCAACCATTTATTACAATGATATTTTTATTCAATTCAAGTAGTAAATCTGTAATGTAAAATTTCATTTTTCTATTATTGGGTATTTAGAACTGTTTGAATTGCGTAATCAATTTGTCAATTTTCAGATGTAAATTGACATTGTGAGAAATCCGCGATTTATGCAACTTTTTCCTTATACTGACAACTGCTTGGTCTGAAAATATGATCTGCGGAGTGAGCAAGATTATCTGTGACGTCATGAAATTTGTTGTAGAGTGAAAATAATTAAAGAACGCTCAGGCGCAAAGGCTTGTCAAGTCAGAGAATTCGTATTTGCTGTCTTTTGCTCTGAAACAGTGTCTCTGCTTTCGCGGTACCACATATTGTAACAACAAAATTAGTTTCATCTTTCGTTAAAACATCCGGAACATCAATAACTAACCTAAACTGTCCTAAACTAACTCTTAGGTTAGAAATAAAATGACATTTGGAAGAGCTCTCGCTTTTGAGCGGGAGCGAATATATCTGATCTTCTTGCTCGCTCTGATAATAAAAGATCACGATGCAGAGTGAAGTGAGCGAAGAGAGCTTAATAAAAGACCAGCTGAGAGCAAGAAGTGCACGCCGAGCAGAATATTCAGACTAAGCAAAGATTCCCCTGTCAATCTGACAAGAAAATAATCAACATAACCTAAAATTTGTATATACACAGTGGATTATGCTAAATTTCCGTGGCCTACTTTGTGCTCAATAATATCCGAACGGGGTATAATCCTTCATTCGGTGCGATTCTGTTCGCACATTGCTATGAATCTTGTTATCCAAGCAATATGGCTATCTCCCAAATTCATAGCAATATGACTACGGTATTCCGTATTCTGTTTCGACTGTTATAGTCATGTTGGTTATGAATTTCGCCTTAGCAATATGACTATGATAATCGGCAATCCAAGAGCCGGCAACACTGTAATAAATGATATTTGAACTACTTTTTTGAGTTTTGTTATGACATTTCTGTGTTTTCAAACATTTGTAATGAGATTTTCAAAAATTTTGCGGAATAGGAAACGCAAGAAAATTCAAATGGAAGTATTGATAAACTTCCTTGAATATAATAGAATTAAAGTGACAGGAAAACCCACCCTTTAGAAATATACAGGAGGTGAAAATCAAGTGGGTTGAACTAACAAATTTTGTGAATGTAGTGTGAAATGGGACAAGAAAAGATTAAATGCTTCCTCTTAATGAAATATATCAACTTTCAACTAGCTGAAGCATTCTGAAGAATAGCTGAAACTGTTATTTGAGGAATTATTACAATTAGTTCACAGAATGAAGTTTATTTTATATTTTGTTATCAATAAACAATTTCATATGAATGTTTCCTTCGAATAAGATATTTCCACATATTACACAATTATTAATTAATGAGAACACAATCTTAGCATTTTACCGAATAACTGAAGCAATCGGTGTGATGTTATTGGGGGCTAAGAAATTTTCACCATTAAATCACATAATGAAGCTTTTTTCTATATTTGTTATCAATAAACAATTTCATAATAATCAATAGAAATTTGAAATCAACTTCTATGTGTTCATTGAATATATGTTCCTGTTGAAAATCTCTATCGACAACATTTTTTGTCGAAAAATGAATTTTGCCATATTTCCCTCTGCATTATTAGTAAGAGTTTTGAGAAATGTTGTCATAATTCAGGGCTGGATAGGATACCCAAAATTTCCTTGAAGAAAACAATCTCTTCTTCCTTGCATCTACTTTGATCTCATGTACCGATAGATTTTTTAAACATGGCAAAGCCAAGTCGTGGGCAACTCCATGGAACTGTGCATTTGTTATTATTAAATTTACATCGAATATCTGAAAAATAATGATTCAATCAAATATAAGGAAAAAATATGGAATTATACTTACACCTTGTACATTTTTACTGTGAAAACCCTTTCTATTGATGCTTTCTTCACATCCTCATTACTTGAAGGAAATGTTACATATCGAGGTGATAAATTTGTTGAAATGAGGACCTCATTTTATGTATTACTCTTCACATAACTAGTAGGCTCATTCCTAGATTGAAGTCCTCACCAACTGTAGTCTTATAGCTGCCATAAGCACAAAATTGTGAAGTTGGTTCATCCATAATTTTCCTCAACTTTTCAATCAAATCTGAAACGGCTTGTTTGTCCGATCAAAATATTTTGATTAACTTCTCTAGAGTCCCTGATATGTTAGTTTTGCGATCTAAAAATACTCCTAAAATTAAATGTTCTGTAGTACGTCAGTTCCATTTTCATATCAAAAAACTTACCTATTTTCAAACCCTTTGAAAAATTAAAATGAAATAAATGTGTTTCTATCGTATTTCTAACTGTTTTTGTCCTGGGCAAGATTGTTAGCCGTGTGGGCAAGAACTCTTTCGACCTTGCTAAGATAGCAATGCGGATAGCAAGGTTATGACTAAACTGACAGATCATATTGCCACAGAATGGTCGAACAGAATACAGAATATTGCGCACCTTGCTAAGATAGTCATATCTTTATCTTAGCAATATGGCTATGCGCAAACAGAATCGCAACCGATTGTTTACGGTCGGACGTAGGCGATATTTAAATTGAAATTGAAAGCTTCTGGTTTCACGTCAGTTTTTTCGAAAATTTTTAATTTTTGCTTTGAAAATATTATATTATTGATTTGATGGTTTTTCCAGTTTATGAATTCAAAGTGGGAGATGCTGTTTGGGTAAGGTTGGAAAATATCCCTATTGGCCTGGCTTGTTATGGAAGACCCTGAAACATCTGATTTTAAAAAGTTTAGATGTACGTATCCATTTTTGTGAGGAATATTGCTATTAGAACATTCAATAATTTTTTCAGTGCTCAGAACGAACCCGTATTACCATATTCGTTTTTTGGAGACAAAGGTAAAAGAGCTTGGACAGCGTATTGCATTCCATATGAAGGATCTGAGGATTTGGATAATCTACAAAAGCAATTTTCAATGGAGGTGAATGTTTTATCAATTCTTTTGATTTATTTGGACTCAATTGCACTCAAAAAAATCAGCTAGCAGGTCTTATAATAATCTGACTGATTTTCGGTTTTATGTTCTCAATTTATTTTAAATACTAGAAAACCTGAACAGATAATGCCATTGTTCTTCAAAATAATTCATATGAACATGAGCTATTTTAGTAAAAGAAAACTGAAATAAAACCTTCTTCAACTGTCATTAGGTTTTCAGAATTATGGGTTTCAGTTTTCCAGTTTCCAGGGTATATTCACATTCTTGAAGATTCTTCGTACGAAATGAATTGCTCTAAACTTCATATCCTGCTGACTGATTTATGAAAGGAGTTTTCACAGCATGGTTTATTTAAATAGTATTGTGTTATGAAACAATTGTGTTTTAGGGACATCAAAATGATTATTCAGTTAAAGCGGCACATATGGGAAAGTGGAAGAAAGCAGTTCAAGAGGCTGAAATCGTTAAAAATTATTCTATCGAGAAAAAAATTGAATTTTTTGAGAAAATCTTGCCCAGTAAAGAAAGAATTCATACATTAGAAAAAACGGAAACATTCCGACTGAAAAACTACCAAAGAAGAAGGAGCAAATCTTTCAGTTCTCCTGCAAATATACTGAAATCAACTATAACAAAACCAGAAGATCATAATACACAAAAAGAAAAAATACCAATGAAAACATCTTCACTGATATCATGTATCGAAAGTGTTGTGAAAAATTATACTGAATTGTCTAGTAAGTCAGATTGTGATGTATCTTCTTCCAGAAATAAGAATAGTCCTATCAAAAACAACAGCTTATCTTGTGATGGGAATTTCACCAATTCTGAAGAAAATTTGAAGAAAAACTAGTATTGAAACGTCAACTGATGTCCCCACCAAAAAAGAGGAATATTGCAATGAAAGACAGTTCTGTTATTGCTTGTATTGATGATGTTGTAAAAAAATTCTGCTCAGCAAATATTCATAATTCTGATGAAAATTATACACAAAGAAAAAAATCTAGAGAATCAAAAGAAAATTCAAGATTCTGACAACGATATTGATGTAGGTTGGAATTGTTGGATATTCCGGCAGTTGATATGATAGATTCTCAATTGGCTGAGTTGAAATTACCTGAACAAAATTCCTTTTGTAAGTCACCAGAACAATCCATTTCGAACGAACTCCAGTTTCAAGTAGAAAAGCAGGTGTTAATTCTCCCTCAAGGACAAGGTTACGGTCATCATTGAAACTTGACAAAAGGCGACTGTCAAATGAATTCAATCTAGAAGGGGAATCTTCTGTTTCTTCAAAGGAGTCTAAGGTCAATAGTGAACTATCATGTAGTCCCAGACGATTAAAATTGAAAAGACGCACAATTGAAATAGGACGGATTCAAAGTGAGACTGAATCAAATGCTGATTCATATATTAAAAATATTACAACTAGACTACCTGAGCACAAGAAGAACTTGTTCAGAGGAGTAACTAAAGAAAAGGTTTGTCAAATATGTGAAAAACCTGGTGATGTTGTGAAATGCAGAGGACCATGTAATGGCGACTTTCATATAAAATGTGTTGAAAGCTCACTCAAAGAAACAGAAGAATTAACATTGAAGGAACAGCAAGACTTAAAAATCAATGAGAAATTAGAAATCCGAAATTCTCCTTTAGAAGTATCTTTAGAAGACAACAAGCAAGTTGAAATAAGTACAGTTAGATCAAGAAAAACAATTCGCTACTAATGTGGTTCTCTCTCCCATTAACAGAAAGATTCCCATAATGGAACAGTTTGATCGCAAATGAAAGAGCTGATGTGTCAGTTGAATCTAGAATCTCTATAGATTCAACTGATACAAGTAGTGAAGATATAGATACTTCACAAAAAGTTAAAGTTGACAAGAAATCTATTGGAAAAAATACCAAGAAATTCAAAGGACTCTTCAAGCATGTTACTGCTGATGATGTCAGTGTAATAAATCTGTCTGATGTTGATACTATAGAGAAAAAGATACTTTAGGTGATTCGTTTGAACAAACAGTATGGCTGATGAAGGTGTATATAAATGCTCCTATTGTACATCCACCGTTATACCACTTGTTTTGTCTGTAATTCAATAATGTCTAAGAGTGGAAGTACAATGAGACAAGATGTTCCCTTCAAAAATGTGGAAGATACTACCACCTGGAGTGCTTGAATGTCTGGCATCAAACACAGTGGTCTTTTATACTACACGACAAAAAAAAAAAACCGAAGCCTTGGACAGTTTTGTTTGTCCTCGACATTCTTGTCATATATGCGCTTCGGAAAACTTGGGATTTTCGATGGGTAGGTGTCCCAATGACAAATAGTAAAATGTTTACGTTGTCCAGCTACGTATCATAATAGTTATCACTGTGTGCCAGCAGGAACTGATATATATTGACTTCTACAAAATAATTTGCCCTCGGCATGTTGAAGGAAATAAAAAATCAAATACTCTCAACACCATTTGGTGTTTTGTTTGTTCTGAAGGTGGTAATTGATTTGTTGCGAGACTTGTCCAACAAGTGTTCACTCTGAGTGTCTGCCAGTTAATTTATTAGACGATGATACATATATCTGTGAAGACTGCGAATCAGGAAGGTTTCCTCTGTATGACGAAGTGTATGGGTCAAATGTGGAACATTTAGATGGTGGCCTGCTATAATATTGTTTCCGGCTGAAGTACCTGCAAATGTGAGAGCAAGCCTCATAAGAAGGGGAGTTTGTGGTGAAATTTTTCGGTACCTACAATTACTTCTGGGTCGGGAGGGGAGAACATTTTTTGTACCAAGAAGGTGATACTGGATGTTTGATAATACTAAGAACAAAATTGATGAGGCATTTATTAGAGCGCTCAAGGAAGCAGCTGATGTTTATAATTTCAAAAAGGTAAATATACTTATATGCTTGTATATGAGTGTTCTTGAAAGAGAATCATGTTTAACAGCAAATGAAAATTTTCAAATTATACAGTGTGTTTGGTCATGACTTAGCGATAATTTGAGGGCATCAATTATACCTAAATATCGAAAAATAAACACCCACATTGGGAAGTTTACCCCCTTAGTTTTGGAGTAGGTAGCCAACATTTATTTAATTATTTTTTTTATTTTCGTTGAACCTTCCAAATAATATCGATTTCTTTGGACATAAAGGTCTTACAGATTGGAAAAAAGTATTTTTTGAAAGATGATACTACAACCTTTCATTAGAGTAGGACAATATGAAAATATTTAACTTGAAAAAGCCATAAAAAAATTCTTTGAAAAAATTTTGTAAAAAAATGTACTGATTTTCTTATTTAATCCGCAATCGTACAAGAACTAGCACATTGAAGTATAAATTTATGATTTAACACGCAAGGATATTAGCTACAAAACAACTCCTATATCATTTCTGTAAGTTACTTAATTTGAGAGTAATTGCTGTTCGAACATGACCACTACGCGAGCGCCCCAAACTTTTTTTTTTGCTACAGGTCGTCATGAGGGCCACTGCCTTTCTACAAAGCAGAGGTGGCCATTTTGAGCAATTTTATGATTAATTTGTTTGTTTGATCATTAAAAATGATCGAAAGTACAGTACTGAGTTTCATTTTATTTTATCAATTTCCATAAGGGCCATGTTAGAACAGCAATTACTTTCTAATTATGTAACTTACAGAAATTATGTTGATATCGTTTTGTAGCTAATATCCTTGCGCGTTAGCTCACTGAAGAAAAATTATACTTCAATGTGCTAGTTCTTGTACTATTGAGGATTTACTATGAATCAGCACTTTTTTCACAAAAATTTTGTTAAAGAATTTTTTTTTAAGACATTTCTGAGTTAATGTTCTCATATCGTTCCACTTTAATAAAAGGTGGTAGTATCATCTTTCAAAAAACATTTTTTTCAAATCTGTAGGACCTTTTGTCAAAGAAATCGATATTATTTAGAAGGGTCAACTAAAATAAGAAAGTAAATTTGGGCCACTCAAAACTGAGGGGATAAACTCCCCAATATGGGTTTTATGTCTATAAAATTAGGTATATTTGATGCCCTTAAATTATCGCTAAGTCATGACCAAACACAGTGTATAAGAGAAAATAATTCCAAGCAACGAAATATAGTAATCAAAGTATCTTTAGTAAACGCTTTAAAAATTTCTAACAATTTTTCACCTGAGCTCGATCTATTTGGCTGCATAATTGATGAAACTTTCAAAAATTATCGGAATTTCATGTGACCTGTAGGTGCAAGCTTAAATGAATCTCAAAGTTTATAATTTTGTACATAATAGGAATCGGTTTTTACCGACTTTGTCCTCATGAATTGCGATGTTTTCAAAACATACAGTGTCCTTTTGTTCTTGTTTATTTGTAACATTTTTTTAACATCAACTGAGGGAGAGTAGTAATTTCAAGATATAACGTCTTATCTCGAATAACGTTGGGAAGTCTTCTTCTCTTATTTTATTTCTGTCCAGAATAGATAAAAACGTCATTTAAAATTGGTATTATATTTACAGAAAAGTGAATCTATAAGTTACGAAGGATGGTCTAATATGAAGTTAACGTATCTATCATATTATACTCTATAAGACTTTAACTAAATGTTATAAATCTTGGATTATGCATGGATTAAGCAATAAAGTGATGATTTTTTGTTATAGGATTGAGGGCTAAAAAACAAAAAGAGGTGAACAATGGTCTGAAGCCACCACCCTATGTTAGGATCAAAGTAAATCGACCTTCGGTCTAATGTTAGAGTTCGAAGGAAATCTCAGCAACACAACTCCCTGTGATTGTAACCCTAAGGATAAGAACCCTTGTGGACCAAACAGTAATTGTTTAAATAGGTGAGAAATACGTTGATACAAGAAAATATAATTAATTCATAATTCATAAGTTGTTATTGGACAAACAATTTCCGTGCAAATGATTACGGATTATTCTCAACAGTTCTTTCAAAAGTAAAAATGGGTTTTCCTCAGATAATCACCGAGATATCACTTTCAGTAACTGATAGGCACTACTGCGTTGCGGCGCCGCGTTGTATAAACGTATCATTCAATTGTGTGCTACACATGCGTTGCATCGACGCACGATATCGCAACGCAAGAGGAAGAAGGCTCTGGTCAGTTATTATTTATTATATAATCAATGAAAGCCGACAATATTAATCGATTGAAATCAACCAATATAAAACCCATAGTTCGGAGCTGATCTTGTCACATTCAAAGTAAATTCTAGGGTGATATTAATCAGAGCATCCATAGATAGCTATTCGCCCTATCGGAGCTCACCAGTAGGCATGGAGAATACCTCTGAATGATACGCGGCATTATAGGACATCCTTCCGGGTATTATTTAACTGATACCAAACAAAACGCCGTCTCTGAAGATCCTTATGAACAACTTCCCCCAACCGCTTGAAAGAAGTAGCGTAAGGATCTTCAGAGATGGCGCTTTGTTTTGGTATTAGTTAAATAATAGAGAGTTGAAGTGCTGCCAAGGACGTAGACGTAAACGTTACATTGACATGTGCTCATGCGCACTCGTCAGTTCTTACGTTCACGCTTGGGCCGGCTTTACGTGCGACGTAAACTAGCGTCCTGTCACTACGTACGTAGTACGTACGTACGTAACCGAAAGTTGAACGAATCCGACCGAAGAAGGCGAATGCTGGAATTTTGAAATGAATTGCTTCTAACCTTAAAATTTAAAAACAATCTAGTAGCTGAAACTTTGTTTTGAGAACACGATTAATTAACTTTTTACTTAATATCTTCCTTATTATTTATAACTGTGATTTTGCATGTTTCTGAGAAGTGTTGAATTTTTTTCAATGCAATACTTCTGTTACGAGATTGCATATAAGTACCAAGAACTAATATATTATTCGATAAGTTACAAATGTGGCATTTTCCTTTCAAATGAGAGTGATATTTACATACAAGTAACTCATTTGTGATGATTTCCTCTAAAATTCCTGCTTTCGGCAAGAACTCAAGTTATAGAAAAATTATTTCATTATTATTCATTTGAAATTCGAATGTACCTAATGAAGGAATCCTACAAATATATGTTCACTTCATCAATTTGTTATAGGAAACAGACAATCTGAATCGCTAATATCAGAAACTTTCTGTCAGAATACAACAAAAAGAAATAATAGGTTAGCTTTAGTCTCTAATGGTCTGCCGTACGTACGTATGGCAGCACTTCAACTCTATTTTTACTCCAAGACGTAAACGTTATATTTCTCACGTCTACGTCCACGTTCGGGCTACGTGCTGCGCGCACTTCAACTCTCTAATACCCGGAAGAATGTGCCAAATCTTAATTTAGGTCCTAGAATCCTCGTATAATTTTGAGCTCTTCTAAAAATTGATGAGCTGCGACAGGGCAAAATAGCTATCAATGGATGCTCTGAATGATATCACATATCACCCCTTGTAATTACTTTGAACGTTGACGAGATTAGCTCCGAAGTATGAGTTTAATATTGGTTGATTTAATTAGGCGTTTCGGATACTTACTCGGGTGTAACTCGATCCCTAACCTTCTCGTTCGTTTACCTAACCCGAACATCCAATCCGTGTTCGGAAAGTACGGTGCTATTAACTCGATCACTGACTCAGGTTGATTTATCGTAACCCTACACGAGAGCAGGGTTATACAGTCACCGCATGCGCATTGCAATTTAATTTTGTATTTGAAAGAGGCAGGAATTAGTCCTCTACTCTTCTCCTAGTAATTTCATATATTATATTCCTAAAAATTATGAAAGGAGAAGAGAATTTGGCTCAATGTAAAATGTGTGGTTCCATGAGCCAAGAAAATAATGTGAACAACTTTTCATGACTTTGTATACAGATTTTTCTGTGCTAAGCTACAGCTTTACTTACTTCTTTAACATAGTACTCAAGAGAACATTAAACATGGTAGGGCACACCAGAAATCATAGAAAGATTTTACTAAAGCAATAAATTCAAGCAAAGCTAGAGACAATCCGAAAATAATCTGAGACTGAAACACAAAATCTTTACTTCTTTAACATAGGTACTCAAAATAACATTAAACATGGAAGGACACACCAGAAATTATAAGAAGATTTCACAAAAGTCAATAAATGTGGGTAAAGCTAGAGATAATCCGAAAATAGACTGTGACTGAAAAAATAAATCCATA